>CM035127.1:87185613-87743113 GCA_020205605.1 Panax ginseng
ATTAAGGGGAAGTAAAGAAGAGAATTATGAACTTTAATTTCCACCAAGCTTAGTGGGAGGGCTTTTCACTTCACTTAGTGATCACACGCTGAACCAAATTAATACAAAATAATTTCATACACTTATATATAATAATATAATTATATATATATATATATATATATATATATATATATATATATATATATATATATATATATATATATATATATATATAATAAACTACTATTTCCCAATGATTTTCGCAGATTAAACTACTATTTATCATTGTATTGATATATTAAATTTAAATGAATTTATATTAATATAATTTTGAGTTTAAACTATGCCAGAGGTCTTTGGGGTTAGTTAATTAGACAGAATGAATTAGTCAATACAATGTGGAATTTTCATGCCACTCAGTTGCTCCACTCAATTTAACATGATCAGTGGCTCGTAGCATTGATTCCGTATATATATATATATATATATATATATATATATATATATATATAATTGTTGCAACGATCAACATTTATATTCAACAAATAATACAACATAGAGATTTATTGATTTTGCTCATAATCGCCATGACGATGATGATGAAAAAGCTTCATATTCTGTATGTTGTATTAATGTTTTTGCTATGCAATATTAACTCATTTTCCATTGGTATCGAATCCGCACATGAACATGCTAACAGTACGATGGCAAGGTGCATTGAGAGGGAGAGACATGCTCTGCTCATGTTCAAACGAGGTATAATATTACTACGCAAATTTGGTCAAGATATTTCTTCTTGGGGAAGCGAAGAAGAAGACTGCTGCAAGTGGATCGGAGTTGGATGTAGCAGCCTCACAGGTCATGTCACTTCTCTTTATCTTCTAAATGTTAAACATATTTCAATTAAGATGACTTCTTCATTGATCGAGTTGAAAAGCTTGAACCACCTAACCCTTTATCAAAATGATTTCGGAAATATGCCCATTCCAAATTTCATATGTTCCCTCACCAGTTTAGTCTACCTAGATCTTTCTTTTTCTAATTTGAGTGGACCAATTCCGTATCAGCTCAGAAATCTCTCCAACTTGAAGGTTTTGGGTCTTTCTGGTAATAATTTTGTATCGAATCCGATTCCCGACTTCATTGGCTCTTTCACCAAATTAGAGGGCCTTAAACTTGGAAGTGCTAACTTCAGTGGAGCTATTCCATATCAGCTTGGAAATCTCTCCAACTTGAAGGTTTTGGATCTTAGTCACAATGAAGGATTGTATGGGAACCTTGAGTGGTTGTCTCGCCTTTCTTCCTTGGAAGAGCTTGCCTTGAGCGGCGTCGACCTTAGTAGAGCGAATGGTTGGGTAGACATAATTAAGGCTCTCCCTTTCTTGTCCAACTTGTATTTAGGTGGTTGCAATTTATCACGAGTCCTGGCTCCATCATCTCTTTCCTCAGCTAACTCTTCTTCATCTATTTCTACCCTTGTTCTCTCTTCTAATAATTTGACTTTCTCCACGTCTCGTTGGTTGTTCAACTTGAGCAGTAGCCTTGTGGATCTTGATCTTTCTGAAAACCTATTCAAAAGTTCAATTCCAGATGCTTTTGGTTATCATTTGACGTCTCTTATACATCTGAGTCTCGAACATAATCAGGTCGAAAGTGTTGTTCCAAAATCCTTAGGAACTCTCTGCAATTTGAAATCTATGAGGTTGGGATGGAACAATCTCAACGGGAGCCTTGAGGATTTTTCATCAGGATGTGCTACAAAATCATTAGAATACTTGGACCTTTCCAATAATCAATTGGTTGGGGCTGTACCTGTCTTTAGAGAATGTCCATCCTTGAAAGAGTTGATCCTTTCCAATAATCAATTGGTTGGGGCTGTACCTGTCTTTAGAAAATGTCCATCCTTGGTAAAGTTGATCCTTTCCAATAATCAATTCAGTGCACTTTTACCCGAAACATTCGGACAACTCTTGAATTTTGAAAGCCTTGACATTTCAAACAATTCTCTTCAAGTTGTTATCACCAAAGAGCACTTTTCCAATCTTTCCAATTTATCGTATTTGGATCTTTCTTTTAACACTAATATCTCTTTCAATTGGAGCCCTGATCTCCAACTACGTGATTTGTATTTGAGATCTTGCAAGTTAGGGCCTCGATTCCCGGATTTGATTAAGACACAGAATTTTCTTAATTTCCTTGATTTATCCAACAATGAGATTTCAGATTCTATCCCTACATGGTTTTGGGATCTAACAAGTCAAATGCAATACTTGAATCTCTCTTCAAACAAAATCGGAGGCATTGTACCAAACGTGAATTCATTAATTTTTGAAATAGATTTGAGTTCTAATAATTTTGAGGGTCCGATACCAAGTTTTCTTGCCAATGGGACTTCATTAAATCTCTCAAGAAATAAATTTTCTTGCAACCTCTCTTTCTTACAAGCACCTACACGTGGGGATTTACAATATCTTGATGTCTCGCACAACTATTTATTGGGGGAGATTCCTGATTATTGGATAAATTTTAAAGAGATGAAGATTCTTAATTTTGCATATAACAATTTGTCTGGGGGAATTCCTAGCTCATTGGGATTTCTGATGCAGCTCCAAGTATTGGATTTACACAGGAACATGCTCTCGGGAGAATTACCCATGCACTTAAGAAATTGTTCGCAACTAAGTTTTTTGAATTTGGGAGCAAATAAATTTTCTGGACATATTCCGGCATGGATGGGGGAAATATCAAAGTTGTACATTTTGATCATGCGATCCAATGAATTTTTAGGAAGCATACCTTTGCAATTGTGTCAGTTAGGGAATCTTCAGTTCTTAGACCTATCTACAAACAACATTTCTGGAAAAATTCCTGGATGCTTCAATAATTTCACTGGCATGATCATTCGACAACATGGAACTCAATCTAAAGTTTTCGATCATGAATACTTGCGTTATGCTCGGTCCGCTCCATTTTATGATCATGCACCAGTTGTCTGGAAAGGAGGGGAGTACGAATTTGGAAAAAATCTCGAATACTTAAAAAGCATTGATCTGTCAAGCAACAAGTTAAATGGAGAACTTCCTGAGACGATATTCGCTCTACAAGAATTGGTCGCATTGAACATATCAAAAAATGATATATGTGGAAATATCCCTCCAGAGATCGGTAATTTGAAGTCACTTGAATCTCTCGATTTGTCCAACAATAGAATTTCAGGTGGAATTCCGGCAAGCATGTCTTTCTTACATTTTCTAAGTTATCTAGACTTGTCGAACAATAACTTGTCAGGAAAAATCCCAGCAGGCACTCAACTCCAAGGTTTTAATGTTTCCACATACATTGGTAATTCTGCACTTTGTGGGACCCCACTTGTACACAAATGTCCTGGAGATGAATCATCTCAAGTTCCGTCTATCTCTACTGGCAATGAAAATGAAGGAAAAGATGAGTTTGATAGATGGTTTTACATCGGTGCTGCACTTGGGTTCAGTACAACATTTTGGGGGATATGTGGAGCTTTATTTCTCAACCGTCGGTGGAGACATGTATATTTCCTCTATCTAGACAATCTGAAAGACTGGATTTATGTCATTGTAAAGGTTTATGTAGCCAAACTCCGGAGGATTTAAAGGTAAAATCATATCTAGTTGTTTTTTGGAGTCCAAATATTAGTAATTAATTGGATTTGTAAATTGTAAATAATCTTAAACTAACATATGTGTTATGTACTTTGTTTTTCAAAGGGTATGCTGCTGGACATGCATGAGGAAGGAGCTTAATTTTGCGTTATTTGCAAGAAATGTTCATGATGGTATTATGGAAAGTTCAGATATATACTCCGAAAATAATTGGATCCTCTTAATTCTCTATATGTACCATCTTTTACTAATATGCCTTAAAAGTATATTATGATTTTGCATTGCTATTGGTGTGTATTTATAAGAACTAAAAAGAAAGAACAATACATTTGCTTACTCTACTATTATTTTTAAAATATAATTAATATTTTTCATGAGTATTTGTGATGTCCACTAGTTACAGACCTAAAAAAAATTTAGTAGGGGCGAACTATAAGTTCAAAATATTTTGCCAAATATTTTTAAGTGGAAGGCGCGCTGTAAGTTAAAAATATTTTGTCAAATAAACCCTTTTGACCAATTAGACACCACTTAAGTGGTACACTAGTTATTCAAGTCATGTTCTACTTCTCAAAAGAATGGTATACATGTGGCACAATTCTTACTTAATTTTTTATTATTGGTTCTTTTATTATATTAGTATTAAACTTAAAAAAAAATTGAAATAAGTAATTAGCTAAGAATTGATCTTATTTTTTACTATATATATATAAATAGGAAAAAATAATATCAAACATGTATTTACTATGAAATCTTATAAAGCATATATTATCTATACAATTGAAAACAAGAAACGGTGAGATTAATTAGAAACTGAAAATCAACATCCGTTATTATTAGTAGCAAACGATAAAAAAAACACTTAGGATCCGCTACTAATAGTAATATTGGTCGTTCCTTCTCCTTTTCAATTTGTAATCTATAGTCACAATTATAAATTTAAGATTATTTTTACAACAAATCGTAGTCATCCAATCAAAGATCTAACGATGAAAAATATACTTCACAATAGTTTAGTATGAAAGAGCCCGTTTGATGATTATTCATCAAAAAAATGGGGAGTAGCCATACACATCAAAGGTCAACCAGAGGAGAAGTAGAAATCCCATCTATATATACCATTCATGTTTTTATTCTTTAATTTATGTTTTTCCTGTATTGTTGGGTGGCCGGGAAGTCAAATTCGCAGCATGATAGTAATATATACGTACGTTAATGGGTCGGCCGAAGGAGAAGTAGAAATCATGATAGTACGGGAAAATTTTGACCCATACCAAACCTCTTAATGGTAAAACCCACTTATAAGAGACATTTGATTGAGAAGCAGATTAGAAAATGGAAAACACAAAAAGGTTATATTCGGCTTTCATTCAACTTTTGTTTAAAAGATTACAACAAGTTAAAAATTGTACCTTAGTTTCGAAATTGCGACCTCTCAATTTTGCATATGTTCTTGGTCAAATTAACCCTCTAATTTGTAGTTGTGATTTCTTACTATTTTTTCAAACTTTAGACAAAAGAGAGCAGTAATCGTCTATGAAAATCCTAGATTATTTCTAAGTTTATGTTTGATTAGAGTCATCTATGTTCACATGAATTCCATATCGGATAAATACACTCTAAGAGTATAGATGGGTTAATAAGTATGACCTTAACCTAATAAGTTAACTTTTTAGGTAATGAAGTGGTTCAACATGCTTATTGATAATGAATTGATGTGTGATGGATCGTCTAATTTCTGTTATATATATATATATATATATATATATATATATATATATATGCATGGAAGATAGCAACGTACTTGCACACTATCTGTTAGCTTTTTTTAACGTCGTTACTAATGAAGTGAGAGTATGTTATGTTTATGAAATTACGGGTAGTCGCAAAATTCATTTTTAAATTGCAAGTGACTACAAATAACGTTGAGTAAACAACATATGCTTATTTGCAATTTACTCAATTTAAAAATATAGCTCCTATTAGCTTCTCTCTTTTTTCAACTATAACTTCTAATATATATAAATAGCATTATTTTATGACTGGAGGAAATAACTAAAAGTTGAATCGATTATAACGACGATTTTTTTTCCGTCGCTATAGCATAAAAAATCGACTTTCTATGCTATATGCATTTAAAAAACCTTCGCTATAACTAGGTTTGTTCTTAGTTATTCCTTCCAGTTCATTTGAGGCATGACTATATATATATATATATATATATATATATATATATATATAATTTGTTTTTAATCATAATATTTTTAATATAGATTTATTTAGAGTCCAAAGTTCAGTAAAAATTTATGTTAGAATTTTATTGTATGACTAATTAGGAAAGCACTCCTATAAGGAATAGATTATTGTAAAATAACAAGTTATATTCAAATTTTGAAAATTAATCACTAATATATGTAAGTTTTTTTTCCCAAATATTAATTAACTAAAAGGTATTTATTATGAAAAAAATTTGGCAACTGAAGTTTAATCATTAATATATTTCTTCAAATATATATTATATCCTTTTAATACTAATTATTATTTACTCTTAATATTTTTCTATATTTCTATATACTAATCATATATATATATATATATATATATATATATATTCATATATATATATATATATATATATATATATTTCTATATATACTAGTTTATTATCTACAAGATAAAAGGGTTAAATACACTTTTCCACTCTACTTTAATTATCGATTTATAAATGCATTCTTTGAATTTGAAATTTTTTACTATTCACTTATTCAACTATATTTTTTTTACAAACCGTTACAAAATCCGTCAAAATTAATTGACTTTAACGGGAAAAAAATATTAATAAATAATAAAATATTAATAATTTCAAAATAATAAAAATATTAATAATAGTAATTTCAAAATTATTATTATTATTATTTCTAAATAATAATAATAATAATTTTAAAATAATAATAATAATAATTTTTACAAATGTATTTATATAAAATTAATGAAATCATATTATTTTTTAAATTTTTAAATATTTTAAGTTCACTTTAAAAATATAAAATTATCTAATATTTAGAAATTATATTATTATTATTATTATTTAGAAATTATTATTATTATTATTATTTTAAAATTATTATTATTATTTAAAAATTATTATTTTTATTATTATTTTAAAATTATTATTATTATTTTAAAATTTTATTTTTTTCCGTTAAAATCAATTTTTTGACCGAATTTATAACTATTTATAAAAAAAATATAGTTCAATAATAAAAAGTAATTCCGATATGGTAGATACTCTTCCCTACAAATCAGATCCTTGTGCCAAATCCAAATCTAAATCGAAATCCAAAATTCTTTTAAATAAAGGTGTCAAAAGTGAAAACAGTACTTGTTCATGGTGAAACACAAGGATTTCACTCAGTCTGGTGAAATTCACTAGCTTGTCAGTCAAAGATTCACACCAATAATGAATCATGAAATCCAACAACCAATCTCCACCAATGAAAAAGTCCAATCACTACAGAAAAACCCAAATTCCTCCATGGAAAACAGTCAAGTTTCTCTCTCCTCGTCTCTCATTGTTGATATCAATGAAAACTCAAAAACACCTACCACCAAAAAACCCAAAAAGCTAGCTCTAATCCCTCTAATCTTCCTCATCTACTTCGAAGTCGCCGGTGGCCCCTACGGCGAGGAAAACTCCGTCGGCGCGGCTGGGCCCCTTTTTGCTATTCTGGGTTTCCTTATTTTTCCGTTCATCTGGAGCATACCGGAAGCGCTGGTCACGGCGGAGCTCGCCACTGCCTTTCCGGGAAATGGCGGATTTGTCATATGGGCACATAAAGCTTTTGGCCCCTTTTGGGGATCTCTTATGGGTTCATGGAAACTACTCAGTGGTGTGATTAATTTAGCTTCATACCCAGCTTTATGCATTGATTATCTCAAGCTTGTTTTTCCGGTATTTTCTTCTGGTTGGCCTAGATATCTTGCAATTTTTATATCAACTACATTTCTTTCGCTTCTCAATTATACAGGGTTAACTATTGTGGGTTATACTGCAGTTTTTTTGGGTATTGTTTCTCTTAGTCCATTTGTAGTACTTTCTTTGGTTTCAATTCCCAAAATTCAGCCTAAAAGATGGATCAGTTTAGGTAGTAAGGAAAAAGATTGGACTCTGTTTTTCAATACCCTTTTTTGGAACCTTAATTTTTGGGACAATGCTAGTACTTTAGCTGGTGAGGTTGATCAGCCCCAAAAAACATTCCCCAAGGCACTTTTTTCAGCTGGGCTTTTGACCTGCTTGGCTTATTTGATTCCCCTTTTGGCTGGCACTGGGGCTATACCACTTGATCAACAAAAATGGGTGGATGGGTATTCGGCAGATGTGGCCGAAATTCTCGCTGGAAAATGGTTGAAATATTGGATTGAGATCGGTGCAGTTTTGTCGGCCATCGGACTTTTTGAAGCTCAATTGACCAGTTGTGCTTATCAAACACTTGGTATGGCTGATTTAGGGGTTGTTCCTGGATTTTTCGGATTAAGGTCCAAGTGGTTTAACACACCTTGGGTTGGGATTTTATTATCTACATTGATTACATTGGCAGTTTCTTGTCTGAATTTTACAGATATTATTGCTTCGGTGAATTTTTTGTATAGTTTGGGGATGTTATTAGAATTTGCTTCATTTTTATGGTTGAGGAGGAAGATGCCGGCGGTGGTGAGGCCGTATAAAGTTCCATTGCCGATGCTGGGGCTAGTGATAATGTGCTTGGTTCCATCAGGGTTTTTGATTTTATGTAATGGCTGTTGGCACTAGGAATGTTTATTTGGTGAGTGGTGTGTTGACTGTGGCTGGGATTGTTTGGTACTTTCTTATGAAGCTATGCAAATCAAATAATTGGATCAAGTTCAAGAGCTATGGTGACAAGAATGAGGTCGAAGGTCAAGATTAGGAAGATTGCATCTTTTTTCCCTTTTTTCTTTAGTTAATTTTTTTTGGAATTTTTTCCCTGATTTGGTATATATTTGTATATGGATTCATTAGGCTTTTCTTTTAATTATTCTTCTGGATTTGGTAGACATATATATACACAGGTTATATCTAGAATTTTTCATTTATCTTTACATCTGTTCTTCAAAATGTGTTCATGTACTTGTTGATTTTCTCTGTTTGGATATTTGACTACACATGTGCTATATAAAGTATATACACTGAACTACCAGTCTACCTGAATACTACGACTGATTAACCCTTATTAAACATGTTCTAGTCTTCCGATGCATGTGTCAAATGAGTGCAGTGAAGGACTCTCGTCATCCACCCGGTTGACTTATGGCATCATTGACTTACTTTTCAATCTAAGCGATTTCATAATTAGAAGAAAAACCTCTCTTTCGGGATCAGTCTCGTCCCTAGATGTAGTAGACAACCTTTCTTTTTCGCCATTCTTCCAGCTTTTTCCAAATAAAGGGTTAACAGAGTCGATCTTTTTTGGTACATTACCTTTCATTACCAACCTATCGTTTTACAGCACTAAGTTACCTGATGTTCACTACTAAAAAGGGCAGAGAGATGTTTACCTTTGGCTATTAGTAATCACTCTCTTAGTTTTGACCTAATGAGCTTTCTTTACGTCGAGTTAACGGACCTTTTTTTTTCTTTCTATCTTTCATAAATTTATTATGGGTCTCAGAAATGAGTTTGAGATTTTCCATATAGAAAGAAAAAAGGAATCAAGAATGAAATACATAGTCCATATCAGCCCAATAGAGTACTCAATTTTTTAATAATTATCATAAATAGCATTGTTCAATCCAGTCCTATTCTCAGTAGTAAACTTAAGATGATGCAGAAGACCAATGCAGTCTGATAGAAAAGAAACGTAAGAGTAGGCTTTGTTACCAAACAAGTTTGGCCCATAATACTTTAGCATTAATTATTATTCAATTTTTTTTTTGGCTAGATTCTTTACCAATAATTTGACATTTATTTTGCAGTAGTTTGAACTTTGAAGTCACAATATAACAGTATTACAATCACTAGATGAATACAATTGCTGGGCCAAACAGCATGAATAACAATTCTAGGAATCTTACCCGGTTTCAAACATTATCACATGGTAGAAATTATGGCTATATTTTACTCACAAAGTGAAGCTCATGCTTCAGTTGATCCCTTAATACTCTTCTTAGTAACTTATTTGAAGCTGTTCGAGGGAACTCTGGAATAATCTTGACAATCTTCACCTGTTAATCAAACATAAGCATAATCATAACGGGAATTTTTCAAAGAGAAAATCAGGAGAATTTTTCAACTTTCTCCAATGATTTGCAACTTTCTGCAAACAATTGAACTCTAAGAAAATGAAAATGTAGGCTCACAACGTAATTAATTTTCAAAAAGTTGTTTTAAAACCAAATAATGGGTCATGGATTAATATAAGTAGGGGTGTAAATAAACCGAGTTGAACCGAGTATTGAATTGCTCAGGTTTGGTTTACAAAATTTATCGAATATGAAATAAGGTTTGATTGAGACTCGTTTAGCTACCGACTCGAACACGATTTCAAATCGAGTGAACAGTTTGAACTTTTCGAGTGAATATGATCGGAACATCAATAAAAAATTGTAATTTAAAGAGGTTCGAGTAATTTATCGAACTTTAAAATTTGCTCATATTTGAATCATTTATATTTCGAGTCGAGCTCAAATCGAATTTTTAGTCGAGCGAGTACGAATTGAGTCCGAACCGTTTGGTTCATTTTATAGCCTTAAATATAAGCGTTGGTGCTTTAGCTACAATTTTGGACAATTAATGCATGGATATGGCTATAAAATGAACCAAAAATCCTAAAGCTGCATGACATACTGATAAACAAAACAGACGATTAAAGTGAATCTACTAACTTTATGAATTTAGGGAGCGGGACAAACCTTAAACAAAGGGTTAAGGTTGCTTTGGATGGCCCTTGAGAATTTAATTCTTAGCTTGTCAGGTTTGCTGTCAAATCCTTTCTTTAGTACCACAAATATAGCCAACTGTTCTGGTCCACCATTTGCTGGTTGAGCACTGACTGCAGCAGTTTCTAGTATACTTTCATCTGCTTGATCACAAACACGCTCAATTTCCACTGAACTTGTCTGCATCCAAACAGCACTACAAGTTAAATATTTGATCTAAAAAGTTGGTCAACACGGTCTGACGAGTTTAAAACTCAATAAACATTCTCTTCATTTTCCACATCAAGAGCTTATGCAGTGAGAGGCAAGAGTCAGGAAAGTATTTTTTTGTCAACTGGATTCCATGTGGGATATATTCGTAAAATCCTTTAGGGTGTGTTTGCAACTTGAACAACGTGGAGGAAAAGAAAAGAAAAAGAAAACAAAAATAATAATAAAATAAATAAGAGAAAAAAACTATCATACTGAACATGAGTCCGTCTATACTACTAAATATGTAGTATCAAGAACGCTCCAATAGATTTTAACATTTCCTTTCCCTTATTTTTATTTCCTTTCTATTGCGATTGACTCATACTTTTGCGGGTTCGTCGACAAATGGCCACTACGACAGGGTAGTCGGGGGTCTCGCTCATCGGTGAACAAACGGCTACCCAGCTCACCGGTGAGTTGGCGGGGGTTGCAAGTGGGCAGCGCCCCTGGAAGCCAAGAGCAAAGTGCAATTGGGCTTAGGGATTTATAAGTAGCTTGGTCTTGAGTTTTATTAATGTATTGGGCCTCATGACTAATGAGCCCATGTTATAGAAGCTAAGGTTTTCTAGTTATTATAAAAATATTGTTTGGTGTGTGGATCATTGTAGAGGGTGTGAAAAACATCTAATAAATACATTAGACAAGCAGAACTAGCCAAATTGGTGAACCTGGGAATATCGCGTGTTCTTACTTTTTCGTCTTTCATATAATATCTGTGTGATTGCAATATTACTCGTTTTTAAATTCTAACACTTTCCTCGAAAGTATTCCAATTTCCAAACTTCACCTTAAAGTTTTCCAATTCATATCCCCTGAAATCATGATATACAGCAGGCCACGCTTGTACATATATATTTAAGCTGCAATTAAACGTGAAAAGGTAAGAGAATGTAATACCTTTATACCACCAAGATTCATAGTGTCATCAGCCCTGCCTTGTACAACAAAATAGCCTCCGATAGTCCTCTTAATGATGTCTCCATGTCTCCTCAGGTTCTACAAATAATGATGAATGCTCAAGTTACGGAAGATTAGTTGCAAAGTTATAATTTCTAAGTTGTTTCTTATTGGAGTTTTGAGTTGTGAGGAAATCCTCATCTAAAATATCAGAAACAGCATGAAATAGAACAATTAACGAAAAGAAAGAAAAGAAATTAATGCAAGACAGAACTGGTTATACCAGCTGGATACATGAACACATTGGCATGCTCTAATACTTATTCAAAGTAATATACAAATTCGCAAAACTCCACTTTGATGCAGATACTAAGAACTAAGATGGCTGTGCCTAGTTTTAGACATGTTTTCAGGAACCAAGTTTCTAAAAATATAGAAAACTATTTTTCGTTTAATTTCTTGAAAAGTTAAATTGAACTGAGATGGTTGTCACCTAAAAACCAGATAATTCCCATATGGAGCAGATGACGTACTGATAGATCTCCTAGTGTCATGTGATGCTGGGGCAGTGTTCTAAAAATTCCCGCTAGACCCTCCCTTGGCGCCCCGCCTAGGCGCTAGGCCCCCCTTGGCGCCTCGCCTAGGCGCTAGGCCCCCCTTGGCGCCTCACCATGGCCACTATGCCTCCCTGACGCCTCACCTAGGCCTAAAGCGGCAAAAAAATCTCTCCAAAAAATTAAGCGGGGCCTAGGTGGGATCAGGCGGAGATAATTTTTTTATTTTAATAACTACACAAATCAGATTTTAATATTTTATTTTTCTAATAATTTACCATATTCATAATACATGTTGTAGCATATCAAATCACAACAAAAAGTGAACAATATCAAGTCAAAGTAGATACTTTTATTATAGTTGTAATTTTTTGAACTTGTACCAACTTCAAATTATATAAATGATGATACATTTGTAATATTTAGTTTAATTCAATATATTTCTTAAATTTATGTTTAGTTTCTTAAGTTTTAATATTGAATTAAATTCTTGAAATTTTAAATTTTATTATTTAATAGCAATCTTGTTTATGAATAAAACTAATACGTTAAAAATATGTTTGAACTTTAAACAATTGCATGTTTGTGTTTGAACTTTGACATTAACAATATGGATATGTGTTTAAACTTTAAGCAAATGCCTTTATTATCTTTATTATAGATTGTTTTACTTTATATTATTGTTTTGTTTGGATAAATGTAAGATAAAATATTAAAATTGGCTTAAAATAAAAAAACCCCCCTAGGCCCCCCTCGACCGCCCGCTTCCCTCCTAACGCCTTTTAGAACATTGTGCTGGGGTAATGAGTAATTCCTAAGAGACCTATAAGAAAAAAAAGATTAATATCTACGAGAGAAAACACTTTGTGCCCCATCCCCCCCTTTCTTCCTTTTTTTGATTATGTTGGTTTGCCTCAAAATATGGGGATTTGAACAATCTTTGACATTTATCTCACCCCTTGGGAGCCACTTAGTGAACTTAGCCAACTCCCAATTTAACTAGCCCAGCCATTAGGCGTAAAGTCAAAGGATGTGCGTGATACTGCTTGGGTGCTTAGTGAGCGACAGAATGGTGATATTTAACATGAAGAGCTGATATATTACTTTGAGGATGTGAACTATGCCATATTCAAATGTAAATAAAATTTGATTGGGATCATTAAATAACCAAAAAAGTGGAAAATGGCTTTCTGCAGCATACCATTCCTTTGTACACAGGCATTCCCTTGAAGTAAACTTCCTCGTTATCAGCATTAAGCAGTCTATCAGTAGCTCCCATGTACCGAGGAAATAAGCCCACTTCACCAACACAAGCTTGATCATCCGGCTGCAAAATTCGTAAAAGATAAAGAACATTGCACATCAAAGTACAAAAGTTTAACCTGTAACAGAGGACTCTGTTTTAGAACAGAGAGGGAATAGGAAGAAACACAGACAAAATTGTTGTATTAAACTTTGTACCCCTTACTATCTGAACATGTTTGTTTCTCCTTTATTATTTTATTAAGTGCACCGCCTCCTTTTTTTGCTCTTTTAAAGAACTAGTTTCTATGAAAAATAATTGTTTTTTCAAAGTACGTAAAAACATGATACATTTATAGATCTGTTATCGTCACAATTAATGTGTAACCAGAAAATTGTGAACGGTGTTTTGCCCCTTCAACCTAACATCCTGCTCTGCCTATGTCTATACAATGCATTAGGGTCTTCTTGGTGATTGAATGTAGTCAAGGATTTGAAACAATAATCAGATATCTGCCAGAGAAAGATCTTACATACGGAACACCATCTTCATCAAGAATGACAAGGCCTGTCGTCATTGAGGCCGAGCTAAATGCTCCAAAAGCTTGTGGTTGCAGAAAATTTCCTTGTATGTAGGATGATGAAAGCTCTGTGCCTCCACAACATTCAATAATGGGTTTATAGTAAGCCTTCGAAGAAAGCCAAAGGTCATCATCAACATTGGAAGCTTCCCCAGTCGAAGCAAATGATCTGCAGATGTTGAAAATTAGTGCCTTTGTAATGCAAGTATGCACCAATAAATATTTGAAGTTCCAGCAACACATTACTTAATCTTTGTCCAATCTAGGCCTTCCATACACTGAGTACTCTTCCAAGCCTTAACTAAGCTCGGTACTGTGCCAAAAACAGTTACTCCAGCATCCTTAATATATGTAAGTCACCCAAAAAAAAAGGCAAAACAAAAACAAAATTAGGATTATGTTTATATAAAGTAAGTCCAAACTGTAGTACATGAAGTATTCTTGATGTCCAAACGATTTTCTTTAGGGTCAAGGAACACTTCACCATAGATGGGAAAAAATAACTGCCTGGTTCTTATCTTTCACTCCATCTTCTCTTACAAGATTTAAATATTCGATGCTTTCAGGGAGTCACCTGGACAAATTTTCCAAAGCCACGGCCAAGGGGTGATCCATGATAAAGAGCAAGAGTTGCACCATTTAATAAGCATGAAAATAGTAAAATTGGTCCCATCACCCATCCTAAATTTGTAGGCCAGCAGTATACATCTCCTGCTTGAACATTCAATTGTGCCCAAGCTTCACCAGCAGCTCGAATGGGAGAAATCTGGGTCCATGGTATTGCTTTTGGATCTCCTGATAAAGGCATGTACGGATTTAATGAATTAAAAAGAAAACCTTACTGTAGGACTATAAAGAGAAGTAATAACATCGTGACACCAGACATAAATTTTCACCTGTGGTTCCAGATGAGAAGAGTATAGCAATCACAGAGTCTATTGGTTGATAGACTGGAGAAAAATAATCTTGTCTGTATTGTCAAAATAATACATGGTTTAATGATGAAAACCAAAAGATAATAAAACAAGAATGCTATAGAGGGATCAAATGTTTTTTATTAGTGAAAAGAAATGATAAAAACCTGAGATTCAAATTATTAGACGTACCTAGGAAGGTTGCGGACACCGGAGAGAAATTCCTTCATTGACAAATCCTGTTTTCTTAATTTAGTTTTCACATCCTTTCCAATAGCAGGAATCACAATTGCTTTATAGGGAGCAGCTTCAACCACTCGGCTGGAAGAACAACAACATGAATAGCACGATAAAGGCAACTAGAAGTTTGATGATGAGTGGGTAATATACCCATGAATTGGATATGATTGGACTTGATTTATTGCTGTTTTTAAGTCTTTTAGGATAGTTTTTAGGTGTTTACTTGTTATTTTGTAAGAGGGTTAAATACACTTTTCCCACTCTACTCGACCTCGGTTTACAAATGCATCACTAGACTGAAATTTTTTACAATCGAATCAGTGAACTACAAATATTTATCAAACCGTTATAAAATCCGTTAAATGAGTTGACTTTTAACAGAAATATATTACATCAGCAAAAAATAACACCACATCCGAGTCCACGTCACTTATTTTACATGGGTTAATTCTAATCATTGCCACGTTATCATGATTCATTTAATTTAAAATTAAAACTAACATAATAATAAAAATAACCCAAATATCTAATCCCAAATTTTCAAATACCTAAAACAAGCAAATAAACTCTCATTTTTACTCTGCGCCTTGAGCTTGCTCTCATCTTGTTGTGAAATAAACTTGGGTTTTTCAACTGGTGTTCACCGAATTAGTGATGTCCTCCTCTCTCTTACCCTTCTGCTTCTTCTTGCTAGTTACTGGATTTGAATTTGAAGGAGCAGATGAAGAGCCAAATCCTAGGCCAGTTGAGTTGGGATTTTTTTTTTGTTTGCTGATTAAGATCTGATCAGATCTAATTATTTTGTGTTCTTTAATGTTGCAGATCTAGAGGCTTCGAATTCACAACATTGAAAAATGAGATGCAGTGGAGGAAATAGTGGACGCCGTGAAGGTGGCGCGATGGTGGATATGGTCGAACTTATTCCAAGTGGAAATTAAATCCTAATTCCTCTGTTTTAAGTTAGTTCTTAAAAAATACCTTGGTAGATGGAAATACATTCACTTTAAAGGTGAAAGGGTTAGGGTAAGAAGAGATCCATGGAATGAATAAAGCTGTTTATATATTGAGCGAAATGTCGATAGCTTTTAAGCATTCGCATTAGAAATGTGTATCTGTTCTTGCATCTGGGTGTTATTGTTAGATCTTTGAATTGGGTTATGAAGACGAGGAGATGTGGCTGTCATGGTCATAACTGAAATCGTCAACTTAACATTCTATGGTGGGAAAAGAACCAACTTACTGATCCTGAGTAATTTTTATCATTGCATTAAAAGGAAGACTCCCTAAATGAAAGTGTATGCACACAAGCCAATCATGTTTGATGATAAAGCATATACTTTGTAAAAATCTTATTCATTTATTAATAAAAAGTATTAAAGACTTTTAATTATCTACATGATGTTGTTTTATAATATGTGATAAACCCATAGTTTTAAGCAATACTTTTAGAATAATGATGATCATTCTAATGAGATCTAAATTCTTAGAAAGCTTAAAACTAAAATAGTTCCCAATCGTTGGATTACTAAATTGGGGATTAGTGAATCCGGATAGATTGGTACATACGTTGCTTGCTCATTGGATAAGGATGATTGATCTCATGATCATTTGTGTGGAGACACTAAAGCAAGTATGTAGGTGCTTATTAGATAATAAGTTCACTGAACGTGGCTCACTAAGGAATGCCTAATGGAGTTTTACTTGCATGTCAATAGGAATTCCTGTAGTGATAGTAGTACAAGTAATCCTTGGACTTGAAATCATCATAGTATCTTGTGTATGATGAGTTATACTTTGACTTATTCTTTAAGACCCTTGGGGTATATCAAAGGGTAATGCTTAGGTATAATAAGTTGTACATGGAGATAATGTATGATCAATAAAGAATCTACCACTTCTAGTAAAATAAGAGAAATGTCCTATGTGATTCGATAAATGACAACCCAGTAGTCCTTGGCCAAGGCAGAATAAAATTAGAAAGGAGTTTCTAATTTGCATTATTTGGAGTTGTGCATTTAAGGATCGAAATACATATAATTAAATAAAATAAGACTTGACAGTAATTTCATGTCTTATATTTAATTGGGACATTGTATGGTGGAAGGATTGAATTGTACGGTAACTATTTACTCAAAGGTTCTTTTATGATTAATGTTGAAATCTATATTATCTGGAAAGTGGTTGATCGCTAAAGAGCCTTATCCCTATTGTAGAATAAATATTATTTATTTAAATAAATTAATAATTTAATTTATTTATTTAAATAAGATTAGAATTGTTCTAATTGATTTATTCACAATCGGTTTAATATGGAGAACCTAAAGGGTCACACCATAAAAGGAAGAATAATTATTTAAGAAGTAAATGGCATAATCGTAATAATAAGTTAAGTATATTTAATTTAATCTATGGTGATAGAATAAATTAAATAGCTTAATATTATTATTTAATATTTTCGAAATATTAAATATAAATTAATAAGAGTTATTATTATTATTACTATTATTATTATTTAATTCCTAAAGGAGTTTGGGAATTAATTAATAAAAGTACTCTCATATATCCTAATAAGATTAGGAGGCTAATTAATTAAAAGAATTTAATTAATTATTCCTAATAAGATTGGGAGCATAATTAATTAAAGGAATTTAATTAATTAAAATAAAAACTCAATTCCTTAATTGTTAAGGAGAGTTGTCTACATCTATAAATAAGAGGAGTCTTATTATGGGTGTGAGTGGTTGTTGACTTTTTCACAACATACGTGATTCCAATTGTTGGAGAGTACGTTCCTTTTCTATGAGAGATAGAAAACTAGGATTTTGCTAAATACCCATCTTCTTGAATCTTTCTTCTTCCTTGGTGGATCACCTCTAGAGGCCAAACATTTGGGTGGCTAACGTTGATCAAAGGAAGGAACCAAACCCGGTGGATTCAAGTTGAACGCGAAAAGGATTAGAGGTGAACTTGTACCTGAGGAAGCTCGAATCTTCAAGGGTATGATTCTTGTTCTTTATCTTTTCGTTTAATTAATAATTGCGCATAAAGGATGATCCGGGTATATGGTTTGTAAAATTTTAAAACTCTGATTTTCTACGTTTCCGCTTTTTTTGTGCAATTTGATTGCGTTCATGAATATTACAAACCTAACACTAAATCCATGTTTGGGTTCTAGATCTGGTATTGATAGAAACAGGGATGTTGTTGCTTTTGAATTAGATTATTCATAACACTAAATTTGAATGATGTTGTAAGATGAAATTTCAAAGTTTGGAAAAGATGGTCAACATATTGTTTGTGCGAGGTTACAGGTTCAGATTATGATTAATTAGTTGGTTTCTTTTTGTTTGAATTCAATTTAATAATTTATTCTCGTTCCAGTCTATATCGATTTGGGTTGTTTCTTCAAACTTTGATTTCGATTGTTCTGTTAATTCTTTTTTGTTTTGTTTTGCTGTAGTTTTATCCCTTTTTATTTGCCAAAATATGTTTTTATTGCCTTCATGTGATCTAATTAGATAATATGTTGTTTAATTTGTTCTTTTAGTTTGATTTTAATTTTAATTTCTTTCTAATTTTGGTAGTAATTTTTTTAAATATTATTCATAATTTGTTTTGAATTTTTTGTAAAATATAATGGCTATTTTAGTAGTAATTTATTTTAAATATTATAATTATAATAATAATTATAATTATTAGAATAATAATAATAATGATAATAATAATCCCTTCATTTCAAAATATTAGATATTTTTTATTTTTAAAGTAAACTTAAAATATTTAATTTTTTTAAAATAATGAATTCATTAATTTTATCTAAAAACATTTATAAAAATTATACATTAATAAATTTTATTATTAATTTATTTAATTAATTTAATTATTTGTTATTTAAAAAAATAGAGAGTCCAAGCTTGAAAATTGAAAAAAAATTAAACTAAAGTTATTTGTTATGTACATTAATTTGATTATATTTTGTTTAACTATTTGTTATAAAATTGACAATTGTTTTATTTTTTAATTGTTGAATATCCACCTAAGTATTTGATTTGGTGCCACATCAATATTCCGTTAACTTTTAACACTTTTAGAAGGAAATTTCAATTTTTGTAAAAAAATTATAGTTCAATGAGTTGACTGTAAAAAATTTCAATTCAATGATGCATTTGTAAACTGAGGTCGAGTAGAGTGAGGAAAAGTATATTTAACTCTTTTGTAGGATGAGGCAAAGCACGGACAAGAAGGGAATTTCAGTATCATTAATGGCAGAATCGTAAATTGTTGGTCGAGTGCAATAGCAAGGCGCTATAATCAATACTAAACCAGTATGCCATGGAGGGGACCTGAAGAGAGGACTGATCGGGGTGTCAACAAGAGAAGTTGATTGAAAATTGGAGTCTGATGGGGAACAAAGTTATTTAAGGAGAAGAAACGTGTTGCGTAGAGGACATATAGAGAGCTAGAGACTAATTGGAGAAAACAGAGAATCGTGCAACGGGATTGAACTGGAAGATTGAATATTGGAGGACTTATTTTAGAGTGTTCTTCTTCTTCTCTATTTCAGTTTTGTAATTCTATTAAGATGATTTTTATGGGATTTCTAGTTTTAATTTCCAGTATGAACTAACTTTTTCATTAAGGCTACAAATTGAACCTTTTATGTTTATGAATTGATTATTCAGATTAATCAGTTATTTAAGTCAATTTGAATTGTTTATCATGTTTTGTGTTTATTGATTAATTATTAGGCCAATAATTATTGTGTTACACTAGATGAATTCGGGAGATGAAATCTAGGGTTAGAACTGAATGTGATAAAATGTATGCTTAATTATTTGCATAAGATAAATAATTAGGGTTGTGGATTGAATATGAATATCTCTTTTCACTGCATGTAACAATTGGGAATTGGAATTAAATAAATTTAATTCTATTATTTTGCATAGGGATATCGCAGAATAAATTGAGTTAAATAAATGTTATCTGACCACTTGGAAAAGGGTTTTTAAACAATTAGAATTCATGTTAACAATTCGGGTGAAGTAATAACTGGAGAAGCTGGATAGTTGATTTGTATTTCATAATTGAGGATATTGTAATCTTAACCTTTTATTATTTGAATCAATCTCTAGAGTAAGACAGTTTTAATTAGTTAAATTTAGTTTTCTTAACTAGAAAATCACAATTTACGGTTGTTTAAATAAAATTGAATTGATAAAATACTAGTAGTTAGAATTTGTTAATTAAGATTCCTTGTGGGTACGATACTTTACCACTATATTACTTGTTGACTGTGTATGCTTGCACGCAATTGTTGATTGTGAAATCAACAAACAAGTTTTTGGCGCCGTTGCCGGGGAATTCTTTATTAATATTAATTCCATATTAGTTATAATCAACTCAGTCTTAATTTAAACGTTATTTACTTATTTTTATTCTTGTGCTTACAGAATTTATTTGTCAGTGTATGCACACTAGATCAAAGGGTAAAGAGGAACTTTTGCTTACGCAAACGATATTGAAAGAAAGTTCCGGAAATTACGGTTGACTAGTGAGGTTATACCATTGGAAGAACTTGCAGCAGAAGAAATTCCAGAAGTCATGGGAAGAACAAAAATCACTCATGGATTATGCTATGCTGACAGTGACGGACATTCAGTCTAGAATTTGGAGGTCGGCAATCAATGCAAACAATTTTGAGATTAAACCGGGAACGATACAGATGTTACAAAATGCAGTTCAGTTTGGGGGTGGTTCGAATGATGATCTAAACGAGCATATCTTAAGTTTCTTGGAAGTATGCGACACCTTTAAATTCAATAATGTTTCGAAAGACGCAATAAGGTTGAGGTTATTTCCGTTCACATTGCGGGAAAAAGCCCGAAGTTAGTTACACTCATTGCCGCCAGGTTCAATCACAGCCTGGGATGATTTAGCTCAAAAATTCTTAGCTAAGTTCTTCCCAACAGCAAAGACGGCAAAACCACGGAATGATATTCATACTTTTGCGCAATTCAACTCAGAAACATTATATATGAAGCATGGGAAAGGTTTAAGGATTTGCTCTGAAAATGTCCACATCACGGGATTCCAAAGTGGATGCAGGTTGAAATATTTTGTGACGGATTACATGGGTCTACACGAGCTAGTATTGATGCAGCAGCAGGAGGAGCTATCATGGAAAAGAGTTTTGATGAGGCTTATCAATTGTTAGAGACGATGGCCAACAACTATCAGTGGCCAATGACAAGGTCTAATCCCCCGAAAACACCAAAAAAGCTCGAATTAGATGCAATGACAGCTTTGACAGCACAGGTATCAGCGTTAACTATGAAGATTGAATCATGGGGCCCACAATCAGTACCTCAAGTAGCGATGGTTTGTGAGTTGTGTGCTGGAAGTCATTCCCAATCAGTGCTGAATAGGCTTATTCCGTGGGGAGTTATAATAAACCATCACAAACTTATCAAAATCAAAATGTGTATAACCCGGGGTGGAGGAATCATCTGGGGTTTTCATGGAATAATAATCAAGTTCAAGCTCTGAGCCTTAAAATCCACGGGATTTGAGAATCGAGACTCCTGACATGCGAGAGGAAAACAAACTTAGAGGAAGCGTTGGCAAAATTTATTGTAGCTACCGACAAGAGGATGAATGAACACGACAAATTGTTAAGTCAGGTAGATATGAATGTAAAAAGTCAAGCAGTCTCGATTAAGAATGTGGAGAATCAGATGGGTCTGATAGCGTATGCGTTGAACAACCGTCCACAAGGAGCACTACCCAAACACAAAGATTAATCCAGCGAGAGATGAACAATGTAAAGTACGTGACTTTCTGAAGTGGTAAAGTGTAATCTGAGATGATTAAGGATAATGACAAAGATTGACAAAGTAATTTTGGAAGGAGAGAAAGTCTCAAAAACAGAAAAATGAAAGCTTTATAATGCCCTCCATACCATATCTGTAGAGATTTCAGAAATCAAAACTTGACAAGCAGTTTTCAAGATTCCTGGATATTTTCAAAAAACTGCATATCAACATACCTTTTGCAGAAGCCCTGAAACAGATGCCTAGTTATGCCAAGTTCATGAACGAGGTTTTGTCTAAAAAAAGGAAATTGGGTGAGTTTGAGACAGTGACGTTTACCGAAGAATGCAACGCGATTATACAGAATAAATTACCACTGAAGTTGAAAAATCCAGGGAGTTTTACTATTCCATGTGAGATTGGTAACCAATTTTCGAGAAGAGCGTTGTGTGATTTGGGGGGCCAACATAAATTTGATACCGCTATCAGTCTACACTCAGTTCGGACTAAAAGCACCAAAACCAACAAATATCAATTTGCAGTTGGCAGATAGATCAGTTACATATCCAAGGGGTATTGTGGAAGATGTTTTGGTAAAGGTTGATAAATTTATCTTCCCGGCGGATTTTATTATTCTGGATTGTGAAGTAGACAAGGAAATCCCCATCATCCTCGGTCAACCATTCTTAGCAATGGGTAGAACTTTGATAGACGTATAAAAAGGTGAGTTAACAATGCGAGTCGAAGACCAAGAAATAACCTTTAATGTATTCAAATCAATGTGATTCCCAAAAGAAGAAGGTGAATGTCTGAGGATAGATGTAATGGAAGAGATAGTGAATCACAAACTCAGAAGAAGTCATTTTGAGGATCCGTTAGAAGCTGTTTTGATCGGGATGGACAACTACGATAATGAGGAAGAGATTGGTTATGTCAAATGGTTAGATGCATTATCAGTTTCCAGGAAGTTCCGAAAACCGTTTGACACTCTTGACCGACCCGAGGGGGAAGAGAAAAAATTCAAGCCATCAATAGAAGAGCCACCAGTGCTAGAGTTAAAACCTCTACATCTCATTTGAAGTATGCCTATTTGGGAAAGTCTGACACCTTACCAGTTATTGTATCGGCGGATTTGAATGACACTCAAAAAGAAAATTTTTTGAGGGTAATGCGAGTATAAAACAGCAATCAGAGGGACTATAGCAGATATTCAGGGAATTAGTCCATCATTTTGTATGCACAAGATTCTACTTGAAGGAGCAAAACCAACCATTGAGCAACAAAGAAGGTTGAATCCCATCATGAAGGATGTGGTTAAGAAAGAGATCATAAAATCCAAAAATATGGGGAATGACTGTGGTTAAAAACGAAACTAATGAACTCATCCCCTCTAGAATAATTACAGGCTAGAGGGTATGCATGGATTACCGCAAACTGAACAAACCCACGCGCAAGGATCACTTTCCCTTGTCATTCATTGATCAAATGTTGGATAGGTTGACGAGTCACCAATTCTATTGTCTATTAGATGGGTATTCCAGTTACAATTAGATTGCCATGCGCCGGAGGATCAAGAAAAAACCACACTCACGTGCCCTTATGGTACTTTTGCATTCCGGCGTATGTCGTTTGGTTTATGTAATGCCCCGGCAACTTTTCAACGATGTCTGATGGCCATCTTTTCGAATATGGTAGAACAGAACTTGGAAGTTTTCATGGATGATTTTTCCGTGTTTGGTGATAGTTTTGATTTATGCCTGAAAAATCTGGTTTTATTTTTGAAGCGCTGTGTGGAGACAAATCTAGTTCTCAACTGGGAAAAGTGTCACTTCATGGTGCAAGAAGGGATAATTCTAGGGCATAAGGTTTTTGTATCAGGGTTAGAAGTCGATAAAGCGAAAATTGAAATTATTGAGAAGCTACCTCCACCAACTTCTGTGAAGGGAATAAGGAGTTTTTTGGGACATGCGGGTTTTTATCGACGTTTCATTAAAGATTTTTCCAAAATTTCGAAACCCTTATGTTCGCTCCTTGAGAAAGACGTGTCGTTTAAGATGGACCATTTGTTCTTAGAAGCTTTTGAAGTATTAAAAAAGAAATTGGTTACAGCTCCAATCATTGTGGCCCCCTACTGGATTTTACCATTTGAGCTTATGTGCGACGCCAGTGACTACGCGGTTGGAGCAGTATTGGGACAGCGACGAGATAAGATCTATCACACTATCTACTACTCCAGCAAGACGTTGACGGATGCTCAGTTGAACTACACTACCACTGAAAAAGAATTACTTGCGGTCGTATTTGCTTTCGACAAATTTAGGACTTATCTAATAGGGATCAAGGTAATTGTCTACACTGATCATTCCGCAATAAAGTATTTGATTGAAAAGAAGGATGCTAAGTCAAGGTTGATTCGGTGGGTGCTTTTACTTCAAGAGTTTGATTTGGAGATCCGGGATAGAAAAGGTACCGAAAATCTGGTGGCGAATCATCTTTCTCGGTTGGAAAATTTAGAAATTCAGCAATTCAGCATAAAGATGCAGTCATGATTAATGAGATGTTTCCAAATGAACAACTTCTCCCAAGTTACAATGAAAGTGTCGTGGTATGCGGATTATGTTAACTATTTGGTTAGTAATGTGTTCCCTCCAGATTTGAATTCTCAACAACGGAAAAAGTTCATTCACAATGTCCGATAATATTTTTAGGAAGAGCCTTTTTTGTTCAAGACTTGTGCGGATCAAATGATTCGACGATGTGTGCCACATGAGGAGATGGATAGCGTACTTAGTCATTGCCACTCATCAGATTACGGAGGCCACTATGCAGGTGATAGGACAACAGCCAAAGTGTTGCAGTCAGGATTTTTTTGGCTTTAAAGACGCATATCTCTACGTGTTGAAGTGTGATCGGTGCCAACGAGTTGGTAATATCTCGAAACGCAATGAAATGCCGCTTAATACAATTCTTGAGGTTGAGTTATTTGATGTGTGGGGAATTGACTTCATGGGACCCTTCCCATCATCCTTTAATAATCAATACATACTGTTGGTTGTAGATTATGTTTCAAAATGGGTTGAAGTCGCTGCATTACCCACTAACAATGCCAAGGTAGTACTACGATTCTTGAAAAAGAATATTTTCACACGATTTGGTACACCGAGAGCGATAATTAGTGATGAGGGAACTCATTTTTCTAACAAGCAATTCACCAAATTGCTCACCAAATATGGGATCCGACACAAGATCACTGCAGCATATCATCCCCAAACCAATGGCCAAGCAGAAGTTTCGAATCGGGAGGTTAAGCGAATCTTGGAGAAAGTTGTAAATCCGTCACGAAAAGATTGGGCAATGCAATTAGACGATGCCTTATGGGCATATCGAACTGCTTACAAGAATCCTATCGGAATGTCACCTTACAGGATGGTTTACGGAAAAGCTTGTCATCTTCCGGTAGAGTTGGAACATAACGCATACTGGGCCATTCGTAAGCTAAATTTTGACTTACAAGCGTCTGGTGAGAAATGATTGCTACAGCTAAATGAGATGGAGGAATTCCGGCACAACGCCTATGAGAATGCCAAATTGTATAAAGAGAAAGTCAAGACATGGCATGATAAGAAAATCTTTGATCGGAAGTTCGAACCAAGACAAAAAGTACTGTTATTCAACTCTAGATTGCAGTTATTTCCCGAGAAATTGAAATCCCGCTGGTCTGGCCCTTTTGTGGTTATATCTGTCGCTCCACACGGAGCTGTTGAGGTAGAGGAACCAAATACTAAGCGAACATTCAAGGTAAATGGTCAAAGGCTGAAGCATTGCATCTCACTAATCCGGCGGACAAATGAGCAAAACAGCAAAGTCGGGCTGACGACTATAAACCAAGTGCTATGGGGAGGCAGCCCCAGGGTTTCATTTAGCATTTTAGTTAATTCAATTTAGTAGTGTAATGATTTAGTTCAATTAGAGTAGACTGTTGGTTTGTTTTATTGCTAGTACTAATATACGTGCATAATATATCGGAAATGCATTCGAGATGGTACCCGAGATCGAGTCATCGCCAAATACTTTCGATTATAAGCGAAACCAGCGCCCGGCGACACCAACAATGTTTCCACAAATCTTGATATACACAAGCGCTCAATCTGAGAGGTATCAATACCCGGCGCTGAACAACAATGATGTTTCCACAAATCTTGACGCCCGGCTCAATCTGAAGAGTATCGGTATCCACGCTAAAAGCGATGTTTCCACAAATCTCCAGTGCCCCGGGGCTAAGGAATTACCTCAAAGCTGTAGCTCAGCGCCTAGGCGCCCACTCACGTTCAAATCCCAACGCCCCGGCGCTGGGAGGTCAGGTTTAAAAAAAAATAAAATGGTTTTGACGCCCTTTTAGGTACGTAACTCCCCCACTACTCCTCGCCCATTTCTAACACGATCATAACTTCCCATTCTATTCAACTACACCATTACTATTCATTTTAAATACTAATTGATTGTCTCCTTGGTAACTCATATGGATTAGCAATTCAGATTTCTCCCCTATTGATTTTCTTCTACATCCAAGGTAAATCTTACAATACATCTAAACTTCTGCTACTAATTCTTTCATGCTTGTTAATAACTTGAGGTTTGGTTGTCACGAATATGATCATTGTGCTTAATGGAGTTGATATGCTAATGGTTTTGAATGATATATAACAAGGCTGTGCCATAAGGGATTTTTAGACTGCCCACCAGGTGTTCGATAAATTGTCTATGAGACTATTAATTGCTAAATATTGTTTTTCTTCGCTTCCATGCTCATGAAAATTAACGTACTCACAGAGGCATGCTTAACCATGCATTTAATTTAATATTGTTGTTTCATTAACGCATGTATGTGGGTATAGTATCATCTCATAGGAATGGGAAATAATCTCTATTGCCTCCTCCTTATTTAACTGTCATGTCTGCTTATACTTATTCCATCGTTTAAGTTTGGCGGCATAGTATGATCATTGGGTCCCTTATAATGCCTGTGATAAATTATACTACCCTAGGCTAATAATCGTGTATGATTGCAGTTTATTATAATGGCATAAAAGCGTCAACGAGGAGATGGTTCTGGTTCATCCTCGGCCCCGACGAAATTTGACAACAAGAGATTTGTTAGTGCCGAAGCCCAAGAGCGATACAACCGTATGGCAACACAATCTCTAGTCCCAGAAAGGGGTTTAAGGCCAGACCACACAAAGGAAGGGGAGATCGCAGTTATGATCACTGAGCGGAGCTAGTTCACTTTCACCGAACAACCTGATCCGACGGTCATTGCAGTTGTAAAGGAGTTATACACCAATGTTTCTGAGCACTTCCACTATGGCGTTTATGTGCGGGGAAAAACGGTAGAAATTGGTGAAAGATGAAATCAATGGTTATTATCAATTGCCTACTGCGGGTCAACGTAATGCGTATGCCAGTTTTGTGAGCCAAGGACCGGATTATGATTTATGAACTGATCATTCGCGAATTATGTCAACCGAGTACAACTTGGACACTGCATGAACGCGAAAGCATGACTTTCCCCCACTCACGCCTTAGTTTATATGGAAAGGCTTGGTATGCCTATATCTGTGCCAAATTGATGCCATGCACACATGTCAGTGACGTCACTAAAGAAAGGGCGGTTTTACTATATTCTATAGTTAAAAGGTATGAAGATGGACGTCGGTCTGATAATTCAACAGTCGATCGTGAGGGCTGCACGAGGGGGTACCACGAGAGGTTTACCACACCCTTCCCTTATTTGTGCGATGTGTACTAAATTTGGAGTTAAATGGAACCCTCGATGCCGATGTTAGACCATAAAATGATAAGGAGGTACCGGGTGTGGACAGGTGGTGCAAATCACCCCCCGCGGATTGGGCTTTATAATTACTCAAGCTGAAACACAACAAGCGCTTGCAACAACGGTTTCAGGATCCTCATCGGTTGTCCGTCGTGGTGTAGTTCCCGATGCAGTTCAGCGTGAAATTGATGGTTTGTTCTATAATATTGAATCCCAAAATGTCCGACTCGCTAAACGGCAAGATGTTATATACGGGTTTGTGGTCGACTACTTCACGACTCAGACGAATATATATGCTCGGCTTCATCTCACGGTCTATCCTAGCCAGTTCCCGACTGCTCCTGTTTTGCCTGTGCTTCCCCCTTCTGATCAAGAGATGAGTGACGATGAGGAGGTTGCCCCGGATGAATGACCTCGTCAAGGAAGTCTTCTGTTTTAATTGCTATATCTTTCACATGAGGACATTGCTCACGTTAAGTTTGGGGGTAGTTTTATTTGCATTTTAGGATTGCATGTTCATAGTAGATTGTTGCATTTAGGTTGTGAATATGTGTTAGTACACAGTGTCTGCATTTTCATATCTTGAGTATGGTGAAGCATGAAATCTTTAGATGGCCAATGATAAAATTTGTGAATTAAGTTTTAACTTGAATGAATGGAACAATGAAGGCATAGGGTAACTTAAGGTGTGTTTTGATTTGATTTATTGAATAAACCCTGTTTTGTGCTCAAAGTCAACTTGTTAATGAAAACCTGAGTTAATCGAACTGAAAGGATTTTGACTGCGGACGGATATATTTTCCCCTTTAGAATATAGTTACCTTTGTGTTTTGAACCTTTTTAGTCAAAAATAAATAAATAAATAAATAAATTGACTAAGTTATCTTTGTGGCCTCTTGTACTCGAATAAGTAAGCCCTTAGGAGTGTCTCTACACTTGGCGCCCTAAATCTATCTGGTTTGGGAGTCGTCGATCGAAAATTCAATTGGATAACTTTGAAAAGCCTAATAAAAATTAACATTGCACTAGTCAAAATAAGTAATATAAATAAATACTTGACTGAGTTTAGTTTTGTGGTCTTTGCTATTCGGGTTATTAGATCGGAAGGGGTATCTTAAAACCTAGTACCTAAAGCCATCTGGTTTGGGAGTTACTGGTCGAAAGCTCGATACGTGGGTAGTATTGATTGCCTAAGAAAATTAAACATTGCACTGGTTGAGTTAAATATATATCTTTATAATAATTGAATAAATGGTTTGATATGCGAAGAGACCAATATTTTGCAGGGGAAGTTTACATGTTTATCTGTCTGTGAGTCTTCTGATCTTCAGGTTTATTTGCAATATGGTACAATTGATATGTTGATATATACACAATGTGGGTTGGAGATAGATCAGAATGATCGTTTCTTGGGTTAACTGAAGTTTGATTTTGAACATTCATTTGGGTTGAATTTAAGGATCTTTGAGGCTAGTTTGATATATTTGTGTCGAATCATGTTTAAGTCGTTCATTAGTAATTGCATGCGTTTTATTAGTTATAGACATTGCTTGGGGACAAGCAATAGTTCAAGTTTGGGGATATTTGATGAGTGGGTAATATACCCATGAATTGGATATGATTGGACTTGATTTATTGCTGTTTTTAAGTCTTTTAGGATAGTTTTTATGTGTTTACTTGTTATTTTGCAGGATGAGGCAAAGCAGGGACAAGGGAATTTCAGTATCATTAATGGCAGAATCATAAATTGATGGTCAAGGGTACATCGCCGTGGCGCTATAATAATCAATACTAAACCCAGTGGCGCGGTGCTGGGGACAGAGAGGACTGAGCAGGGTGTCAACAAGAGAAGTTGATTGGAAATTGGAGTCTGATGGGGAACAAAGTTATTTAAGGAGAAGAAACGTGTTGCGTAGGGGACATATAGAGAGCTGGAGACTAATTGGAGAAAACAGAGAATCGTGCAACGGGATTGAACTAGAAGATTGAAGATTGGAGGACTTATTTTAGAGTTTTCTTCTTCTTCTCTATTTCAGGTTTTTAATTCTATTAAGATGATTTTTATGGGATTTCTAGTTTTAATTTCCAATATGAACTAACTTTTCATTAAGGCTACAAATTGAACATTTTATATTTATGAATTGATTATTCAGATTAATCCAGTTATTTAAGTCAATTTGAATTGTTTATCATGTTTTGTGTTTATTGATTAATTATTAGGCCAATAATTATTGTGTTACACTAGATGAATTCGGGAGATGAAATCAAGGGTTAGGACTGAATGTGATAACATGTATGCTTAATTATTTGCATAAGATAAATAATTAGGGTTGTGGATTGAATAAGAGCATCTCTTTTCACTGCATGTAACAATTGGGAATTGGAATTAAATAAATTTAATTATGTTATTTTGCATAGGGATATCGCAGAATAAATTGAGTTAAATAAATGTTATCTGACCACTTGGAAAAGGGTTTTTTAACAATTAGAATTCCTGTTAACAATTCGGGTGAAGTAATAACCGGAGAAACTGGATAGTTGATTTGTATTTCATAATTGGGGATATTGTAGTCTTAACCTTTAATTATTTGAATCAATTTCTAGAGTAAGACCGTTTTAATTAGTTAAATTTAGTTTTCTTAACTAGAAAATCACAATTTACGGTTGTTTAAATAAAATTGAATTGAAAAAATACTAATAGTTGGAATTTGTTAATTAGGATTCCTTGTGGGTACGACACTTTACTTTACCACTTTATTACTTGTTGACTGTGTATGCTTGCACGCAATTGTTGATTGTGAAATCAATTAACATTTGACGAAACCTTTTTAATATATATACAGGCAGATGTATTGTATGTTTCTGCGGGAATAGTGTTATTGTCATTTAAAGCTGGTGCTTCTGCATTGTTCAAAAGTTTAGAACTGAAGTACTATATGAAAGGACCTTAGAACATCTAATTAATATTATTTGATAGAATCTCCTACATTTGGGCGCGGTAAATAATCCTTGTTCAGTATGGATTATAAGATCAGAATGCTTTTGACTTGTCCAGAAGGCAGCACCAAGCATTACCTTCAACCAAAGTATAAGGCCATCCATGATAATAGATTTGCATGCAAACAAGCAGCCAGACAGAACCCATGGTACATAAGATACCATTACATTGACATAAACCATTACTCTTGCTGCACAAAGCTCTTGTGCAGATATGGATATCAGCAATATGACACAGAGAGCATGGCACAAAAAAAGTGGATATAAGCAATCTATAACACGATTTTAGTATCCAACATAATTAGTCATATGTAATCATTACCTGTATAAAGAAAATTGTCGACCTCCTCGTACAATAAAATCCTGAATGTGTTATATAAAGTTAGACATATTTCTAAAAGAAAGTACCATATACACAATAGAAAAAGCAACCAAATAGTGCCAATTATTTAGGCTTCAATCACATAGAATTATAAACCAAACACAGTACGGAAAATATCAATTCCCATAAAAATGCAAAGTAATTTTTAGCAGTGATACTAATAAGTAAAAATTGACGGTGGTTGTGCAATATTACTATTGTTATCATCTTTCAGATGTCAGAAACCAAAATTTTAACGAGAATATTCTACAAATATCACGAGTATAGCATACAAATTTAGGGTATTATAATATTCAACTTCTAGAAGCCTGTTCTTTTAAATACATCTTGTTTTAATTTTGAGAAAAGTTGTGCATCTAAGTATGTACCATAAGTTGAACACTTGCTAATAATCTCACACCAGTTTAACTTTTCATGTACCAGAAGATTTGAGGATTTAATTGTACCTGAGTAAAGATGGCCTTGGCCTTGGACACACGCAAACGTGTTGCAATTTCCTTTGCTGCGAAGCTGTCAGCTATTGAAACAACAACAAATCCAGCAAATATAATGGCCAAGTATATAATGACTGCACTGACAGTCATTGGCATGTCAATTGCTATGGCATCTCCCCTTGCGAATACTGCATCCAGTGCACTCGCTACCAACCTATACAATGGTTGTAATTATGTCAAGAGACACAATTTTGAATTTGAAAATATCTCAAATTGACTTCCAAAAAATCAATTTTGATCCTATATTTTGGAACATAGGAAGTATAATTTAGGAAGACATTAAGATACGGAACACAGGACTATATGGAAAGAACTCTAGGGGAAGCAGAAACAGTTATACCAACATTTTCCATATGTGCTCTAAATTGAGTATTACCACTAGACTAATTAACTACCTTACCTAGATGTCATGCAATTAAATATGAATATTGAATGGTCATAATCAAAAATACAGTTACACAAACTATAGCATACATTACTTGTTCCCGGAGATCTTTTAGTGTCATCTGATTGACATCAGAATCATCACAACCATCATCCCTCCATACAATTGCTAAACTGTCATCATGCTTCTTTGGATAATTGGTTGACAGCAAACAACACTCAGCAATATTTAAAACTGCACCAGGAAGCCATGCTCCACCATGTTTTGACTTGTTGGAGGTATCTAGAATGCATTTTGGTGCTTCACGAAATAATACTGAAATTTCTTTCAGAACTACTGACCAGTATACCTGAAAACATTAATAGAAGATATACAAAGATTAAACTAGAAAAATGGTGTGCCATTATGCTTTGCAGTTACGCTAAAAGCAGACTTGTACGAACTTGCCTCAGGATGTTGAACTGAGAACTTATGAAATAGACTAAAACTCGTTATGGGATTCTTGTATGATGCCCCTAGAAGCTTCGGACCATGATTTTCCATAAGACGTCCTAAATTTGTGTAATTAGACTCATATCTGTCATATAATGAACACTACAATCAATTTGAAGAAAAGACTCGCATTAGAAACTACTTTTCTTAGTTAGCTCACTAGTAACTGTTAAAATGATTCATGAAGAAGAATGAAAATAAATAAGTAAAAATATAACCATCAATTTGCCGTCAAATTGTTTGTCAACCACTACACATTATTAATTTTGTGAGATTTAAAAGATGTGATATCATAGCCTTCAATAATTTTTGTGACCATATTAATGGATACATGATATATCTAAAGAAAAGTAAGTATACCCCTCTCCAGGACTTGCAAATAAACTTTGCTCCACTCACTTCAAAATATTGAGATTGACAAAGATTTGAATCCAATTCTGTATAACTATACAAACTCTACAACCACAGTCAACGAACTTGCATTCTGCCCTGTTTTAAGTTCCACATATCACTACTCAAAGTTCAATTTATTTTAAATTTCCAGCTCTTTTGCAGTCTTAGTCAAGCTCATAAACTTTGTAGAGACTATGACGAAACTTACATCAGATAGTGGAGTTCAAGTAAAATGATGGAAAATGGAAAAACAAAAAGAAAAAAGGAACCAAACAACTAGTGTAATGAAGAGTTCAAGTTGCACAAGTTATCAATCTTTTGAGTTAGGAACTTTTGTAAGATAATCCTCTCAGTGGAAGCACAACGACCTGTTAACATTGTTGACCCCATGTGACTTAATATATACTCTCACGGTAACATTGTTGAAAGACAATTTGAGCCATTTTCGAACACAGAACAAAATTAAGATGATTTATTAAAAACTATAAAACAATAAATCTTAAGATGAACAGTATTTTGTAGATAGTTTACAATATTCATCGTTGTATTTACTAATATTAAAAGAATTCATATCAGTTTTGAGTTTGAAAAAAAAAATCAATAATAATCTTATATTTTATTCTAACCAGTTATGCAAGCATGGGCGGAACCAAGGGGGGGCGAGGGGGCATATGACCCCCCACCAAAATTCTGCACAGGCTATACATTAATACATATATTAATAGTCAATAGCATACATATATTAATAGTCAATATATATATTTATATACATATGCGTGATTTGGGTTTTTTTTTTTATCGATTTTGGGTTTTGTAGAGAGAAATTTCAGGATTGCTTGGAGCTTTTTTTGTTTTGGGGAGAGAGAAAATGCGTGATTTTCAAATTGAAGCCAAAAATAGGAAGCATTATATAGAGAGTGCTACTTAAGAAATATTGCTACTTAACAGGAATAATAGCAGTCCAAAATTTTCTACATGCGCTCCATAAATTAAAAAATAGAATAAATTTTATTTTACAATGAAATTCAAATGAAAGAACTTAAAACACAATCAAATTTGGGTCGCTACTTGAGGTTGAAGAATGATCACAAAAACCAAGTTCTTTATTTACCAAATTATTTTTTACAAACATTTTATATTTTTAAACATCGTGAATTTACTTCAGAGACTCCCCTTTGTTAATTTCTTTCTGAATTAATTTTCTTTGTTCTATATAAAAAATTGATATTTTCATATAAAAAATAATATTTCTACATGAATCCCTCTCACGTATTTCTACATGAAATAAAAGAATAATGTTTCTATATAAATTTTGATATTGATCAAAATTTTGAGACGTTTTCAAACTATGCAGAGTCGCAGGATATAGTTGCCTCTGTCGTACAGCCGAAAGAAGCACTCCAAGCGTCAATAAATAATTTTTTTTAATTATATATTTTGACCCCCTCTAAAAATGTGTTCTGGTTCTGCCACTGAATGCAAGTCTTGTTTTGAATGTTAACTCACTCACTTGCGGGTGTGTGTATATATATATACTTCCAAAAGTCATTTTAATCACATATTTTTGAAAGAAACTAATAAATTATTTTCATCTTATATCATGAGTTACTTACATGATGATTATGATATATGAGTTGGAAAAATAACAAAAATACAATGGGCTCAAACATAAATAAAACAAAGCACAAGGATCAATGAATAATAAACTAAGAATAGGAGTAGTAGTAGAGAATGATCAGTAAAATTACAGCGAGGGGAACCAGTAGAGAGGAAGGCCATTGACGGACACATCGTAGTTATGGTACACCGCATAGTAGACGAGCTGGTGCACCGCATGTGGGTGCGATGGTTCCAATAACCTCCGAGCCATGAACTCGCGCCATAGCTCCTTGGGGTCCGAATTAGTAAGACCACCGGTTCGATCAATTGCGTGTTTTAGCTCAAAATATAATCTTTTGGCCTCCAATTCTCCTAATCCAGCTCCCATCAGTTCTTCTACTCCAATTTGGCTTATGCTTTTCCCCATTTCTCTCTCTATTTCTCAATTTCTGTCTAAATGTTTCAATATATATATAGTAGCCGTCTTCACTGCCAAAAAGGTGAGTGGAAGATAATTTATTAAAATGAGTTGAAAATTTAAAATCAGTTATATTTTGTTACATAAATATATGTGTGTGCATTCTGTTTCTGATGCATAGGCTTTTATTTTACATACTCTGTTCACTACTTTTAGCGACGGATCGGGCGACAATTTGGTATGTCGCTATAAAACAGATAAACGGACGACCGTTCAATGCGTCGTTAAAAGCTAATACGACGGTTCTCTGATACAACGGACCGAATCACCGTTCAATCCGTCGCTAAAAATGATGAACAAAATATGTTAAATAAAGGAACACACACTTATCCTCTGCGTATGTATATATGTGTGTGGTGGGATGAGGGTTGTTAGGACATGCGGTGCAAGAGTATCAACCACCTTGTGTATGGGCCGTATGGCAGCTAACTTATTCATTTTACGTAAAATCCAAAGGGTTACTTACTAGTAAAATTCATTTTAAGTGGACCATACAGTCGACCACGACAAAATTAAATGTTACTCTAAAGATAAAAAGAAAAGTAATACTTATGTTTCAAAATCCAAATAAATGAGCAAGCTAAAAAACTTCTTTAAACAATAAATATAAAATATAAAAAATGGTATACATGTCCACAAATCTCATGACCAAACTAGATTGAGAGTAAAACTGTAAGAGAAAGATAAAATAATAATATATAAATTCTTTCTTAATTCTTATATATCTCATATATAAAATTATGATAAGGGATATATATTAATTTTCTCCGAACTATGGGACTATTAATTAGGGTAAAATGCAAATGTGACCGCTGAACTTTAGATGTTTTTGGGTATTGAGCCCTTTTCTTTTGGTCAACGTAAATTGAACCCCTTTTTGTTACAAAATTTGGATATTGAGCCCCTGGGTGCCACATGTACGTTGACCTACTTACGTGGCACACGTGGCACTACTGATGTGTATTTAAACTCAAATTTTATCAAAAATTTTGTTGTTCCTTGGATTTGATCCCACAACCTCCTATTTAAAATGTTAGTCATAAGACCACTCAAGCTACAAAGGCTTATTATTTAGTTTACCCAACAAATAAGTTATATACTTAATCAATCAATTCCTCCACTAAAAACAAGGGAGAAAATTTTAATCTTAAGATCAATTAAGTTTATAAAATTAGAAAATAAAATAAAATATTTTATAATAAAATATGCTAAAAAAGTATAAGAAAATTGTGAAACCCCAGATTTTATGAATAAAGAATTAATTTTCTCAAAATAATTTTTTTTTTATATTATGGTGTGAATTTGAGATAATGTTATAGTTGTGGGTAATATTTATAAATTTTGCAAAGTATGCAAGTTGTCATATTATATTCGATTGGTTAATGGGAATATTCGCTTTAAACAGGGAAATATTAAATGCGACGACCAAGACAATCATTGGTGGACCTCATTAATCGGAATTATTGTTGATTGAGAAAACGACAAAAATATTTTATTGAAAATAACGGTGGAAGTTTTACTGGTTGAATCTTGTTGAACTACTTTCGGTAGTAAAAAGACAAATGTCTACGCATGTTGCGATAAGAAGACACCTGGTATTGATTATTGATATTTATGTGAGAAGTCACTCGGTTTTGTTCAATTATTGCTACAATAGTTGTTGCGTAGTATCTCACATTATTTAATTCAATTATTGTTGATTTAGAAGTTTTGTTTTATTCGTATTATTAACGTAATAAAATAAAACATCTTTTTATATAAAATGTAATACTTTATTAAAGTTATTACATAAATAGAATATATTATATTACTATTATGCATAGTATTTTGCATAGTAAAATCTTTTTATATAAAATGCAGAATACTTTATTAAAGTTATTCTATAAATAGAATATATTATATTTTATTATGCATAGTGTTTGCATAGTGCCTCAAGATAAGTGTTTGCATAGTAAAAATCTTTTTATATAAATAGAATATATTATATTTTATTTAAAAGATTTTTCTTTAAATATGGACCGTCGATTAAAGTAAATCAATCTGGACCGCTTCATGGATTAGTTCTTATGCATTCCATTTTTCTATAAATAGAAGCTCATTCCTTCATTATTTTCTTTACGAATTCAATTGAAACTACAGAGAGATAAACTATAGAGAGAAAGAAAGAAAAGTTTTCTGCTATTTCACTACTCTTTATATCAAGTATTATATTACGGTAAGGATATTATTCTTTTGTATTCCAAAAGAGAACTTCATTTATTCCATTTCTTTATTGTTCATTGGAATAACTCAGATACTGCCAAGCTACCCTATACTTGGTGACATTCTTCTATTATTCTCATCTTTATTATTCGTTTAATATCCATGCATATTTATCTGTGACCGGTTCCATTTTTATTATTCCGTCTTTATTATTACGTCGAATATCCTATCTCATCTTATCTGTGGGACTTGGTTCCATCATTTATTATTCCACATTTATTATTCATTTGGAACATCCCCGACGGTGTGAATTTCACTTTGACCGTTCCGTTATTATTATTCTCATTAAAATAACTCGCTCATGCGAAATCTGCATGCATGGTGATATCTTTTGTTATTCCATTCGGTATTATACTCAATTGATTAAAATTTTGACTTCTATACTCCATAAAATTAGTGGAATCTCCTTGATATTTAAGCTTCATCCAAAGATTTTTTCGTGGAAATATTCTTCCGAGCATTCTTGAATTTTACTCTCAAAAGTAGTATCATGTTGACAATTTGACGTTATTGGTTTCGAACAAATTAATTCTTGAACTTGTTTAATTGAATTCTTATATCATTGTCGAAGATCCTCATGTTTATGTTATGTTGAAAGTCATCTCATGGCACAGTAGTGCATAGATGGACTTGGTATGATTATGACCGAGGATTATTCTAGATAATCATAACCGTAATGTTACAAATGATGTGATAATTAAAAGTCCTCATTGGCCGTGTAGTGCATTGATGGACGAGCTTTTGGTATGATTATGGCTATGGATTCTCTTCGCCGAGGGAGCAAAATGAATTGTTTTATGGCATGATCGGGGATCATTGATGAAAACACGATTATCTTTGGCCGTAGTGCATGAATAATTCGTGTTCGTGATACTAAAGAATATCCTCGGCTTTTGTAGTGCGGGGATGATTTAATGATGTGGATTATTTATTGAAATGAGTCTCAGTGATATAAAAGTGATGAAAAACTTTTTAAATCATAAAAGATAGTAGATTCTATTCTCTACTTGACTCTTTTAATGGATTATTTGTTCATTTTAGCTTAAACTTGATGTCTATTGTATTTTATCGGTTTAACATTGTTGGAGGCTAATGATAATTTATTCTGCATTATCTTAGTCATAATATTTCTTCTTGGGCTAGTTGAGATCACCCTTTCTTTCCTTTGTTCTCTTCGTGAAATGAGAATATAAATTTGGGGACGAGTCGGGAAGCGGAGTGATGGTCCAGAGGATAGCATTAGTAGTCCTCAATATTCTGTGAAATAGTGTGATAATAATTATAATGAGGACTCCTTTTGAGTTTGTATAATCTTTAGTAGATAATATTTGTATTCAAACTCACAGTTTATGTTTTGTCGTATTGTACACACCATGTGGTATTAGTAAGTTGTATTTGAATTACATGCACCATGTATCTGGCGACCCAAGATGGGTGATGTATACCCTAATTTTGGGGGCGCCACAATTGGTATCAAAGCTTAAGGATATGATCCTGGCTAAGATGTGAGATAAGAACTAAGAGGGGAGAGACGAAATTCTTCGTGAGTATGACCTACCTAAGTTTATTTGGTATTTAATTGGTCTGGTCAAAGTATAGGGATAATATGTGATATGTTAATTAACCCTTGTTTTGTGGCGGTGTTTGAAAATGGCATCCGAGAATGTTGAGATTATCAATGGAGCACGCGAGGAGACCGCTGAGTCTCCACGAGATCAATAATCGAGGATAATGTGCAACCAGAGGACAATATTCCTCATGAAAACAATAACACCGGCGAAATGGTGAATGATGGGATGGTCGAGGCTTTATGCAATTCATGCAACAACAAAGGAAGGCAGCCCCGTCCAAAAATACGGTAGAAATACCGATAACTCTCGGACGGTCACCGCTGCAAGCGGTTTAAGGAGAAATCATGCAACAACGGGCGGGGCGACTCACATCCATAATGCAGTGAAACAATGGTAACCCACGGTTGGTCACCGCTAAGCGATTCAAGGAGCTGGGACCACCGGAGTTTTTGGGAAAGCCAGAACCATTTAAGGCGGAGACATGGATAAAGCAGATTACCAAGATATTTGATGTCTTAGAATGCTCAGAGGAGCAAAAGGTTCCATTCGCCACCTTTATGTTGCGTGAAGAAGGAGATCATTGGTGGGAATATATAAAACGTACCCAGTCTGACGCACTTAAGATGTCTTGGGAGAAGTTCCAAGAATTATTCAACGACAAGTACTTTCTTGAAAGTATTCGTCACATGAAGGAGGTAGAATTCATCAAGCTGGAGCAAAACAATATGACCGTGTCACAGTACGAGGCTAAGTTTGCGGAGTTATCCCGGTTTGCATCCCATTTGGTCGATAATGAGGAGCGAATGACGCGAATGTTTTTGCGAGGTTTGAAACCCGATATACGTCAATACCTCATTTCTCACAAACTTTGCTTATATTCGAGATGTTGTGAATAGGGCTCGCTTATTGAGCGCGATAATGAGTCAAGACAACCCAAAAGGCAACGACCAACAACACAATAATAATCATACCGGTGGCAATTATCATCTGAACAACGATAACCATCGTGGGGAATATTATCATGCCAAGAATGGTAACCATTTCTGGTGGTAATCATGGCCAAGATAATAAGAATGGACATTTTAAGAAGAGAAGGTTCAACAATGACGTGAAGACGCTTACAAGACCAAAGACCCGTTCAAAAAGAAGAAGCACCCCATCGATCAGACATGTTTCAAATGCGGACAAGAAGGACACATCCGTCCAAACTGTACGCAACAATCCAAAGCGTGTTTTAATTGCGGAAGAGAAGGTCACCTAGCTCGATTTTGTCGTACGGTGAAGTCAAGTCCAATTGGGATAGTGATGCCAAAGGATGTCCCAGACAAGCCAAAGCCGGTAGTTTAAGAGAGCATTTTTTTCTTGTGACGAGGAACCTGAATAAAATTATCACGGGTAAGTTAATCATAAGCTCTTACGAAGTCTATACCGTGTTAGATACCGGTTCTACTCACTCTTTTATTTCACCTAGTTGTGTTCAATGTTTGTACTTAACTCCGGAGAAGTTAAACTTTGATTTATCTATTGAAACTCCATTGGGAGAAACCTTCGTTACCTCCACTGTTTATAAATCTTGTTTGATTCAAATCGACACTTTCACGTTACCTGTCGATCTTATCTCTTTGAAAATATTTGCCTTTGATGTGGTTTTTTTTGAAACGATTGGTTAACTACTCATCATGTCTTTCGTAAGGTTGTTAGCTTTCATATTCCTAACCAACCTATTATGCGAATTAAAGCAACCAAACCACTAAATTCAATCATTGTCATATCAAGCCATAAGTAAAGAGCCCCGATCCTTTTGTTGATGACTTCTTTGTGTGGAATGCACCGAAGCCAGACTTTCTGTAGGCGACGTCGTGAATAACGATGACAAGTTGATAGGTATCATTGTGAGGTGCTATCTAGGTTAAGGGATAGAAGTCGCAGTTGGTATCAATGTGACGTCTTATCCAAGTCTTGATGAGAGTAATGATTTTGAATGATATTTCTATCATTAATAAATCTCTTGACGTATTCTCAAGACTTCTTAGCTACCCTAGAGCATGAAATCGAATTTTGTATCGACCCCGTTGAAAAACCCATTTCTTAAACCCTCAAAATATTTCTTCAACTAAAACGAACGTAACGTGCTAAAAGACGCTGACTCGAGTCATTTGAAGATTACGATCGTCTTATTCAATATCATCGTGGAAGAACGAACGTGGTAGGTGACGTGTTGAGTAGAAGATCGTATCGTTTACAAGTCGATGTTGTTAACACAAAGACTCATTTCAGTATAACTTGTAAATGATGAAGATAGAGTTAAAGACTTCTAGGACCCACGTGAAGATAACAAATATCTGAGTAAAATCGACTTTAATCGATAAATTTAAAGACGCCAAGCTACATACCCTAATCGATGAATGTGAAGAAGAAGGTTCAAGAGGCGTTATTCTGAAGCAAGAGTTCTTTGAAGAGAGAAATCTCAACCCTCGATTTAATTGGCCCATTTGAAATCTTCATTGAGTAGGAACCGTGGCTTATAGACTCGGTTTTACCGCCAAGTATGTCGCGTGCTCATAACGTTTTTAACGTATCAATGTTACGTAAATATGTGGATGACCCGAACCACATTATTAATTTAGAACTGGACGAGATAGTAGAAGATTTAACGTATGAGATCTCGTGTTAAAATCTTGGATAAGAAGAATCGTATCCAACACTCAAGGGTTATACCTCAAGAGTTAGAATCTGAAATGAAGTCAAGGTATCCTCACATGTTCGGCATACCAGGTACGTACGTAAATTTCGAGAGCGAAATTCCATAAGGAGGGGAGATTGTGAAACCCCAGATTTTATGAATAAAGAATTAATTTTCTCGAAATAATTTTTTTTTATATTATGGTGTGAATTTAAGATAATGTTATAGTTGTGGGTAATATTTATAAATTTTGCAAAGTATGCAAGTTGTCATATTATATTCGATTGGTCGGGAATATTCGCTTTTAAATGTGAAATATTCAATGACGGCAGACAATCATTAATGGACCCCTACAACGGAATTATTGTCCGATTGAAAAACGACAAAAATATTTTATTGAAAATAAGGCGGAAGTTTTACTGGTTGATCTTGTTGAACTACTTTCGGTAGTAAAAGTACAAGAATACGCGTTGTTGCGTAGTAGAGTAATACCAGATTGATTATTGATATTTATGTGAGAAGTCACTCGGTTTTGTTCAATTATTGCTACAATAGTTGTTGCATAAGATCTCACATTATTTAATTCAATTATTGTTGATTTAGAAGTTTTGTTTTATTCAGATTATTAACGTAATAAAATAGAAACATCTTTTATATAAAACGTAATACTTTATTAAAGTTATTCTATAAATAGAATATATTATATTCTATTATGCATAGTGTTTTTTCATAGTAAAATCTTTTTATATAAAATGTATTACTTTATTAAAGTTATTCTATAAATAGAATATATTATATTTTATTATGCATAGTGTTTTGCATAGTGCCCAAGCGTAAGTGTTTGCGTAGTAAAATCTTTTTATATAAATAGAATATATTATATTTTATTTAAAAGATTTTTTCTTTAAATATGGACCGTCAGATTAAAGTAAATCAATCTGGACCGTTCATGGATTAATTCTTATGCATTCCATTTTTCTATAAATAGAAGCTCATTCCTTCATTATTTTCTTACGAATTCAATTGAAAACTCTGAGAGATAAACTATAGAGAGAAGAAGAAAAGTTTTCTCGCTACTTCACTACTCTTATATCAAGTATTATTTTACGGTGAGGGATATTATTCTTTTGTATTCCGTAAGAGAACTTCATTATTCCATTTCTTTATTGTTCGTTGAATAACTCAGATACGCGAAATACCCTATACTTGGTGACATTCTTCATTATTCTGTCTTTATTATTCTATCGGAATATCCTCATCATCTATATCTGTGGGACTGGTTCCATTTTTATTATTCCGTCTTTATTATTCTCGCTTAATATCCTCAGTCATCATCTTATCTGTGACTGGTTCCATCATTTGTTATTCCGCATTTATTATTCTCATTGGAACATCCCGCTTTGTGAATTTCACCGATCCGTTCCGCTATTATTATTCTCATTGAAATAACTGTCATGCCAAGACCGCATGCATGGTGATATCTTTTGTTATTCCATTCGAGATTATACTCGATTGATTAAAATTTTGACTTCTATACTCCATAAAATTAGTGGAATATCCTCGATATTTTTGCAAGGCTTCATCCAAAGATCTTTCATTGGAAATATTCTTCTGAGCATTCTTGAATTTTACTCTACAAAGTAGTATCATGTTGACAATTTGGACGTTATTGGTTCCTGAACAAATTAATTCTTGAACAAATTACACACGCCAATTGTAGCCACATGTTCCTATGAGGAATCTCTATTTCTCACACACACCATCCAAAAACACATCGTGCATTGTTAATGCTAATTTTTGCTAAGATTGGCCTTTTGGATTCTCTTAATTATATATATCTTTTCTGGGTAAATGTCCTTATATGAGCGAAAAACATAACTATAACTCTATAAAGAAACACAAAGGGACAATACCTGTGAAGATTACAATAGAGACATTACTTCTTTCAGTCTTTCTCTGGACCAAACCTGTCTTTACAAGTTGTGAATTTATTCACTCTAGCTTGCCTAAGGACTTCAATTTTCATCATCATTAGATTATGTTTTACTGTTGGTTTCTAAACATTTTGTTGTTCCTTTCCTTCCATATACAGTAAACTGTAATTCCAGGAGCCAGAGGTTGAACTTTAGCGAAAATAAATGGACCTTCTATACTTCTTTTATGTAGTACATACAATATTTTCCCTTGGCTGTATCATGGAGTTAATATGTTACTACCTGCAAGTCCATTTTTTCTTTTTCTTGGCCATACATTATTTGCAGATTTGCAATGATAATTTGGTAGTTGATGCTTGTACTCTACATCATTTCCCTTAGGACCTTAGAGCCTTACTTTTCATTGGCCAACTTTGGCACATTTGAGTTTCTTTGACCTACATAAGTACGGGTCTACCAAGCCCTCCTCAGTTCCAGTCGAAAGCTAGTATATGTATAGTCTTTAGATGCTCATGTGTTATGGACTGAGTCTATGCATTAGCCATGCGGCCCATGCCTGCGTGTTATACTGCAAGTTATGTGGAAGTTAGTGGTAGTGGGTAGTAGTTTATTTGTTATTAGTTCGAGCTTGGATTTATCTTGTGTAGATTATTTTGGAAATGGTCAACTAGTTGTATAGAAGTATGGGAAAATAGGTTTATCTATATTTAAATTAGGCAGCTTATTTTTAGGGGTTGTTAAGTTCTTACTGTTGGAGTTCTTTTCTCTAACTGATGATGATGTTACAACAAAATTATTAACCTTTTTCTTTGTATTAGAAAACGTTAGTTTATCTAACTCTATGGTAGTTCTTGCTTCCATCGAATAAAATTAGTTTTCTTGTTCACATTCTTTCAGGTATTCAGAGTAGACTTGAGAAGAAATCAAGTCTCCTCTTCAATCTTATTCATGTTCAAATACCTGAACACGATCCCCGTTACATTAGCACATAACACTTTGGCAGCAATCTTTGTATTTTCTTGCTGAATGAGGAATAAGAATCAAGAATGGAATGTCAGCTGTATTTTAAATTCTGCTGAAAAGCCTTTCGTCTCTGCATTTAATTCATAGAAATTCTAGTTGAAATACCCTTCCCTGTTTTTTCTCTCTCAGAATGTGTGCTTAAGTATTTGTGGTGAAACCATCCCTTTCATTTATCTTTGTTTGGTTTGCAACTTCAGTATAATTCAAGAATGCCATTAATCCAATATTACTTATTTGACAGTTTAGTGGGTAGCTACTACTTTGGTTGGATAAAGCTATCAACTTTCAAGTTGGATGCATTGGAAATACTGTTAATATGTTGATGGTTTATTATATCATGATTTTCACGGGTTAAATGCTTTCTAAAAAGTCATCATCTTATGTCTTATTTCTGTTGGATCATTGAACTTTTTTTTTTACACGTCATTTCATTAAACTCGATTTTTCTAACAAAAGTTAAAAAAAACACTAGTTTGATTGTTAACGGAAAAGCGGCTTGAGTTGACAAAAAAAAACTTTATGTGGCGATTAGTATCTTGACGTGACAGTGATGATGTGGATTTGTAGGAAAAAATTTATGAAAAAATGGGGAAAAATATTTTAAACTATAATATAAATTTAAAAAATTAGCCAAAAAAATAAAATAAATAACTGCGTTTTTTTAATAAAAACTGCTTTTTTATTTTTTTAAGAAAAATAAACTGCGTTTTTTAAAAAAACAAAAATAATTGCTTTATTTTCTTTCAAAAAACTGCTTTTTATTTTTTTTTTAACAAAATTAAAGCATTTTTTAAAAAACAAAAAAAATAATTGCTTTATTTTTCTTTAAAAAAACTGCTTTTTTTAATAATAAAAACTGTTTTTTAATTAAAAAAAACAGTTTTTTTATAAAATAACGCAGCTTTTATTTAAAAATAAAAAACGCAGTTTTTTTTTTTAAAAACAATTTTATTAAAAAAATAAAAAGCAGTTTTTTTAAAAGAAAAATAAAGCAATTATTTTTGCTTTTTTTAAAAAATGCTTTTATTTTTGTTAAAAAACAGTTTTTTAAAAGAAAAATAAAGCAATTATTTTTGTTTTTTTAAAATGGTTTTATTTTTGTTAAAAAAAAGTTTTTTTAAAGAAAATAAAGCAATTATTTTTGTTTTTTAAAAAATCAGTTTTTATTAAAAAAACGCAGTTTTTTCTTCTTAAAATTGCTTTTTATTTTTTTAAGAAAAATAAACTGCGTTTTCATTTTCTTTAAAAAAAACTGCGTTTTTTTATTTATTTTATTTTTTTGGCTAATTTTTTAAATTTATATTATACTTTAAAATATTTTTTCCCCATTTTTCATAAATTTTTTCTACAAATCACATCATCATCGCCACGTCAAGATACTAACTCGCCACATAAGCTTTTTTTTTGACAACTCAAATTTTCCGTTAACAAATAAACTAGTGTAACGGTTTTTTAATTTTTTGTTAAAAATCGAGCTTAGTGAATACTGTAAAAAAAAAAGCTCAAAGAACTCCAAATTGTAAGTTTCTAGATATATAGATGATGACTTAGAAAAATCTGATTTTCACCATGTTGAGTATATTTCTAATCAATTTTCTATTGTGTTCCTTAGGCATGGAGGAGCAGTTTATACTCAGAATTCCACCTTCTGTTGCTGAGAGGATAGACCGCCTTTTAAGTGACAAGACAAGTCCTTGGATTTGTCTTTCTCTGGTGAGTAATGTTTTGTTTATTTTTCTCAAGTTTTCCAAGTAAATATCTAGAAATTTTTGATCTACTTAAAAAAATTGTAGATCTTATTTTTTCTCATCAAATATGCCATTGATTTGGCGTAGAGGGTTACCCTTTTCTTTATTCTAATAACCTTTTTTTATCAACAAAAAAATATATATAGAGGAAAAAAATCTAAACATGTACACCCTCTGTTCACACAAAGAATGTCTTAATATGTGACTGCATGCAAATTAAGGAAGACAATTTTGTTTTACCAATTTTCTATTTTTATTAGAAATGCTATTTCGGCAACTCGGCAGCTTCTTTGAACCGTGTATAAATACAATAGAGAAATATTTAGGTTATAAATTCTTATCACGGAAGTATCTGAACAAGTTTTGAGTTTGTAGTATTTATTTTCTGTCACTGTTGAGGGCTTTAAAATATGTTATTAATGTAGCAGACAAAGCACTTGAAGATTCAAAGTGAGGAACTTAGCGGGAGGAAAGAACATGAAATGTTGATAACTTTTTTTATTAGTTGAAATGTAGAAAACTTATGGCAAACTGTGCACTAGATTAAAAATGAATAGTTGTGATATATATTGGGATATTTCACATGAATCCCACATCTGATAAATTCAAGAGTGTAGATGTGTGTTAATAACTATGGTGGAGCCTCAACCTAATAGGTTAACCTTTTAGATAAGGAGAGCCATTCAAACACGCTTATTAAATACCATACGGTGTGTTATGTTGCAATATTGGTGATGAATTGATGTGAAATGGATTATACAATTCCGCTACAAGTGGTATCAAAACTCATGGCGCGATGGAATAAATAGAGTTGAATCAGGTGATGCACAAGATGATCACACTCCAGGGTGGAACAAATAGAGTTGAATCAGGTGATATGCACAAGATGATCTCTTAAGCGTTTGGCACCATGCAGTGAAGTATGATTTGAGTCTAATGGAGCGGGCTCTGGGAAAGCTGCTCAAGGCGTTTGCCTCGGGCGTGGTGGAGTAGTATTAGAGTCGAGCGGGAGCTCTTGAAGGACTCAAAGAAGGTGTGCTTAATGCTAACTACTCTAATATGATACTTGTGATGGATATTCAAGTGAAAGATGGAGATTATTGGGATATTTCTCATAAATCCCACATCGGATAAACTCAAGAGTGATAAGTATGATGGAATCTCAACTTGCATTGGTGATGAATTGATGTGGGATGTATTATGCAATTCCACTACAATATAATACAAATGTCATGAAAGAATTAGGAGAAGTGGGCTAAGCACAACTGCCCAACAATTTGGTGCCATCCTAGGTATTTATTCGATGGGGTTTAGACTATCCTAAACAGAAACAAGGACTGGATGGTAATGGAGGGACATAATCTAACACTGTAGGTGAATAGCTTGAAGGCTAATAGTTTACTGAAGAATTGATAGATCTAGATGCTAAAAAGGAGAATGCTCGGATAACTATATATTATGCCATTTCTGAAGATCGAGGTTGGTTAAAAAAATAGGTGGAATGTTGATGATTGCGCTCTGCATCAAAATGATGTAGAAATGATGAAAAATCATTGACTAATAAGGAAAAAGTGTGTATGTTGTGTGATTTGGAAGAGGATAAGGATTTTTTTTTGTTGTTTTTTTTTTTTTTTGGGGGGGGTGGGGGTAGAAAATAAGTCTTTATCTAATAAATTTGCTGGCTGCTTGTTTTCTGCCTTCTGTGTAGTATGCTTGAGAACTCACAAGTGCTTATGTTTCAGATGATGGGAGGAGCGGCACATTTGTCATAGGCAGTGATCATTTTCCTGCGTCACTCTTGGATCTTCCTTGCATTGTGTAGTCATACAAAACTTATGATGATAGTGTATTGATCAAAACTGCAGACATTGGTCAAGTAGACGCCTTTTTTTCTCTTAAAATTTCTTAGATGGACATGGGTGAAAGCAAGAATATGAACTCTTTGCAGTTTGACAGATGATTATGGTGAGAGAAGTGGGTGATTCTGCTCCAGATATGGTGGAGTACCGACATGGCCTCACCCCGCCTATGAGGGATGCTCAAAGGCGAAGATTTCGTAGAGAGCCATACCTAAATGTACGAATCACCACGTGATTTCCCAAACTCCTGTTCTTTGCTGTACTATTTTCCCTTTTCATGCTCGACATTTAGTAGGAAATGTCTGTGCCATCTGACGAGAATTATGAAAAATTTATTAGCCTACAACAGTTCATCATGTGGCACAAGTACAAAACTACTTTTTCTCTAAACCCTTCTTTTCTTTGAACTTCTGGTACTGATTGTGATTTTTCACACTTTGCAGCCTGAGCTTGTGAGGCGAGTAGAGAAAGATCTGGTGAAAATCATGGCTGGTGGAACTGCTGAAAATGCTGATATCCTTGCTATTAGATTTCATCTACTTAACTTTGTCAAGCAATACACATATTTCTTGTAGAGCATGAATAACTGAACTTTTAGATCATATCATTGGTTTGGTTTCTAAATACGAACAGTAAATCAATAATATAGGCAACACATGCATACACCAAAAATTATGCTGTCTTGTTTTGAATTAGAAGATCCTGCGTTATAACTGAGCACTATGTACACATTTTTACGCATGTTACTATTTAAGCGCTTTTATATTCCTTTTACAAGTTTGCTGGATTGCCAATGTGAATATATTATTATTTTTTGATAATGTGGAGTATCCGGTCCGCAGTCCGACTAATCTACCCATCCCGGGTCATGCTTTTCATACGGGCTTGCGCCCGCGTCCTCGTGGCCCCATGACTATTTTATTGGCTCGCCAAATTGGAGCATGTGGTATTTGAACTCAAACGTCCGAGTCTACGGTTGGTTCCGGGGTCTCATTTGAATCACTGCACCAATTATTGGGGTTATATGTGTATATATTATGCTGATTTAGTTGCCAATGTGAATATTATGCCGATTTAGTTACTAAGATGGGGTTTATTTTTGATTCATTCACATTGTGTATAGGCTTTGTTCCTTGACAAAGCCAGTGTTTCACATGTTGAAGTGGCTGAGCAAGATGAAGGTGGTCGCAACGCAAGTAAGAGAGCTGCGTCCATACCTGCACCAAAACCTGAAGCTTCGGAGGCTGGCACAAATGCTGAGGAACCGGAGAGAAGTGATTCCGATGATGAGTCTGGATGATTCAATATAATCTGTTGTATAATATTTGCACATTTAGTGGCAAAATTTGTCCTCAGGTTTCAATTTCTAAATTTCAGGCCATGGAGTTAAATTAATTCTGTAAACAATAGTGTTTCTTGTAACAAATTAAATATTACAGTCCGATTATTACACAAGCGAAATTATAGTAGGCCAATATTGTTAGAACTCAGAATCAGAACAAAAATGAAATTGTTATAGCAATTAGCCTCACTTAAAACATCAAGTGTTACAACAATTTGTAAAAGTGTGGTTAAATATATATTTTTGATTTTTCGATCAAAAATACTCTGTGAAAATTTTGAAATTATTATATTGTCACGTTCTACAAAAGAGTTCTATTTATTAAAATTTAATAATATATTTTTCTTTCATGTTTATCTCTAAATATAATTAATGACTAATTTATGAATTATGATCTTAGAATTTTAACCTAAACCACCTTTAATTAGTTGGTGATAATTCATACTTTCTTCTTCTGCTTTTCCTCTTTTGCCCTTATAAATTTAATTACATTATTTATTTTTTCTTTTTATATTAAATTTTTTATTTTTTTAATTCAAATTTTATAAAATTCATATTTTATCTCACATGATTTACACACGCAGAGCGTGGCTGGGTGTGCCACCGGGTGCTATTGTTAATAATGCAGATTTAAAATACAATAATAAAGTTTGGAAGTGGGAAGTTTTGTTTGCTGGTTTAATAAAGATGACAGCATGATTTGTCTATAAGTAGGTAATTAGGTATGATATTTGAGTTCAGATTAAATCACATCTTATCTACTAGTAGTAGCTCTTAACCTCAGATTCAATGTACTATTAAAATTTTAAAATATCTATAAATAATTAATACTTGATGCATTGCAGTTGGGATATAGTGCAATATTATAACTTAATTATAATTTCTCAAAGAATCTTATTTGACTTTTTAATTAATAATATACTCCTTCCGTATACATCAATTCCTTAAATTTCAAAATTATTACGATTTATAAAAGTTTAGAATGAAATAAATTTTGTGATTAATAGTTTTTGTTATATATTGTACAGTTCACTTCATGCTCAATACAGTGTTGATACACAGGCGGAAAAGTGATCTCTCCGTTTGCGTGTCAACACTGTATTGGTCATGAAGTGAACTTACCATGAAATTAACTCTATGTTAACTACTCCCGTGAAAAAGATTTGACAAATGTTAAAAGAGTAATTAATATATATATATATATATATATATATATATATATATATATATATATATAGTTGACCATTTCTTATCTTGTTATAGAAGTATATAAAAAGCTACAAATTCAATTCTGTCAAAAATGTTGTTGACAATGTTTTTTATGTAACAACTTGGTTGACAAGCTCTCTTATATTATCCTCAGTCGACTCGCTCCAACTTAAAAACTTGGCTGTACAAGTTCGTTGGGCCTTTGCGCGTGTATTTTTGTCAGTGTGTGCGACAGTGCGAGGGAGGGAGGGAGAGACTAGAAAGAGTGGGTTGTGGATTAAAAAGTCAATGTCTTGCTACCCAATCTGTCTTGCTACCCAATCTGTTTGTTCACATCACTCTCTAATATTCTTTATTCTTCAAATTATGTATATATATATATATATATATATATATATATATATATATATAGATAGATAGATGGGGAGGAGATCAGATCTTCTGTCGCTATTTTTTCTGTCTCTCTTGTATCTCCTCACTTAAATTTTAATACTTGAAATTTTATTTAATTTTAAAATTAATTGATGTTAAATAAGAGACTAAATATTAAAATTTAAGTGGGAGGACACAAGGGAACAAAAAACATAGAGACAGAAGATTTGCTCTCGAGAGAGAGAGAGGGGGTATCCATAAAAAATTGATGATTGACTCATCATCAGATTTTACATTTATTAATATAAAATATGACAGTTAAATATCATTGTTAAATCGGTTCTATGTTCGGTTCAGTTGAATTAATTTGGTCAAAATTTAGATTGTTGTCAAACCGGTGGTTCAACCGATAAAGTTGACCCGGTGAACCAATTTTTTATACTAAATTTTTTTTAATATTAAAATTAACTACTTTTAATAATATTATAATTCAACTTTATTATGTTTTAATTTATAAAAATGAGTTTTTTAAATTTTATTAATTAATAATAATATATATTTATATATATTTAAAACGCGACTGTAAGATCCAAACTTTTATGAATAAAGATGAATTTTTTTTCCTACAAATATCATTTTTGAATATTAAGGTGTGAATTTATTATAAGTTATAGTTGTGAGTAATATTTATAAATTTTACAAAGTAAGCAAGTTGTTATAATATTCGATTGGTCGGGGAATATTCGTTTTAACAGGGAATATTCGTACGATGGCACAATCATTGATGGATCTCACAACATAATTATTGTCGGAATGAGAAAACGACAGAAATATCTTTTTATAAAAATAACGGCGAAAGTTTTACCGTAGAAAAATATCTTTTTATAAAAATACGTATATACTTTATTTGTTTTCATAAAATGTTAGTCTCTAATGAACAAAAAGAGAAATCTTTTTAACTTGGCATTATATTATGGAGTTACACAGCTGTGCAGATTTCTAAATGTATACAGTCTACGATTGTAGAGTTAAGTCACTCTATTACTGTAGAGTTAAGCCACTCTACGATATGAGAATTCACTCTACATTTTTACGGTAATATAATGACTATTCTAATATCAGCAAACAAATAACTACTCTACGATCATAGGGTAATTTAAATATACGATTGTATACTATGTACATTTAAAACTTATAAAAAAATAAGTTGCCATTATGTTGGGAGACCACTTAACTAGGTCCACAACCGTCCTTGATCCTTATTTATCCCAATGGACGGTGATGGTTATAGTGTTATAGAGAGAGTAGAGTTTTGTGGGCCCTTGTTAAAAGATACCTTTTGTGGGCCTAATATATAAGGTAGCAAAGTAAAGGTCAATTTTTGTGGGCCCGATGAGAAACTTATTTGGAATTCCAAATTCTAACTCAAGTCCTAGTGACATTTATTTTTCTTCTTTTTGTGTGGCTACTATGGTGACATATTCAATGACCTAGGTGTTATTTAGGTTCCAATTTGTTATGTTGTAAAAATAAGTGATTTTAGCACACCATAAATAATTACTAGTAATACTTTTTTAAAGAAATATTTTTTTATTTTAAAAAAAGAAATTTTTTTTTTGGATGACGTCTCTAGTCCCATATTTCAAAAAAGATAACAGCTAGCAGTACGTACATGTATAGGCTTTGAAACAAAGAGTCCGAATCTTAAACTCAATCCTTATCCAACTCACCCCAAAAATTTCATTCTTTTTAGCGGCCAGACGTGACATTTCGATCATTACAATTGTAAATCCTATACTTTTAGCAATCTGACAATATATAACTTTGTTAAAAGTATAGACAGCATACAGATGATCGAACCGTCACGCCGAAATCCGTCGTTAAAGGATGAGTTGAATTGAAGCTAAATAAAGGATGAAACTTAAGATCCTGACAATTAAACAAAAAGTGCTAAATAAGTCAAAAGCTCAATCGCAGACTTTATTACATGAAAAATTACGCTGACCTGCCATTGTCGTTCCGTGCTGTACACTGGTATTTCCACGTGTCAGGTAGGACCCACTTCTCATACATCGTCGGTGCTGTGTGGAATAGGCACTAAGGGGCATAATTAAAATTGTAAATTAATTGAGTCAAAGTGAAATTGTAAATAAGGTTTAATTGAGACTCATTTAGCTATTGAGTAGAGCACGATCTCGAATCGAGTTCGAACAGTTTGAATTTTTTAAACAAATATAATTAGAGTATTAATAAAAAATTAAAAGTTGAGGAGGTTTGAAGAATTTATCGAATTTTAAAATTTACTCATATTTAAATCATTTATATTTAGAGTCGAATGAGTATAAATCGAGCTCAAATTGTTTGCTTATTTTACGGTGTTAGGTGAGTGGGGACAACAATATTTTCTTAAAGATTTTTTTTTCTAACTTAATTATAAATTCTATAAACTTATTATAAATATTTTCTTAACTTAATTATAAATTCTTTAGTTGTGATTTGTTATATATCATGAATAATTAAAATAATTTGTAAATAAATGGGATGGAAGTATATATTGTAATACCTACAACATGCATGTGTTGAAGCAACTCAACTCAACTAACAATTGCACAATCTACAAAATAAATAAATTATATAATTCATTAAATGAAAAGGTACGTTCCAAATTAAAGGGCAATCCGAGGATTCAAATGGGTCGGGTTGGTCCAGTTTAGGTATGGGTTAAGTGAAAAAGTGGATACGTACGACCAATTCAAAATAATGAAAAAATAGGAAGGAGTCTTGATTATATATTCAGGATGACAATTTACTCACTAATCTGCAGAGCTACCTAACCCTGGTAAATTTTGTTGATTATTCATCAAGATTTGGGGTGGGTCGATTTCAGGCAGAATTTCTTCTTTATAGGGTTTAAATTATTATTACGCTATAAGTTAAATATAAATAATTTAACAGTGCGGTCATGCTCTCGAGCTAATTTTTTTGTGTGAATATTTTTGTATTTTAAAATCACACACACACACACACACACACACACACACACACACACACACACACACACACACACACATATATATATATATATATATATATATATATATATATATATATATATACACTCCGCTTATTCAATGAACCCCAAGAATGAAATCCAAGAATCTAATCCATTATAACGACAATTTTTTTTCATTATAGCAAAGCAAGCCAATTTTTTATGCTATAGCGATAGAAAAAATTGTTACTATAATCGGTTCGCTCCTCCAGCTTTATTAGAAAAGACGGACTATATATATATATATATATATATATATATATATATATATATATATATATATATAGTCAGGATCTTAAGCTCATCCTTATTCAACTCACCCGAGCTCACCTCCCTTTAGCGACGGGACGTGACGATTTGCCTTACAACAAACCGTCGCTTATACTTTTAGCGACGGACAACATATAACGTCGTTAAAAGATGCATATATGATTGTATGTAGAAAATCAAGTCGCTAAAGGGGTGAGTTCGGTGAGTTGAATCTTTGGGTGAAATTTAAGATCCTGACCGTATATATATATATATATATATATATATATATATATATATATATATATATATATATATATATATATATGATGATGATGATTGTGAGATATATAGTACTATAGTTGTGTGATGTCTGGATAGAAGACAATGTTTGTATCACCCATAAGAGGCATGCAAACGTGTTTAATTTATATGACGACAACATGCACTTGTAAATAATAAAATTTTTAATTTTGAGATTAATATATATATACACTACTATTTAATATTAAGCATTAATTATTGGGTTAATTAAACTCGTACGGTGCAAAGTACCCATCCTATCTATCTATCTATCTATCTATCTATCTACAAATGTCTCCTTTTTTTATTAGTATTATATTATTATATATGTCAATAATATTATGGAGTGGAAGCCTAGTTGCATGGAGATCTGAAATAAATATGACAGTTGGATTTGACGATTTTTTGTCTGAAAAACTACTACTAAGATTTCTCTGGATTGGATTTTTTTTAATAAGTACTAGTAGTAAGTAGTAACTCTTTTATTGGTAATATAAACAAAATGCAAAAATTCAAAATTGGTGGATGGCTTTTAGGGTTAGGGTTTGACCAAATTAAATGCCATTTTCCCCTTTTTATTTTTGCTTAGAATAACAACATAATCTTTGTGGCTTTTGGGAATAAGGCCCTATAATTGGTGACCAGCACTTCATATATAGTTCTCACCTACATGGCAAATTAAATAAAAGATTATCTTTTTAATTAGGGTTTTAGCTGATTAAATTACTTGTTAAATAAGGAGTATTAGTTGTTAGGGTTAATTTTTTATATATATATATATAGAGAGAGAGAGAGAGAGGTCGTTTCTCCAACGATCTGGTCCGTTAACGGATATATACTATTTTTGATTTTTTGAACTATGACAATAGTATGAACCGTCAGCATAGCATGAACCGACTATATATGACGACGTTATATGAACCGTCGCTATAGATCAAAAAATTGTCGTCAGTAGTCATCATCAAATCTGACCAATGCACGCCGTAGATCCTATCCGTGTGTATATATATATATATATATATATATATATATATATATATATATATATATATATATATAGAGAGAGAGAGAGAGAGAGAGAGAGAGAGAGAGAGAGAGAGAGAGGAGCTTAATTAGAAAGTAAACATATGAATGATGGGATCCTAAGAATCAACTACCAACTAGTTGTAGGGTTTTAATTGGAGAGGTGCTAATTAATTAATTTAGAAGTGAAATGATGTGGATCCTAGGGAAGAAATTATATTAATTCCTAGCTAATATTCCATCCTATCAAATCACATAATTTGAATTTGGCATCTTAAATTGTATTTTGAGATTAATTAAGATTTGAGAGAATGGGTAATTAATAATGGACGGTTAGCTAGAATGTTAATTCTAAATTATATATGATGCTTAGAAAATAAAGTTTCAAATCTTCTATACGCGTCTCTTCTCTATTTGTCCAATTGGGATTAATTGAAGATGAAAATTAATATTAATTTACTCACACAAGTGAGAATAAAATATGTATTAATTTGGACAAATTAATAGTTTTGCATCACTAATCAATGTTTAGTCTCCGACATATATGCTTTGGCATGATTAATTTAATTTTTAGTCTCTTCTTTTTGCTTTGTAACTGGTTTTGAAGGATGTGTTGTAATTAAGCATTAATTAATATTAGTGTTTTAATATTGATATTGGATTCAAATCCACGTGTTTGACTGTAAATATTGGATACACTTATAAGTAAAAAAATCATCAATCAAATTATAACCACACACATTATTTTATATTTACCGTTTATATTATCGACTATCAGCTTTTGTGGCGTAGCGTTTGCAGCGTTTGCAGCGTTTGAATTTCTAAACACATCGCACCAATTTTGATACCTTGCGTTTGAAATTAAAATACTGCGTTTATGAGTTAAATAAGTTGTGTTTAAAATAAAAAAATGAAATATTCCAACAATAAAGATATGAATTTCAATTCATACTCTATCAATTATTTAAAAAGTAAGCAATTTTTAAGGGTTTGTAAAAGAATATTCACATTTCAAATGTAAATGAAGATTCATAGCCAAAACATATGAGGATTTTGGCCAGCCAAACCTAGACTCATTCTAAAACTCTTTGAAAAGGTCAAATGGATATATAGGCTTTACTTACTTACTGAGACTAAACCTTTATTTTTATTGTGGCTGTCACGTGAGTTAGTCAGATGTAATTAATAACAGTTGGTTTAAAACCACATAATTTTATATAATAAAATAAAATTAATTATAAATTAAAGAGAAAATCTGTGACGCCCCCAAAATAGGTATACAACATCCATTCTGAGTCTTCAAATACAAGGTACAGAAAGCAAACTACAACTTCAATAATACAATTGTCGCGTGCAAAATATGACACAACACACCTCGTGAGTTTAAATACAAATATTGTCTTCAGACAATATCCACACTCAAATAAGTCATCGTTACAATTATTCAAACACTATTTTGCGTAAATAGTGAGGACTACTAAAACATCTTTCTAGAACCATCACTTCCGCACTCGACTAGTTCTCGCTTTATGTTCTCACCTCCCGAGAAAAATGGAACAAAAAGGGAAAAGGGTGAGCTCAACTAGCCCAAGAAAGAATATTATGACTAAGATAATATACAACAAATTATCGTTAGTCTTCAACAGAAAAATCGATAAAATATAATAGCCAACAAGTTTTAGATTAACAACTCTGCGGTGAAATAAAGAATCCATTAGAAGAGTCAGTAGAGAATGAGTTCTACTATCTTCTAAGATTTAAAAGTCCATCATCAATATTTTCTTTCTAAGATTTAAAAGTCCATCATCAATATTTTATCCTCAGAATAACAATCAATATACATCTTTAATCAAATATTCATCTTTTGCACTACAAAGCCAAAGATATTCATCGATTAATCATTTATCTTTGACTATAGTAGAATGTGACGCCCCAAAATTAGGTATACGTCACCCATCTTGGGTCGCCACTTACATGGTACATAAATTCAAATACAACTTAATAATACAACTGTCGTGGTATGCAATACGACAAAACATAAATCGTGAGTTTGAATACAAATATTGTCTACTAGAGATTATACAAACTCAAAAGGAGTCCTTATTACAATTATTATTACACTATTTCACGAATAGTGAGGACTACTAATGTTATCATCCGTCCGCTCACTCCCTTCCCTATTAGTCCTTGCTACGTTCTCATTTCTCAAGAGAATAATAAAAGTAAAAGGGTGAGCTCAACTAGCCCAATAGAAAATATTATGACTAAGATAATGCGAGAATATATTATCGTTAGCCTTCAACAAAGTGTTAAACCGATACAATATAACAACCATCAAGTTTAAGCTGCGGTGAACAAGCGATCCATTAAAAGAGTCAAGTAGAGAATAAAATCTACTATCTTTTATGATTTAGAAGGTTTTTCATCACTTTTATCATTGGGACTCGACAAATAAATAATCCACATCATCGAATCACCCCCTACACTTCTACTGGCCAAGGATATTCTTTAGTATCACGCACCACAATTATCCATGCACTACGGGCCAAGAATATTTGTGTATTCAATAATGGTCATGATCATGCCAACAATTGTCCATCAATGCACTACGGGCCAATGAGGACTTTTACCACATCATTTGTAACATTACGGTCATGATTACATCGAATAATCCCTGATCATAATCATACCAAGTCCATCTATGCACTATAGGCCACTGATGACTTTCAACAAAATATAAACATGAGGATGATGACAATGATATAAGAATTCAATAAAACAAGTTCAAGAATTATTTTACCCAGGAACTAATAACGTCCAAATTGTCAACATGATACTGCTTTGTAGAGTAAAATTCAAGAATGCTCAGAAGAATATCTTCATGAAAAGATTATTCTGTTATGGGGCCCATAATGATCGTCTTCATTCGTCATTTAATATTCCCCGACAACAAGAATATTCCACGACCAAACAAATATTCCCCGACAACAATGATTATTTTATAACCACTTGCATATTTTTCAAAATTTGCACATTTCACCCATAACCAGATAATTATATCAAATTAATACCTTATAATTCACAAATATAATTAGAGGAAATTCGATTTTATTTATAATAAGTTGGGGTCTTACAACTTCCCCTCCTTATGAAATCTCGTCCTCGAAATTGACATACGTACCTGGTGTTTCGAAAAGGTGAGGATACCTCGCTTTCATTTCGATTCCAACTCCCGTGTCATTTCTTCATAGCATGGTTTCTCCATAAAACCTTAACTTGTGGTATAACCTTGGTGCGTAGGACATGCTCTTTCCTATCCAAGATCTTAACAGGTACTTCTTCGTACGTTAAATCTTCGGCTATCTCGTCTGGTTCTAACGCAATAATATGGTTCGGGTCTTTCACATATTTATGAAGCATGGATATGTGAAAAACATTATGAACACGAGACATACTTGGAGGTAATGCGAGTTTATAGGCCACATTTCCTATTCGTTCAAGAATCTCAAATGGACCAACAAATCGTGGATTGAGCTTTCTTCTCTTCCCAAATCTTGTAACTCCCTTCCATGGTGCAACACGTAACAATACATGATCCCCAATATTAAATTCCACGTCTTTTCGATGAAGATCCGTATAACTCTTTTGTCGATCTTGTGCCGTTTGTATATGTTGTCGAATCATTTGGATCTTTTCTTTAGTCATGCGTACTAATTCTGGTCCCAACAACGTTGCTTCTCCTACATCGTCCCAGCATACTGGAGAACGACACTTTCGTCCATACAACACCTCAAATGGAGCCATGCCTATACTTGCTTGATAACTATTATTGTAGGAGAATTCCATCAGTGGCAAGTACTTATCCCAACTTTCTTTAAAATCTAGGACACAAAGTCTTAATAGATCTTCAAGGGTTTGAATAGTCCTCTCTCGATTGTCCGTCCGCTTTGAGGATGGTATCTTAGAATCAATCAGAAATCCATGCCCATAGCTTTTTCTGCAAGCTAACCCAAAATCGTGAAGTGAATCTTGGGTCATGATCCAAAACTATGGATACTGGCATGCCATGCAATCTCACAATCTCATTCACGTACGCGCGAGCAAGACGTTCAAGGAATAAGTCTCACGATGTCGGTAAGAAATGGGCAGACTTGGTTAATCTATCAACAATAACCCAAATCGCATCTATGCCTTGAGAAACTTTGGGAAGACCTGTAACGAAATCCATAGTAATGTGTTCCCACTTCCATTTCAAAATCTCAAGTGGTTGTAATGGACCCTTTGGCACTTGATGCTCCGCCTTTACACGTTGACAAGTTAAACACCTCGAGATAAACTCCGTGATCTCTCTCTTCATATTGTTCCACCAAAATGTATGTCGAATATCATGATACATTTTGGTACTCCCAGGATGTATTGCAAACGGGGTGTTGTGTGCCTCCATCATGATTCTATGCTTCAAGTCAGAATCGTTAGGAACACAAAGTCTGGAGTTGAATCTAAGTATCCCTTCTTCATCGATTCTCGCTTCTGGAATAACTCCTTCTTGCACTTTCTTCTTCATACGTATCAGCTCCAGGTCCGTAGCTTAAGCATCTTTAACTTTATCGATTAAAGTCGGTTCTACTCGTATATTCGCCATCATCATGTGGGTCCTCAGAGTCTTTAATTCTACTTCCATCCTTTGCAAGTCATACAGAATGGGCCTTTGATTAACAATATCGCGACTTCGTACTCGCGATATGATCTTCTACTCAATGCGCGCCGACTACTACGTTAAGCTTTTTCAGGATGATATTGAATAGTGTGATCGTAATCTTTCAATAGTTCAAGCCAACGTCGTTCGCAGCATGTTGAGTTCTTTTTGGGTGAAGAAATTTTTGAGGCTTTTATGGTCCGTGATAAATCTCCACTTTCTCCCCATACAAGTAGTGTCTCCAAATTTTCAACGCTTGAATACGATTGCTTTGCTAACTCTAGATCATGAGTAGGATAATTCCTCTCATATTCTTTGAGTTAATAAGTGAGGCATAAAGCTATGACTTTCCCATGTTACATGAGAACGCATCCTAACCCTTTACACGAAGCATCGTTGTATATAACAAATCCATCTGCATGCGTGATGGTATTGCGAAACAGTCTTGCCGAAATGAGTCTCTCGAGAGCTCTTAGAAACTCTTCTCGCATTCCTCGCTCCATACAAATTTTGTATCTTTACGAGTCAACTGAAGTTAGCGGAGTAGCGATTCGAGAAAATCCTTCCACGAATCTCCGATAATAACCAAATTTAAGCCCGTAAAGCTACGCACTTCGGTCACCGACTTTGGTTGCTCCCAACTTTGTACTGCTTCAATCTTCGCCGGGTCGACAGATACTCTATGTTTTGACACCACGTGCCCAAGGAATGCTACTTCCTCAAGACAGAACTCGCATTTCTTCAGCTTGGCATAAAGTTTGTTTTCACGAAGCCTTTCAAGTATCAGCTTCAAATGGTGCTCATGATCTTCACGGCTTTTGGAATAGATGAGGATGTCATCAATAAAGACAACAACAAACTGATCCAAATATTCTTTGAATACACGATTCATCATATCCATGAAAGCAGCAGGAGCATTAGTCAATCCAAAAGACATGACTAAGAATGCATAATGCCCGTACCAAGTTCTAAAGGCAGTCTTTGGAATATCCTCAGTTTTAATCATCAGCTGATGATATCCAAAACGAAGATCAATCTTTGAAAAGAATTGTGCTCCTTGCAATCGGGTCGAAATGTAATCAATGCGAGGTAATGATACCTATTCTTGATGGTGACATGGTTTAATTCTCAGTAGTCAATACAAAAGTCGCATACTCCCGCCTTTCTTCTTTACTTAATAAAATAGAGCACCCCAAGGAGATGTACTAGGACGAATGAAACTTATGTCTAACAATTCCTCAGTAGTTGGACTTTTAAATCTCAAGTTCAATAGAGCCATTCGATATGGGGTTTTAGAAATGGGTTTTGTACCCTACCAGGTCAATAAAGAATTCAACATCACGTTCGGGGTAGGCCGGAAGTTCTTCAGAAATACATCGAAATTCTCTAACAATGTAAATATTATTAAAATCGACTTGTCTTTGTTCAAATCCATAACATGGGCTAAGAAAGCTTGACATCCATTTTTCAATAAACGAATAGCTTTATGGCTTGATATGATAGTGACCGATTTTAGTGGTTTAGTTGTTTGAATTAAATATGACGAGTTGGTTAGAATATGAAAACTAACAACCTTACAAAAATAATCAATTTTGGCATAATGAGTGGTTAACCAATCAATTCCTAAAATCACATCAAAAGCAAGTATCTTTAAAGATATAAGATCAACAGGTAATGTGATAGTGCCAACTTGGATCATGCAAGATTTATAAACTATAGATGTAACGAAGGTTTCACCCAACGGAGTTTCAACAGATAAGTCAAAGTCCAATTTCACCGGAGTCAAGTTTAAACGTTGAGCACAAGTAGGAGAAATAAAAGAATGGGTAGAACCGGTATCTAGTAAGGTATAAACTTCGCAAGAGTTCAAGATTATCTTACCCGTAATCACCTCGTTTGGGTTCCTCGCGTTTTGGCCAGTCACGACAAACGCTCTTCCAGGAACCGCTAATTTCGACTTATCCGGGACAGCCCTTGGAGTCACCATCCCCGTTGAACTTGGTCTTCGATCTGAGAATAATCCCGAGCTATGTGGCCTTCCTTTCCACAATTGCAACATACCTTGGATTGTTGTGACGGTTTGAAATGATATGTCCCTCTTTCCGCATTTGTAACATCTAACGGCGGTCGTTCTCCTCCCTAGAATTTTTTGTTGGTCTTTGGTCTTTGATGTTGATGTCTTCCCGTCCATTGTTGAATCTCCTCTTCTCAAAATTTCCATTTGACTCACCTCTCCTATTATCATGGCCACGATGACCACCCGAGTGGTTTCCGCCTTTTTTGTATTTTCCCTCCTTATTGGTTATCATCTCTCTCGATGATTTGTTGTCACCCTGAATGATGACCTGTTTGTGGTCCTCGGTTGAACATACTCACTATCTCGCTTCTAATAATTGAGCCTGTTTACAACATCCTAATATAAATAAAATTTATGAGATATAAGATATTGTTAATCTCGGGCTTTAGACCTCTCGAAACATCCTTGTCATTCGCTCCTCATTTTCGACCAAATGAGGTGCAAACTGGATAACTCTGCAAACTTCACCTCGTCTTTGGGACACCGTCATTGTTGTTTTGTTCCATCGATAAACTCCACCTCCTTCATATAGCGAATACTTTCGTGAAATTACTTGTCATTGAATAGTTTTTGAAATGTTTCCCAAGACATGCCGAAAGTCGCAATTTGGTGAGTGCGCTCACGACTCCCACCAAGAGTCACTCATGCGGAACATAAAGGTGGCGAATGGAACCTTTTGTTCTATTGTGCATCCCAAGACATCGAATATCTTGGTAATTTGCTTGACCCACGTTTTCGCCATGATCGGATCCGGCTTTCCCTTAAATTCTGGTGGTCCCAACTCTTTGAACTGCTTGGCTGTGACAAGCCGCGCATTGCTAGGATGGAGGTACCAAAGGCCGTCCCAAAAAAGTCACTTAGCCCAGAACTGCACGATGCCGTCCAAAAAATGTTATAATTGTGGAAGAAAAGGTCACTTAGCCCGATTTTGTCGTTCATCAAGACAAGTTCAATAGGATGGAGGCACCAAAGGTAGTCCCTGGAAAAAGTCAAAACCCGGTAGTTTAAGAGAGAACGTTTTTTTCGTGACGAGGAACTCGAATAAAATTATCACCGGTATGTTAGTCATAAACTCTTGTGAAGTCTATACCGTGTTGAATCTGGGATTTCTACTCACTCTTTTATTTCACCTAGTTGTGTTCAATGTTTGAATTTAACTCAGGAGAAGTTAGATTTTGATTTATCTATTGAAACTCGATTGGGAGAAACCTTCATTACCTCCACTATTTATAAATCTTGTTCAAATCAACACTTTCACGTTACACGTCGATCGTATCTCTTTGAAAATACTTGCCTTTGATGTGATTTTAGGAATTGATTGGTTAACTACTCATCATGCTTTTAAATCGGGTTGTTAGGTTTCATATTCTAACCAACCCGTTATGCGAATTCAAGCAACCAAATCACTAAAGTCAATCATGGTCATATCAAGCCATAATTAGAGAGCCGGTCCTTTTCGTTGTTGACTTCCTTGTGTGGAATGCACCGGGCCGGACTTTACGTAAGCGAGAAATGTGAATGATATGGCAAGTTGATAGGTATCAATGTAACGTGTTACCCAAGTCTTGGATGAGAGTCACGCTTTTGAATGATATTTCTATTGTTAATAAATTTCCTTACGTATTCTTGAAGACTTCTTAGCCTACCCCAGAGGCGTGAAATCGAATTTTGTATTGACCCCAAAGACAAAACCCATTTCTAAAACCCTCAAATATTTCTTCAACTAAAATGAACGTAACATCGCGACAAAGACGTTGGCTCGAGTTGTTGAAGATTACGATCGTATCATTCAATACCATCGTGGGGAAAGCGAGCGTGGTAGGCGACGCGTTGAGTAGAAGATCGTATGCGTTCTGAGTCGCGATGTTGTTAACACAAAGACCTATTTCAGACGACTTACAAATGATGAAGATAGAGTTAAAGACTCTAGGAACCCACGTGAAGATAACGAATATACGAGTAGAATTAATCGACTTTAATCGATAAAGTTAAAGCCACTCAAGCTACACACCCAGAGTTGATGAATGTGAAGAATTAAGAAGGTTCAAGAGGGCGTTATTCTAGAAGCAAGAATCGACGAAGAGAAGAAATCTCAACCCTCGATTTAATTGGCCCATTTGAAATCCTCGATAAAGTAGGAACTGTGACTTATAGACTCGTTTTACCGCCAAGTATGTCGCGTGTTCATAACGTTTTTAACGTATCGACGTTACGTAAATATGGGGATGACCCGAACAACATTATTAATTTAGAACCGGACGAGATAGCGGATAATTTAACGTATGAGGAGATGCATGTTAAAATCTTGGATAAGAAGGATTATATTCGACACTCAAAGGTTATACCTCAAGGGTTAGAATTTGAAGTGAGGTCAAGATATCCTCACTTTGCTCGGATACCGTATGCGTCGTACGTAAATTTTGAGGGCGAAATTTCATAAGGAGGGGAAATTGTGAGACCCCAGATTTTTTTTGAATAAAGATTAAATTTTTTCGAAATTTATTTTTGAATATTATGGTGTGGATTTGATATAATGTTATAGTTGTGGGTAATATTTACAAATTTTGCAAAAGTACGCAAGTTGTTATATAATATTCGATTGGTGGGGAATATTCGTTTTAACAGGGGAATATTCGTACAACCAAGACAATCATTGGTGGACCCCATCATTAACGGAATTATTGTCGGATTGAGAAAAAGCGACAAAAATACTTTATGAAAATAACGGCGGAAGTTTTACTGTTAACTTTTGAAACACCCGGTGGTAAAAGTACGATGTCTACGCTGGTTGCATAAGTAAGACACGGTATTGATTATTGATGCTTACGTAAAGAAGTCACTCGCTTATACTCAATTATTACTACGATAATTTCTCGCATCATATCTATCATATTATTGATTCAATTATTGTCACAATATCATCTGCATAAAATGTTTTTATTAAATCAATACTTGAGGCGACAAAGTTATTCATATTATAAATTGAAATATTTACAATGTCTAGAAGTTACACAAGGAGAGGTTTGGTCACCTAATTAATTGCGCCAATAGGGAGAAATCCTTATTGGAAAGCCCTCTTTCTCGGAATGACCTGGTTGATAAATATTATGAGTTATAATATTAATAATGAATGTTGTTCGAGTTAAATTTGGAGACGCTTGAACGTGATATTTGAGTCCTAAATCGGCGAAATTAGTAAAATAGTCTATAAACACAAAATTTTCCGGATTCACTATTTGGTCAAAATCAACAGATTGACTTTTTTCTGGAAAAGTCAAACTTCGAAATTTCAAATTTTATATTTTTGATAAAAATAGTTTCATTATGTTGGAATTGTTTGTGTTAGTGAAAATCGACATTTATTCCGATGATAATTGATGTCTGGGGGTTATATTTATAAATCGGGTAATTTATCGGATAAATGAGTAATTAATTGCTACTAATTGTGGTCGTGATACTAAAGAATATCCTTGGCCGTAGTGCAGGGGTGATTCGATGATGTGGATTATTTATTAAAATTTGAGTCCCAAATGATAAAAGTGATGAAAACCTTTTAAATCATAAAAGATAGTAGATTTTATTCTCTACTTGACTCTTTTAATGGATTGCTTGTTCATTGCAGCTAAACTTGATGGTTGTTATATTGTATCGGTTTAACATTTGTTGAAGGCTAACGATAATATATTACGCATTATCTTAGTCATAATATTTTCTACTGGGCTAGTTGAGCTCACCCTTTTAATTTTATTGTTCTCTTCAGGAAATGAGAACGTAGCAGGGACTAGTCGGGGAATGGAGTGACGGACCAGATGATAGCATTAGTAGTCCTCACTATTCTGTGAAATAGTGTAATAATAATTGTAATAAGAACTCCTTTTGAGTTTGTATAATCTCTAGTATACAATATTTGTATTCAAACTCATAGTTTATGTTTTGTCGTATTGTATACCTACATTTGTATTATTAAGTTGTATTTGAATTTATGTACCATGTAAGTGGCGACCCAAGATGGGTGGCGTATACCTAATTTTGGGGCGCCACAATGAAGGATTCAGATATAACGCTTTATCCAAGATCAATAATACTCCATAATAACCAATTTTGAAGCAAAATTCAAGAATAAAGATCAAAACATGGATACAATCAAAGATAGTAACCATAATAGACATCTTGGACAAAAAGAAGAAAATTTCATTTTTGGTGAATAATTAGTGTCGTATTCGTGAATAATGTCATATCACGTGAATAGTCCGTGTATCGTGAATAAGTAACCCCGACACAAAAAGTTCCAAATTTGATAAAAAGTTTATACCAATATTTCGGTATATTGATATTGAAGAAAATATCATTTTAAGAAGAATATTACACCCCTTACCTCAAAATATCAGTACTTCTGATCGGAATATCGGTATAAGGCTGAAGGAAACTTACACTGATGAATAGAAACTCACAAAGTATTTAAATACTCACAAAATAAACTCAATAATCTAGGTAGAGAAAGAGAGAAAGCTTATGTTTCTGGTGTGATTTTCAATTCTAACTTAGCTCTCTATTTATAAAAAAATATTAGCAGACTTGACCTGCAACCTGATGGCTTTACCTGCTACTATTCTCACCCACCACATTTGAAATAAAATTCAGCACATTTCTTCACCAACCACAAGTGGGGCCCACTCAATTCTAAAATTTTTCACGAAAATCATTTATAAACCTAATTTACAATCACCACCTCTTAAAATTCATAACAAATCATACGTTCATTTTAACGGTTCAAAATTTGTGGACATATACTCAACTTATATATGTATAACATATCTAAAAATTACAACGATCCAACGATCGGATTAAAATTATAACTCACAAAATATATCTCAAAAATCTTTGGTTTAATTTTTAATACCTTCATTCCGAACAAAAATACCGATAAAATACCTCAACATTAACTCCTTCATTTTTAACCACAATAAATATATCCAACATTTATATCCACATAAAATAAATATTTCCTTATCATATGAATCAATAATTAATTATTCACAAATAATATTACAGAATCACATTTATGACAACCAGGCCGTTCCCAGGAAAGAGGGGGCTTTCCAATAAGAATTTCTCCTTATTGGCGCACAATTAGGTGACCAAACCTCCCTCGATGTAACTTTTTTAGACATTGCCAATAATGCTATCTCTAATAATATTATTCAAATAATATGAATTATTGATCCGATAATGGAAAATACAAAGGCATTGACAATTATTAAAACAACAATAATATAAAATATCAACGCAACAATTATTGAATCAATAAAATAAAATATTAAACAAAGAATTCATCAGAATAATTATTGAGTAAGTGCCTTCACGTAAGGATCAATAATTCATCAATCACTGTGCATCCACGCCAGATTCTTTATTTTAACCAACGGTATTCCAACGATTAATTAGCAGTAACAACTACGCCAAGTTTTATAAAAACTCAAACTTGTCGTTTTCTTCATACGAATATTCCACGACCAAACGAATATTCCCCGACAACAATGATTATTTTATAACCACTTGCATATTTTATAAAATTTGAACATTTCACCCATAACCAGATAATTATATCAAATTAATACCTTATTATTCACAAATATAATTAGAGGAAATTCGATTTTATTTATAATAAGTTGGGGTCTTACAAAATCAGTCAAAATTAAAATTACTATTTAAAAAGGTCTATTTGATATTAATTATGAGTATACATACTCTATATATATATATAATATATTACTAATATTTAAGTTGATTTTTTGATTGTCTATTATGTAAATAAGTATTATTAATAATTTTTTTAAATAAATGTATAATAAGTGAGACTCTTATAATTAAGGGTGTAAACGAATCGAGTTGATCCGAGTATTAAGTTGTTCAAATTTGGTTCACAAAATTTATCGAGTACTCCTTCCGTCCCAAATTAATTGCTCAATTTTGATTTTTTTAAGTCAAATTGACTATTTTTAGAATTAATAATTAAGTATATGTAAATATATTTCTAAAATTATAAAAATTAGGATTAGTAATAAATTGTATATACTTTCTTTTGGTTATAATCTATTCACCTATATTTTAGCAAAAATAGTAAAAAGATTAATTTTTAAATGGTCAATTTGATTTTAAAAAATCAAAACTGAGCAATTAATTTGGGACGGAGGGAGTATAAAATAAGGTTTGATTGAAGCTCATTTAGCTAACGAGTCGAGCACGATTCCGAATCGAGCCCGAGCAGTTTGAACTTTTCGAACGAATATGATCCGAGTATCAATAAAAAATTATAATTTGAGGATGCTCGAGTAATTTATCAAATTTTAAAATTTACTCATATTTGACTTATTTATATTTCAAGTCGAACTTGAATCAAACTTTTAGTCGAGTGAGTACTAATCGAACTCGAACTATTTACTCATTTTATCGCCTTACTTATAATTCCTACCAATAATCTCATATATTTAATAAATTTTATAATTATAATTCGATGTACATTTATCACAATACATAACAAAATTTTAATGTGATGTAATAGTAATAATGGAAAGCTTGAAAGTTAAGCTACGTTGCCACACCAACTAGATCATATCCTCTCCGTCCTCAAAAGGCTCCGTTCCGTCCTTAAAATGATGAACAAAATATATTTTTTACATATTAAAAAAGTAAAAGTAAAAAAAAAAAAATAACAAATATTCCAAATATATCTTATGAAATTAATATATAGCAACCTGTTTTACAATAGTACGAAATTAAAATAAAAGTCTTATGAAATTCAAAAGGTTACATAAAAAATAATAAAACATTAAATTTTTATGAATAAAAAATTATGATGCAATTATATTGTAAATAAAATAATAATAATAATATAATTAAATTTATATTTAATTTATGCGATGTGATTGTAATAATTAATAATGAAAAGCTTGAAAGTTAAGCTACGTTACCCGGTTACTGGGGCGCCAGAATTCTATACATCTTGCCTAAGCAATGGCGATAACTCCAATAGGTCAGCTCCCATTCCCACTACTATTTGAATTGACTTTTACTAGGATCTTGAAAATTTCCAAGAAAATTTCATGTATTTTCGTAGGTAATTGGATAAGTTTCTTTTTCTTTTTTGGAGGAAAAATAATTTTAATTAATTGCAATTGAAAATATAAATAAAGCTAATTATTTAAATAAAATTACCGTCTATCAAAGTCCATTTTTTTTTCTTTTGAGAACTTGAATTCTCTCTCTATATATAGAGAGTTAGTTTAGATTATTGCAAATGTGCTTATTAAAGATGGAATGCGGGAAGCGAGATGTTTGTTAATTTTTGTATTATATTTTATTATTTTAATTATATTATAAAAATTCTCCTTCTCTTTCTCAATTAATGGCAGTTTTCTTTTCTCTTTGTTAATTGCCGAGAGTTTTCAGATGATTAGAAAGGGCAATTCAACGTCGATCTCTCTATTATCAACGACCCAATTGAACGACGATCAATTTTATGTCTTGATGCTCTGATTACATGATGTTGTTAGCAACCCATTTCTAAGGTTTTATTTTTTATTTTATTTTTTTGTTCGGGAATTGAAGGGGGGAAAGAGAAGGTAGTGAAGAAGAGGAAGAAGACGAATTGAGAAATCTGAAAAGAAAACGACGATTTTGTCGATTGAAGATGGACTTGATTTTTGAGCTTTTCAATTGACCGAGTTAAGTCTTAATTGATTAAGAATTTTAACTCAGTGAGTTTTTCAATTCAAAGTCTTAATTGATAAAGGGTTAACTCAGTGAGTGTTAAGGATTTGACAATATTGATTTTATAATTTGAAGAAAAAAATTACTATTTTCTTAAGTTGTAATACTTGAGCGAAGAATATAATTAGATAATTCACCAACTTGAGCTAAAAGAACTATACGTGACTCAATAATTATCAAAATAACTATATGTGAATTAATTTTTAATAATATTTAATATTTTATCCGTTTTATAATATAAAACTATAATTATTAATTTTTGTCAGTTAATTTAAAATATTTTAAAATTCATAATTAGGATGGATAATTATGTATTTTTAAAATTTTAATTTTGGAAGTGACAAGAATGCATGGGAAGATTGTCTAGGAATCCTAAAAAATAATTGAATATATATATGGATGGAAATTGGAATTAACAATTCTTGTTCAAACTTCAAAACAGTGATTTTAGACCGAGTCCGGATCAGCCGGTTCCGGTTGAATTGAAAATCGGTTATATGTCTGGTCCAATTTGATCCGATTGAATTAGTTTGGTCAAAATCTAGATTGAACCGGTTGAGTCGGTAAAATCAATTAAATTGACCTAATAAACCGATTTTTTTAAATATTTTTTTGGTACTAATTTTGTTTTAATATTAAACTTAACCACTTTTAGTAAATTGTAACTCAACTTTATTGTATTTTAGTTCATAAAAAATGAATTTTTTTAAAATTTTATTAATTACTAATAATATATTTTTTAAAATATTTATAACGTCATCGGTTCAATAACAGTTTAACTATTAATTAAATTTTGATAACTTTTTCGATTCTGTGAAAATATTGCTCCAATCAAATATTCAAAAAGTTAAAACTAGAACATGTTATAGGAATTTAGCCTTATAGTAAGTACTTGGGCTTTATCTTCCTATTTTTTGTATAGGGGAGGGTGTATTCCCTGTTTTTGATCCAGAGTATGACCCTCGCTATTGTATATTCTTTCTTTTATTACAGTCCTAAACTTATAAAAAATAAAAAAATAAAATAAAAATAAAAATTGGGATAATCAATAATGAGAATTGCTCGGAAAATAAAAAGGGAAATTGGATTTTCCCTTCAAAAAATGAAGGAAAAGTCATTTCCACGTGCTTACTGCTTAGACTCTGTCTCTCTCTCAACCCTGTCTGCTTGCTCTCCTCCTATCCTATATAAACAAACAGGAGGCAGTGGAGGAGAATACGGCATCATATCTTTTTATGATTTTTTGGAAAATCTCAAGAACAAGAAAAGGAAAAGAAAAGAGAAATTATCTTTCCACCCAAACGGAAAAAAATCCCATCATTCTTCAATTCAAAATTAGCTCACCATTTTAAGGTACAGTCTTTCTTCTTTCCCTCAAATTTGTGAATTTTTTCTTGTTTATGCTTGCTGGTTAATTTCTTGTACATAATGATGGTGGATCCTCATATGTTTTTTTTAACTTTTTATTTTGTTGCAATGCTTCTTTTGGGTTTCTTGAATTTGGCCTTTAAAATCTTTTTTTTGTTATTACTAGCTGCTGCAAATCTTTCCTTATTGCTTAGTGGGTGTTTAGTATTTGATGAAATGGGTAGCCTAGTCAATAGTTATTTGTATTCATTTGTGTTATGTGGTGTGAAAAATATATGCCTTTTGCATTGGTGAATTCATGTATAACTTGATATTTCTCTAAAGTGCAAGAAAATAAATTTTGGGTTCTTACAAAAGGAAATTATAGATCTTTGGAATTTTTTAAATTGGTTGATTGCAATTTGCAGCTTTTGATTTTCTCTTGGCGTGAGTGATTTTACAGCTCATTCACACTCTTGCTTGTCTTGCATATATTATTTATATATTCAGCAATCAGCACATAAACAAATGTGGGGTGTTTCATGTTTGTATTATGGTTGATATGAAATGGAAGGGAACCTTCTTCCATAATTGAAGAAAAAGAAATTTTATATGGATGTGTATTTGGTAATGATTTTCTTATATTTTAGCAAAATCACACTAGTTTTTTGGTTTATAGTTCTATCCCCTCTTTAATTGAGTTGTTGCCCACACTTGAATCTAAGCTTCTAATAATTTTTAAAATTTACTAGTTCTTTTTAATATATACTTATAGGTAACAATTCTCTTAGCAGGAAATTAGGCCTGATAGGATATTCAAAATCCCTTTTGAGGGCGTATGGGGATACCTTTTTCGTGCCCACTTGCTGCGTATAATGATATAGAAAGCGGCATTGAATCTGTTATTGTAAAATCCATCTGTTTTGGGGATGAGGAAGCAAAGACTCCGGTCCGGTCCATCAGTTTCAAGGACCAAGATTCTGAGCCCACTATTATGAAATCAGTGGGTTCTATAAAGATGATGGAAGTATCTGTTAGCTTTAGAAGGGGAGACAATGAAATAATGAACTCTTTTAAAGCTCCCTTGTCCAAAAGGAATTTGGTTATTACGCCGAGTTCTGAAGGCATAGAGATCAAGAATCAATGTTTAAGATCCGATAGCATGATTGAGAAGACTTTAAGGTTGCCCATTTTGGATTCAAGCAACCCCAAACATCAAGCGGCGATAAAGTTGCAAAAAGTGTACAAAAGCTTTCGGACAAGAAGAAAGTTGGCTGATTGTGCAGTTCTCATTGAGCAGAGCTGGTATATTTTTTCTGCTGCTTGAAACTTTTTATCTATTTATCCAGTGATTTCTTGGCATTTTCTGTAGGTTTTTATCTCCTTCTAATGCATTTTTTTGATAATGATTTTAGGTGGAAGCTATTAGATTTTGCAGAGCTCAAGCGTAGTTCTATATCCTTCTTTGACGTAGAAAAACACGAGACTGCCATTTCACGTTGGTCAAGAGCAAGAACAAGAGCTGCCAAGGTAAATTCAAACCAATTATGGTTTTTTTTTCTGATATTCTTTTCTAAGTTTATACAATGAATTGAGAGTTCTGATTTTTTTCCCCTTGATTTTTTTTAGGTTGGTAAAGGCTTATCAAAGAATGGTAAAGCCCGGAAACTTGCTTTACAACATTGGCTTGAGGCAGTAAGTGAATTCATCACTTATAAAGTTAGATTTATTTCTCTGTTTACGCTTAGAAAGTTAGAATTGTCATTAAATGGGAATTCTATTTCTTTTTCATGTGCAACAGATTGATCCACGACATCGTTATGGACACAATCTTCACTTTTACTACGTTAAGTGGCTGCATTCTCAAAGCAACGAACCATTCTTCTACTGGTATTTTTTTTTTGACAATTTTCAAACAAAGATAAACATTTTTTGTGTTAATTTGAACAAACATTCAGATATTTGAAATTCTGTTAAATGATTATTAATCTTATGTACCATTATGCAGGCTGGATATTGGAGAAGGAAAGGAGGTCAATCTTGTTGAAAAATGTTCTCGATCAAAACTTCAACAGCAATGCATAAAGTATCTTGGTCCGGTGCGTCCCTTTTCGTATGGTCTACTATTTTTTTGTTCTATTACATAATAAACAAACTGTTTCTTTAGGGCTTTAGCAAGTTTCTTACCTACTTTCATTTCCCTCGTCACAGATGGAAAGAATGGCATACGAAGTTGTCGTAGAGGATGGGAAGCTATTATGCAAGCAAACTGGGGAGTTTCTTGATACCACTGAAGGAACCAAAGGAGCTAAGTGGATCTTTGTCCTCAGCACATCAAGGACCTTATATGTTGGCAAAAAGAAGAAAGGCACATTTCAGCATTCAAGCTTCCTGGCTGGTGGTGCCACATTGGCAGCCGGGAGAATAGTCGTCGAAAATGGCATCCTAAAGGTATACTTTTTTTTTTGTTCCATATCACAATTACTATACAATTTGTATATGGTAATTCAAAGTTGAGTTTGTTAATTAACTTTTGTTTTATTTTTCGATGAACAACAGGCTGTCTGGCCTCACAGTGGCCATTATCGACCAACGCCAGAAAATTTTCAGGATTTCGTTTCGTTCCTCAAGGAGAATGATGTGGATATCACTGATGTTAAGGTAAATTGTGTACAAGAGTCCATACCTATTGCTTTAAGACGTGTCACGAATATATTGTAGTTTGTAAAAGATCGTATGCTTATTATTTTTCACTTTATATGCTCAGATGGATTCGGCGGATGAAGATGAAGAAGAAGAATCCGTTGGCAAAAAGTGCATTAGTCACATGAGAAGCCACTCATCTGATGAAGACATGAATGTAAAGGATCAGTTGGAGACGGAAGAGGTTGATGGCGAAGACTTGACCTTAGAGAAAAGCAATTCAACAGTACAATTAGAACCTTCTCCGGCACTTGAACTTCCTAACCCGAGTCTGTCTAGTAGCTTTTCTCAAAAACTACCCAATATTGAAATACCAAAAAAGGATGAGAAACAATTGAGGTCCAATAGTTTCCGAGTGGAATCAGCATTAGACGGCTATGAGAGTGCAGAAGAAGAGAGTATTCTGCAGAGAATTAGTTCTCATAAAGGAATGAAGTCATGTCAACTAGGAAAGCAGCTGTCTTGCAAATGGAGTACTGGAGCTGGACCTCGAATCGGTTGTTTGAGGGATTATCCCTCGGGCCTCCAATCTCAGACTTTGGAGCAAGCCAACTTGTCTCCAAGAATTACTCCCTGCCTAAGATCATCAACCAATTCATTTTGGGTATCTACTCCAACCAGTTTTAGTGGAGAAAGTCAAGTGGCCACTTCTCCAACTCCTCTAGAGTTGCATTCAATTGAGAAACCATTATTATGACGGGTAAATTGTTGATCAATTCTTTCTTTTTGGTATAGAAAATTATGAGATAGAGAAATTCATTGACATTAATTCTTCTCTGATAGAAATTTGTTGATTCTTTTTATTTTTACAACCATGTACACGTTTTTTGTTACTTGTTGTATACCCATATAATTTAAAAGAAGAAGGAAATCCATTTTTAGCAGCTGTTTCCCAAGTCTGTATATATATGGAAACATTACATTGGATTGGATTGGATTGGAGGAGGGTATAAAGGAGGGACTCACATATTACTATTTCAAGTTACTCACAATTCACATTCAACATAAAATTAGTCCACATATATAAATCATTCTTTATTTTCTTAAAGTGATAGATTTTTGTAGAGTTTATAAATTTTAATGATTTTTAAAGACTATGAAATAAGTGACAGGCTTTTTATCAAGACTTTGATAGACTTTTGTATATTTCTAATATATCTTGCAGTTTATATTAATTGTTAAAAAATTAACAAATATCTCATATTTTAGATGAAATGAGTACGATATTAAATAATATTAAAATATTTTGATCATGTGTCACAACTTAATTGATTTTAAATAAAAAGCATTGTTGAAGTTGAATTATTAGATTATACCCGGTTTATTACAAGAAAATGTTATATTTTATATAAAAAAAGTCATTTTCTACTAACAATAATATAAAATAACAATTTTGATTTTAAAAATTTTCATTGTCGTTTTCCTATTGAGTCATTATTACTAAACTAACAATTTATAATTTTCAACAAATAACAAAATAAAAAATGTATTACTTTTAAAAATAAATATAAAATAAAATACCTTCTTAATAATTACAAATATAATAAATGAGATTTTTTTATGGGAGAGAAGAATTATAAAATGATATTAAAATATTTGTCATATCTATTTATACCATTGATTCTATTTAGAACCCTTAACGCTACTCCCTCTTTTTAACCCATCCTTCTTTTTCTCTCTCCACGCTTGATATAATAGCTCTCTTCCCTTTTCTTTTGGGGTTTTTATTTTGAGAGAATGAGGTAGAGAGAGAAAGTGAGAAATATATATATTTTGTTTTTCTTTTTTCTTCTTTGTTTGATTTTCTCCATCTTTTTCTCATTTGTTCATCTTGTACCTTTCTCGAATATTTGGAAGTTTTTGAAAGTATTTAGAGATGAAGTCAGACTTTGGATATGGATAGATTTCTTCTTTTAAAGTCGTCAAACTCTAAGAAAATCATGACTTTTTAAATACAAAAATATTTTTATAGACTTTGTAAAAGTCTCAATTCAATACCACCTAACTTTTAAAGACATCACAAAAATTATAATTAAATACTAGTAAACTTTTACAACTCTTTAAATGTATACGTACAACCAAATTTTTAAGAATTTTAAAAATATCTATAAAAGCCTTAATTGAATAAACCCTTCTTATAAGTCAACATTGTAATTTCTTGTAGGTCTGATCTTCCTTCAAATACATGCATGATGTTTTCTAGTAATAGTTAACTTCTTATTAATTTGACAATTTTTCTTGGACCACAATTGGTCTTTCCAAAATTTATTTAGTGGAGTCGATGTGAAATCTATGACATGATCTGTTAGAGAGGTATAGAAGAATTGGTGTGTTAGCTTGATGAATATTCAACACAGGAATATATATATATATATATATATATATATATATATATATAGTAGATTGATTTATAATTAACGTTGTTAATTTAAAATAATTAGCCTTACAATAAATCTGGAGCGTCCATCCGAATATTAGACGATTAATATAGCTCCCGTGACATTTACAAGGAAGATTATTTTGGTCATCTGTCACGTTCGCAACATTAAACTGCGAAATAATAAAAATTAATTAACTGCGGACGGAAACTATATTAATCGTCTGATATTCAGATCGATGGACACTCCAGATCTGTTTGTAAGGCTAACCTTAAATTTTTTTATGTGAATATCATTCTAAGAAGATTCCACTCATTTGAAAAGAATGTGAATGGAATGAACTAAGAATTTATGCTTTTTGGTTATAATTAAAGATTCATAAACCGACTATGTATAACACTATCGGTGTTTGAATTATAACACGTCATTAATTAATGAAATACTTATGTTTGATGTTGGGTCATGATATTTCTCTTATTGGGTCTTATGGATTGGGCTTATTTATTTAATCATTCCATTGGGTCTCCACTATTGGGTCTTAAAGTTATTGGGCCTAATCCTTACATTATATCTCCTTAATATTGGAGCGGGTCAATAGATTGATCCATTAGATCTTTTAATATCCAAGTCTTTGACTTGTAATGATGAAAAAGAAAGGGTGTTGACCAAAAGTTTGCAGATCATTAATGTGGATGGAATTATATCCGGCCGGCTATATGTACAGTGGGAAAAAGGTGACAACCTGCATGCATCCGGCTGAGATCAGGGAGAAATAGGGTCATGTCGTCGATAAGAGTTGGTGGCACTACAGAAACCGCATAAAGAGAGTATAACCTAAGCAAGGAAGTCTCCAAGAAAAGGCACGCATACACACAACATACAATTTATATCTCTAAGAACACTAGACATTTTATCCTCCATTGTTAACCCTTAGAATTCACCAGATCGACTCACGCTTGAAGCTATCCCCCGACTCGAGGCCGAAGTCAAGCTTTTGGTGTTGATCGTGTTTATCGTGCGCGAGATCGATGCCTCTTCGTGATTGGGACGTAGCAAAAGATCTTGGCGTTAACATTTAAGGCTTTAGAAGGAGGGTGAGTTCTAGTGTCCCGAGTATTTTTCAATCACACATTGTGGTCGTTTCTACGCCGTTGTTCATGGGGAAGAGTAGAACGCCTACACTCGGCGGCGGCAATTGGTCGTCGGTGAATCAAAGACCACGAATTTCATTAAAGATCGTTTGGGACCTGCATTAAGTGTTTATGCCAAAGACAAATGCGTCAAACGTTCGCATGGAGATTCTCGTCCAAGGGCTGTGGGCAAAGCTAAGAGAAAGCTAGTCTTCACGGCAGAGAAAGAGTCTGGTCACGGTCGGAAATGAGTAGAAGGCACCTCGCCTAAAGCTCGATACCGAGATGACTAGGACGAAAAGGCCTCCCGGCTGGCTAAGATGGCAGATGAAGCAGATAGGGCCATGGAGGCACTTATGAAGCAACGGCAGGATATAGCTGAGCAGATGTCCAGGATGGTAGAGTTGAGGGATGAAGAGTCCAGTTATGTTCAGTCCGAAGAGCGTGGGCATCGGAGTGGGAAGGAACCTGCTCATTCAGGACGTGAGTCTCGGGGCCAACGTCTAGAAAAAAGAGGATCAAGAAGTCCTACTCCTCAAAGATCGAAGAGGGCACATCACCCTATCGATTCTAAGGAGCAGGGTCGAAGTGAACGAAGAGGCCGATCCAGGGAACGCACTCTGGAGAATACAAAGAAAGCGCTCATTGTTGCGCATTCTCATCACAGCCACAGAACCCAAAGACGAAGAAGATCTAGGGGCCGTACACCAGAAAGTCCACCGGGGACACGTCGCTCTGTGGACCATCATCATCGTAAAAGTCCCTCGAAAATTGGGGGTTCTATGGTAAAAGACCGATCCATTCGAAAGAAGAAAGACTCCCCGGAGAAAGAAGCGTCGTCTTAACCGGAGGGGGTAGATTATTTGGTTAAAGAATTGAAAGAGCTCCGATAACAGTTAGCTGAGGTTCAATAGGTGAAGGACACTCCGGGAAAGAAGGCGTCCCTATTTTCTTCGGATATTCTTAAAGAGAAGGCAGACACCACCAAGAAGTTGCCTCACATGGAGAGTTACGATGGGTATGGAGACCCTTATGACCATAGCCAGGCATATGACCGGCTGATGGATTATTATGATTTTACCGATGCTGCTAAATGCCACACGTTTGTTACAACGTTAAGAAAGGATGCGAGACAGTGGATGGGGACTTTGCCGGCAGATTTAGTATCCTCCTGGTCTGAGCTGTGTGACAAATTCGATGCCCGTTTCGGGAGCAACCAAAGAAGAGGGAAGCTCACAGACTCTTTAGAACAGGTCAGACAATTCACCAACGAGTCATTGGGCCAATACGTGAAGAGATTCAGGGAAGCAGTTGGCCAAGTATCGGACCTCAATGATCTGCAGGCTGTAGGTTTGTTTCAAAATGGGTTGGATCTGGTGAAGTCTGAAAAATTAGTGAAGAAGCTGATGATTCACCATCCGAAGATTTTGGCAAAGGCCTTTGATAAGGCAGAAGGTTATATCGTGGTGGAGGAGGCCATGAATAGCCTTAAACGACCTTCCTCGGATCGAACAAAGGGGGCCGATACTCCCAAGACTGAGGGCAATCAGAAGAAGGTGGGGGGGGGGGTATAATGATCGGTCGGAGGGCAGCTCGAAGAAGTACAATAACACATGGCGACAAGGAAATAATCGCCCACCTGCTTCTGCCCTGAAGGTGACTAAGGTCTACACCATGCTGAATATGGAAAGGTCAGTAATTTTGGATCAGATCAGGGGCCAGCCGTTCTTCGAACCACCTCGTGATAACTTCAAGCCAGGACAAGGCAATACTCGAAAATATTGTGGCTATCATCAAGCTACAGGTCACGATACGAATGAGTGTTGTAATTTGAAAGATTTTATGGATAGGAAGGTTCAAAGTGGTGTGCTGGTCCAATATGTGGTCGGAGAGACCACCGTAAGCGTAGACCGTCTGCTCGTTGAGAGCTTCAAACAGCTCCCCGTCTGACCCTCCTCCAAATCAGCCACCAAGGCACGTCGTTGATGTAATAACCGGGGGGACAACAGGGAAATTGGTAGGAAAGAAAAGAAGGGGATATCTAGATTCAGTCATGTCCGTGGCAGGTGTTCCCCCAAAGATCGACAGACCATTTCCAGGAACTGTTATATCCTTCACCGATGCGGATTATCCTTCGGAACCCATTGAACCTCATGAAGGAGCACTGGTGATCATTGCACAAGTGGGCTCAGCAGATGTGAAGCGTATAATGATAGACAACGGGTCTTCTGTGGATATTGTATATGCCCATGCCTATCAGAGGATGTATCTTGATGGGCGAAAAATGGAGGCTTCAAAAGAGGCTCCCTATATGGCTTCAAAGAACGATCCCATCCGAGTGGCGAGACTATTGAGCTCTAGGTCATCTTGATCTTTTCCACAACAGGTAGAAATAACATGTAAATTTTATGTTGTGCATGTAGATTCTGCCTACAACGCCATACTGGGAAGACCTACCTTGACTGCTCTCCAAGCAGTGACTTTCATCATTCATTTTAAAATCAAGTTCCCTACGGCACATGGAGTGGGAGAGGTAGCGAGGATTTGGATCTCGCCCGACATTTATTATCGAATCTTGTCATTTCCTGGGAGTAGGGTCAATTAAATAGCGAAGCAAACCATGGCAATTGAAATCGAGCCCTTTATCGAAAGCGATTGAGCCATTGGTTATTCCTACAGGGGAGACAGAGGAGATCGAGCTGGTCCTTGGAAAGAAAGACAAGACAGTGAAGATTGGTTCAGGTTTGCCGAAACCTCTCTGGACAAATCTTATGGAACTTCTTCGCTGCTATGTAGACATCTTTGCATGGGAGCCACAGGACATGCCTGGGATTAATCGAAAGATTGCCGAGCATCGGCTGGATGTGGATCCGTCAAAGAAGCCAATTCGGCAGAAAAGGCGGATCTTTGCACCTGAACGTCAAAGAATCATTTATGAGGAGATCGCGAAGCTAATAGCTGCTGACTTCATCTTCGAGATCAACTATCCAGAGTGGATAGAAAATGTAGTGCTGGTACAGAAGCAGAATGGGAAATGGAGAGTCTGCATTGACTACACAGATTTGAACAAAGTATGCCCAAAGGACTTCTATCCTTTACCCCATATTGACCAACTTATTGATGTGACTTCGGGGTATGCACTACTAAGCTTTATGGATGCTTTTTCAAGTTATCATCAAATTTTTATGTGCAAGGAGGACATTCCAAAGACAGCATTCATCACACACCGTTTGGTGTACGCCTATAAAAAGATGACCTTCGGCCTGATAAATGCTGGAGCCACCTATCAGAGGATGATGAACTTTGTCTTCCAGAAGCAGCTGGGAAAGAACATGGAGGTATACGTGGATGATATGATCGTGAAGAGCACGATGATTCAGAAGCATTTGGATGATCTGGAGGAATGCTTTCAGACAGTCCGCCATCACAAATTGAGGCTCAATCCCACAAAGTGTACCTTCGGACTCGGTGCATGAAAGTTCCTGGGTTACCTGGTCAGTCAAAGGGGCATTGAGGCCAATCCGGAAAAGATCCAAGCCATTCTAGACATGAAGACTCCTCAGTCATTTAAAGACGTTCAACGTCTGACTGGTAGGATTGCAGCTTTGAGGAGATTCATGTCCAAATCCGCAGAGAGATGCTTACCATTCTTCGACACACTGAAGGGACCGAAGAATGCGAAGACATTCTAATGGACTTCGGAGTGTGAAGACGCCTTCCAAGGCATAAAGATATATCTGTCTTCGGCTCCTTTATTGATGAAACTCACTTGGTGAGACTTTGAATTTATATCTGGCAGCTAGTTCATTGGCGATTGGCAGATCTTGGTTCGGGAGGTCGATGGGAAGCGGCATCCGATTTATTATGTCGATCACGTCCCGAGAGATCTTTGAAACCGGTATCCAAATATTGAAAAATTTGCCTTTGATTTAATAATTGCTAATCGAAAAGCTTCAAAGAATATTTTCAAGGTCGACTCTGAAGTAATCTACACGGATCAACCGCTGAAGAAGGTGATGAGCAAACCAGAAGTTTCGGGGAGATTAGCAGCATAGACTATGGAATTATCCCAATTTTTTATTGAATATCATCCCCGAACTGCTATCAAAGGTCAAGCCTTGGCCGATTTCATGGTTGAATATTCGTTCTCCGAAGCAGATGTTGAGCTTCCAGAAGCTGAGATGTCCGATCGAGTGGTTGCAGTTCTTCAGCATGGTCAGAATTCTTGGACGTTGTATGCAGATGGCTCTTCTACTGCGGATGTCAGCGGGGCAGAGATTATTTTGACAAGTCCGGAAGGATTCAAGGTGCAGCAGGCCATCCGATTTGGATTCAAAGCAACGAATAACGAGGCCGAGTATGAAGCAGTGTTGGTAGGAGTCCGATTGGCAAAAAGTTTAGAAGTACAGAAGTTGATCATCTACAGTGACTCTCAACTGGTCGTCAAGCAATTATCGAGAGATTATGAAGCTCGTGGAACGAGTATGATCAAGTATCTGGCAGAGTTGAAGGATCGACTTCAGTATTTCGTCTCTTATGAATTTCAGGGCATAGAACGTAACGACAATTCCATTGCCAATGCGTTGTCAAAATTGGCCACTACGGATGCAGTCGTTTTCAATGGGTCAGTTTATTTCGAGGTTTTGCAGCAGCCAAGTATCCAGCACGAAGCGGTAATGTGTATCGAACGGTCTAACTGTTGGATGACTCCCTATATTGAATATCTGGCAGATGACGTCCTTCCTTAGGATCAGATACTGGCAAAGAAGATCAAGTACAAGAGTGCCAACTTCGTTCTCATTGATGGGGATCTTTATCGAAGGGTATTTTCGTCACCATTGTTAAAGTGTCTGGTTCCATCTGAGGCTGAGTATGTTCTTCGGGAGGTTCACGAGGGTATTTGCGGTGATCATATGGCTGCTAAGTCTTTGGCTTATAAAGTACTTCGACAGGGATATTACTGGCCCACGATCTTCAAGGAAGCTACATAGTACGTGAAGAAGTGTGAAAAGTGTCAGCTCAATAGCCCGAGCCCTCATCAGCCACCAAAAGAGCTATACTCGATTTTATCTCCTATACCCTTTGCTGTCTGGGGGGTAGATATATTGGGTCCGTTGTCGAAAGCTAAAGGGCAGGTCAGTTTTGTCATAGTTGCTATCGATTACATGACCAAATGGGTAGAAGCGAAGCCATTTCGGTTGATAACGGAACAAGAGTGTTTGAAATTTATGAAGGAGTCCGTAGTATTTCGTTTTGGAATTCCTAAAGTGGTGATATCGGACAACGGGCGCCAATTTGTGGGATCAAAATTTGAAGGATTTCTGAAAGAGTTGGGGGTTCAGCACAGGAAGACTTCAGTGGCTAACCCACAGTCAAATGGGCAGGTTGAAGTGACCAACAGAACACTTCTGAACGGGATCAAACGCAGACTGGACAAAGCTAAAGGAAGATGGCCAGAGGAACTACTCAGTGTATTATGGGCTTACCGGACTACACCGAGGACTACAACAGGGGATTCACCTTTCAGATTGGCCTATGGTACTGACGCCTTAGTTCCAGTCGAGATTGGATCCCCAAGTCTTCGGGTTAGTCAGTTCAAAGAGCTTTATAACGAAGAAGGACTGAAGGTCAACTTGGATCTGTTAGAAGAAGTCAGAGAGGTGGCTTTGATCAAGCTGGCAGCATATCAACGGAGAGTAGCCAAACACTACAATAAGGGGGTAAAGCTTCGCAGATTTGAAGTGGGGATTTCGTCCTCAAAGAAGTTGAAGCATCCACGCCGTAGAACATGGGAAAGCTAATGCCAAACTGGGAAGGACCATATGAAGTAATTGAAGCACCGAAACTTGGAACTTATCGGTTAAAGGCATTAGACGGATCCGAGATCAAAAACACTTGGCACGTTGGCAGACTTCGGAAATACTTTCAGTAGAGATCGAGTCAGTTTATCGGAAGTCTGTACATAGTTGTTCATCATCAATAAAAGATTCACTTTTTCACAATTGATCTTCGCCCTCTGTTGTCCTAAGTTCACAAGTGAGTAAGGAGGACGGGGGACTCACCGACCATTCGATGGTAGCCTTCTTGGCGTGTGGTCCTTATGAATTTGTCGGGGCCCTTCTTCGTTAGGCAAACTTCATCGGATGAAGGAGGGCCATGGGTGGACTCGTGACCATTCGATGGTAGCCTTTTTACGAGGAGTGTCCTTATGAGTTTGTTCTACCGCGAGTGGTAAACAAATTTCATGGTCCTGTTAATATTGCTTTTACCGCGAGTGGTAAATCAATATGCACCGAAGTAAGGAGGTATGGTCGGACTTGCTGGCCATTCGATGGCAGCCTTCTTATCAAGAGTGTCCTTATGAATTTGTTCTACCGCGAGTGGTGAACAAATTTCATGGCCCTTATAAAATTGTTCTACCCCGAGTAGTAAACAAATGTCCTTATATACTTGTTCTACCCTGAGTGGTAAACGAGATCTTGATGATGCAAGGAGGATCAGCCGAATTCACCTTATACACAACCTACTTCACCCTTTGGAAACGATAAGTATACATTACTTTATTTTGTTCAAGTGTTGAGTTCGGTTCATTCAGTTCAGCTCATTGGGTTCAGTTCATTTCATTTCTCAACTTAACTATTATATGCCTTTTCTGATTCACAGTCTAAGTTAAGTTCATTCAAGATCATTAATGCTGAATCATTGACAAGAAACGAAGTAAACAGAAGTCATGGTAAAGAAAATTGAAATTTCATTAACACTTAAACAAATTCACTTAAATTTCTTTACAAATAAAATTTTTTAACAACAAGAGACAGAGGTCCTAAAAATTAAAATGAAGCAACGTCAGACTCAGGCTGCACCTTCATCCTCGGAGTCGAGCAAGGCCGGATCCAATTGGGCCGTAACCAGTTTTTCCTTACCTCGACTTCGACAAAATTCGTATCCACCTGAATATACCCGAAGTATTTCTGCACTTAACTCCTCGGACGCTCGGTATTCAGTCTGAATTTGCTTGCACAACTCTTCAGTTAAGGGAGGACTTCGTCCCTTCAAAGCTTTCAGTTTGCGACGAAGCTTTCGACGTTTAGAGGAATGTTTTTCTTTTACTTCGTGAATTTTCACCTGTAGACTGTCGACTTGTACTGACAAGTTATGATTGGCTGCAGCAAGCCCCTCGTTGGTAGTCTTCAAAGCTTCGGTCTCTACGACAAAATTAACATTCATGTTAGCCAATTTATGTTCACTAGCTTTTGTCGCCCTCAGTTCCTCTCTGGCCGAGCTCAGCACATCATAGGTTTCCCTCAGATCCTCCTTGGTTTGGGCCAATTCCCTCTGAAGGCCTTTATTGGCATGAAGAATGGTTTCGTGTTCATCTCTCTCCTGAGCCAATGAAGCCTTCAACATATTGATCTCCCTTCTCATAGTCTCCTCATCAGACTCAGCATTTATGTGTCTGAGACGTAAATGCTCAAGACCGTTTTGCTCAAGCACATATTCGACGATCCAAATCAATTTCAGATACTTAAAACAAGAAAAGAGGTGTTTAACCAAGGAAACTGTCACTTACCTTTGCCAAATAACTCATGCCTTCATCAAGAAAATTCTCGTTCGTATGGCTATCGAATCGGTGATCGTCGGTTTCCTGAACGAAGGCATCAAAGAGCCGGAAAGGAAAATTTACGTTGAACCGAGGCCACAAGGTCGGTGCTCCAGTAGCCTCATCATGGAATTTTTGTGATGAAAGCCTCGGGGGGGAAGACATAGGTTGGTCACGAGTAGGAGAAGGATCCGTGTATATATTTTCAGGGGAGGGAGATCGAGCTGGAGTAAGGTCGCGGACAGGTGAAAGTACAGGTGTTAGGCTTGGATGGCTGTCAGATGGTTGTTTTCTTTTTCGAGATGGCGCTGCAGCGGGTTCAGGTTGTTCTTCTTCATTGACAGTTCGAGTCTCCACTTGGGCTGTTGGGGGATGAACACTCGAAGAAGGTACTCTAAGCTCCTCGGGGGTCAGAGGAATAATCTTAGTTCTTAACTTCTTCATTCGAAGAAGTTGATTTCGGGCATCTACGGGTAGATCTAACAAACTTCCTCGAGCTTGTGTTGGGTTGACGGTTGGTGGTATAGGATTGACGGTTGGTGGTATTGGGTCGACAGTTGGTTGTATTGGGTCGACAGTTGGTGGTATTGGGTCGAAAGTCGGTGGTGTTGGTTCGACAGTTGGTGTGTTAGTTCGACAGTTTGTGATATTGGGTTGACAGTTGGTTCAGATTCAGAAAGGGCTTCGGAGTCTAATGGGATGGAAATTAGTCGAGGTCTGCGGGTAGCTCTTTTCTTTCGACGAGGCTGGAGGACGTCTTCTGAGAGAATGGGTTCATCATCTACGGGCGCATGGGTTTGAGGTTCAACAGTGTGTGTTTCAGCAGTTGGTGTCTCAGTAGGTGGTTTGAATTTGGAGGAGGCTTCCGATTGCGAAGGATCAGCATCGACCTCTGCAGATTTTCTGACTACATTATCTTCGGATGGGACTTCCTGTTGTGAGGAGTCGGCGGTGGCTTCTACCAACTTTCCAGTTATAAAATCCTCTAAGTCCTTCACCTCCGAAGACGACGGTTTAATCAAAGTTACTACAGAAGATTAACAGTTCTACATCAGAATCCATATCACATAAAATTTTCAAATATTCACAAAATAAATCCGTACTTACGTTTGTGGTCGTATAACCACGCTTGTTTGGAAAGAAGTCTATAGTTCCACTCCTCCCTCGGGAAATTATCAAAAGTTCTATCATCTCTACCTCATTTTCTTGTGAGATGTCTCCGTCGAGAGAAGTCTTCTCATCCGTGGCCCAGTTTGGTAAAGAGATGATTTCGGGTCCTTTGACGAAAAACCACCTCTCATGCCATCCTCTGTTACTCGAAGGAGTATTTACCAACGAACGTCTCTCAAACTTCTCTCCTATTTTCGAAGAATGCTTGCTTATGGTCTTAAAACCTTTCTCTCTGGACTAGCCGACCTTGTACACAGTAAAGAAGAAGTCGAGTGTAGGTTCGACACCCAGTTCGTGGCATAAGGCTATGAATGCTAGAATGTGAATATAAGAGTTCGGCATCAATTGGGCGAACCCAACACCCAGAAACCCTAAGAAAGTTACTATGAAAGCATGAAGAGGGAATCGAACCCCTTTCTCCAAGATGGTCATCGTGAATGACCCATCCATCCTTGAGGCGCTGATACATCCGCTTCTTCGACTCTAGAGCTCTCACCAAACGGGTATCCGTAATGTGGTAACGAGTTCGAAGCCTCTTCAAATCAATCTACCAGAACTTTCGAGGGAGTTTTGACATGGAAATACTGTTCCTTACTCCTATAGAATACAGAAGGATTGGGAGGGGATTTCGTTATCGATTTCTTCTTAGTAGTCATAGCCATCGGATCGGATCGTAGTCAAGCGTCTTTTGTTGGGGTTTGGGCTTGGAGGAACAAGCGTTGATGATCGGTCACTAAATAGGGACGACCTTGCTCAGAATCTTAAGAAGCCATTGTTAACAATTTACAGAGAAGAGAAAGAAAGCTCGAGAGGTAAGAAGAAAGCTCAAAGGTCCGAAATTCAAATTGGCAGGTAAAACTGTCAAATTTGGTAAAGTTTACCTTTTATACTGACGGTTACATAGTAATCGAGGGCGGCACATTAAATTGACAGTCATGATCACGAATTCGAAAGGGTTGCGTCAGGATTGAGTTCTAAACATTTAGCGGGTTGGGCCCTCCAATTGGGTTTCCGGTTTTTAAATTACCTTATGATTTTCCGTTTGGGCTTTGGTAAGTCTCATTTTGGGCTTATTTCAATCCTATCAAATCCAATAAAGTCACGGACCACTTATAGTTTTCCATTAAATATCCTATTTGATAGAAAAAACTAGGGGCAATGTCAGGTCATGATATTTCTCCTATCGGGCCTTATGGATTGGGCTTATTTATTTAGTCACCCATCGGGTCTTCACTATTGGGTCTTAAAGTTATTGGGCCTAATCCTTACATTATATCTCCTTAATATTGACCGGTCAATGGATCGATCCATTAGATCTTTTAATATCTAAGTCTTTGACTTGTAATGATGAAAAGAAAAGGTGTTGACCAAAAGTCCGCAGATCATTAATGTGAATGGGATTATATCCTCACGCATGATATGTACAGTGGGGAAAAAGGTGACAACCTCGCATGCATCCTACCGAGATCGTGGAGAAGTAGGGGTCATGTCGATAAGAGTTGGTGGCACGATAAACCGAGCAAAAGAGAAAGATAACCCAGCAAAGAAAGTCTCCAAGAAAAGGTACGATACACACAACATACAATTTTATCTCTAAGAACACTAGACATTTTATCCTCCATTGTTAACCCTTATAACTACTGTCATCGACTCTCACGCTCGAAGCAATCCCCGACTAAGCCGGGTCAGCCAAGCTTTTGATGTTGACCGTGTTTCATCGCTGCGTGATCGCGCTGCGTCTTACGCGATTGAGACGCCAGAAAAGATCTCTATGCGTTATTTTTGGCAAAATTATTTTTGTTTAAATGACGTGTCATGATCCTTACATATTTCCTGTATAATTTAACTCTTTTGGTTATCGGAAAATGATAACGTAAATGATTGTAAAACAGATTCAAAACTATGCCTAAGGTTTGTTTCAGAATCTGTAGAATTAGTTGAGTATAGATTAGGCTTCATTTTGTAATCATATATATTTCCGGGATAAGTATCAATGAGTTGTTCTGAAAGCAAACAAATAAGATCATTTTGTAATCCCCAAGCTCAAGAACTTGCAATCGAAAATAATCTCATGAGTAATGGATAAATATATATTTATTAATTGAATTTAATGACGACCGAATAGATCATAAAATAACACTGATAAAATGATAATAAAACAGATTTATTAGGAAATTAACATTCTGCTCAGAATAATCGAAACACTGCAATTTTTGACAGATACACTTGTCTGAAGAATATAAACATATGCATGCATGCATGCATGTACTTTCATTTCCACGGCCATAACGTGAAAAAATCGCAGGCACATGCATGCAGCTCAAGATGCTCCAGCCTCCACTACGTACATATATAACATGAGGTTGTTAAACGTACGTACAGACATCTGTTGGTCTGGAATGGAATCTAATCTACAAAGTCAACAACACTTAATTTGTATGAGTACTACTTGTTGTTAACGTCAAGATCTGTCTGTCTGTTCGCCCCCAACCTGCGAGCTAAATCATGTACAGAAAACGGACAAACACACGGATTTGGAACGCTTAGTTTATATGACTAGTTGTAATTATAGTAAGCGCGATCATTTGGATTTGAGACGCATAATTCTGAGACTACTTGTTGGAAGTACATACGAAACAAAACTGTCATGGAGATCTAGAACAGAAGATTGTGTAGAGTACAAAAAATACAAATATATATATATATATATATATTTATATAATAAAATACAAATGATTTTGAATTTATTGCTCATCCTAATAAATCATCTGAGCCGTCCAAAGTTTGAGATAAATCTCACCGTCCATAGTGCCGGAGGCACGGGACTGTTGCTAGTATATATATAGAATGATCAGTAATGCTACAGACACAAACTATTTTACAAACTGTTGATGTGACATATTCCACCTCAACATATTGATTAACAAATTATTTCAATATAGTTTTTGGCCCCGCACAATATGCTAAGGTGGAGTATGCCACATCAATAATTTTTAAAATATTTATAGAATAATTTATGTCTCTAGCATTATTCTATAGAATATAATCTACAAGCTGTTCATGCATTGTCAGTTATGCATATTATCGTAAATCTGTAAATGGTTCTTCCCAACAAAAACTGCAGTCTAACACAATGCAATGTTCCTCCCCTGGGGAGATGCTATCTGGCCCAAAATGAGATCGTTACATTTTAAAAACGACGGTTGATATTGTCACAGTAAAAACATTACTGACGGTATTTTTATAATTGTTCTAACGAGACAACACTTTTAGTAACAATATTTATTACTCTGACTATATCGAATTTATTATGAATACAATAATAAATATTATGAATTATGTTAAAATATGAAGTAATTATGAGATTTCAAAATATATATAAGAGCATAATTATACACCTAATATAAAGGAAAATGTTATTATACTTTTGCAATAATGAATGTAAATTTGAAACAAAAGTAAAACCCAATTATTATATTTTATTGAGTCTAATCCAACTTAAATGGTGGGATGAAGTGCACATTTGAAATTTAAAATTAAAGGAGTAGCTAGGTTTAATTAGTCTGTTTTGACAAGTTATGAACTGGATGCATGGTGGAGTAGTGGATAATGTAGTATTCCTTTCTCTCTCTTTTTTTAATTGAGGAGAAAAAATATAATTAATATTTTGTCTTATTAATTAAATTAAGTATAAAATCTCATCTTTTTAAATTTTATTAAACAAATCAAAGACAAAAAAAATTTAAATTTAATATTTAAGAACAACTCATTAATTTTTTTTCTTGAAAATTTTAACTAACAGATAATTTTTTTAAAATTTCTTTTTTCTCTAAAACAACAATTAATAAAAAAAACAAAAGTACTAAGTAAACATGTACAATGATAAGGCCAACTGTATTGGGGCCAAATAAAACATAATTGTTGAATTTAATTCAAGACTGACAAGAAAGTCATTTATTAGGACTTAGGAGTGTTACAAAATTTCATATATAATAATGCAAATATATAGTTTGAGTGATTACTTGATTACTAGTGAGTATGTATTATAATTAATGAATATATACTATTAGGAGTAGTATTTGATTAGTCTTGCTGTGAGAAGCAGCTGGCATTGTTTGATCCATTGTACTTGGAACAATTAAACACCACATTTGTACGGACTTCATTCCAAACTCCCTTACTCAAGTCAAATGATTAATTACTTCTCTAAAAAAGAAATGATTTAATTTAGGTTTTAAGTATCCATGACATCATTAAGATGTTATCATTACATATTATCACGTTCTATCTTTTATATTCTTTTTTTAATGTTTAAGACTATATATATATATATATATATATATATATATATATATATATATATATATATATAAATAATCTATGTATACAATCACAGACACATGTGATTGATTATAACGATGCTTTTTGGATATAACGACGGTTTCACCCATCGCCTTAGCTATGGCGACGGGTCATCTCCGTCGCCATAGTCTTCTCGCAGTAATACACAACTCACAGATATACATATAAATCTGATCAAGAATTGATTTGGGGGAGAAGAGCTTGAGTGATTTCTGATTCGGGAATTAGAGGAAAAGCCCTTATGCGCGATCAATTTGGGAAGGGAGAGCTTTGATCTGTGATTTGGGAGGGGAGAGCTTCGATCTGAGTTTTGGGAGGAGAGTAAAGAGGAGCCGTGTTTTTCTTTTTAAAACAAATGGGCCAAACGACGTCATTTTGATATACTATGTAAAAAAGAGTTTACAAGACTGTGTACAACCATTTTCCCCATATATATATATACTAGCTGTGTCCCGTGTCTCCGGCACTGTATGGACTGTGAGATTTATCCAAACTTTGAATGGCCCAAATGATTTATTGAGTAAGTGAAAAATTTAAAATCATTTATATTTTATTAAATAAATATATTTAGATGACCAACCACGAACTCTATAAAAAAAACCGAATATATTGGCCAAGGTCTTAACTAATAAAACAAAAAAAATATTATTTATGTTCCAAAATATATAAAATCGCTATCGTCTTTTAAAAGTCAACTTAAGATATTTTAAAATTTAAAAATGAGATTAATTCCTTTAATTTTAGTCAACATAATAATGAATATTGTAAAATATTAAAAAAAATATTATTCATGATAAGATTAATTAACACGATAAATCTCAAATTAACATGATAAACGCACTTTTTTAAACTTACCAAGACGAACAAATCCTTGGTTTATTATATGTTTTGAATTTCATTTTGTTAATAAACTCACAAGCCTCAAAATGGAATAGTCCTAACTCCTAAGTGAGTGGTTGGTTCACGGATGGGATGGGAGGGACAATTTAGAGTGGGCTTATTATTGTCTTTTGGCATCAAACCAAAAATCCAAAAAGCCTGCAAATATCTTCATAACTCTATCTCCAATATGGAAAAGTTAGCCCCCACAAACCATATCTTACTTCATCATTTCTGATTTATTACCACTACATTGGATCCTCTCTCTTTTTTAAATTCATAATTATCTATTTTATTGCTTCATAAGTACTTATATCAAACTCATAACATGTACTCACTCAGTAACATAATATATATATAACGTTTTAGAGTTGTGTATAAAAATTAAAAAAATAATTATATAATAATAAAATTAAATATAATATTAATTGTCTATATAATTTGAAAACAATTAAACACAGGTATTTCTTTTGTATTTTTAAAACTCATGAGTCTACATTAGGCTAGGTAGTGTTCTGTTATTTTCAAAACAATTAAACACTTGCTCTGTTCAAAATTATTTTGGATAATTCATCTTAAAACAAAAAATAAAAAAATAGGCTGCTCTTATATTTTAAAAATAAACAAAAATATTTGGAAAGATACAATTTATTTCTTTTTAAAGGATTCAAGTCAGTGGGTCTCAATTAGTCTACATATTCATATAAAATCACTTCTCAACTCTTATCCCTTTGAAGTTTTGAGACTACCAAATTGTTTATGGTCCCAACCCTTCTTTATGCTAACATGGAGTATTATTTATTACTCATTTGACCACAATGGAGAAAGGGACCACATGATAGAATTACTTAGCATGTTAATCTATGCTTAACCCCATAAACCTTATCAAAAGTAGAGCAAAAAATTCTCCCACAGAAGCTTAGATACTAAAAACTAAAAAGTAGTTGGTGGAAAATAAGTGTTAGATATGAGTCTTGAATCTCCAAAAAGTATATTGAGTTTGTATTTTTGCTTTTTTTTACAGTCCATTTAACAAAGATTCAAACTTTTCTTTTCCTTTTTTTTTTGGGTAACAAGGTTCAAACTTGTGAAAAGGGGCATCCATCCAAATTCGTAAAACACATACTCTTTTTATCCCCACTTTTTCCCTTCGTCGTTACTTTAAACCCACCTCAGAATCTCTTCTATCCTACCCATATGCTTAACTCTGTCACACCACTGATTATTCTTTAACTTGTTTTTTGCTGCTGAAATGTTTGTGTTTATTCAGCTATTCTCAGAGGTACGCATCAAGCATTTTCTAGGTAAGAGCTGTAGAATTCTCTATTTTGGAAGGTCTGTTTCTGTTTTAGCTGCAGTTCTGTTCTTGTGTTTTGGTTCTTGTGTGTTTTGTGATGATTTTTCTATGGTATCAGTTCCTTTGGGATTTGAGGTTTCTGGGTTTGATAGAGGTAATAAATTGGTTTCTGAAAATGGGGTTTTTGCATTGGGGTTTTTGGAGAGACATAGTGCTGATACTGATGGGTTTTTTGTGGGTATTAGGTATAACTTAGGAACAAAGACCGCAAATATGCCCGTTTGGACAGTTGGTGGAGGTCTTGGGGTTTCTTTGAACTCCACCTTTAAGCTTACAATGGATGGAAAGCTGATCTTGGTTAATAACCCTAATGGGTTAATAGTTTGGAGTAGTAGCACTTCTAATTTAGGCATCCAAAAAGCTAATCTTTTGAACAATGGTAACTTAGTTCTCATGGATAGTAAAGATAAAGTACTCTGGGAAAGCTTTAATAGCCCAACAAGCACTTTACTTCCTGGTCAATCTCTTCATTTCCCTCAAAATCTTAGAGCCCCTTCAACTAAATCCATTACTAGTTACTATAGTTTTGTAATCAGGGAGTCCGGCGAGCTTGCCCTTATGTGGGAACACAATGTGACTTATTGGAGGAGTCATTTTAGCTCCTCTGCTGTTGTCAAGGAAGCAAGATTTGATGGTGATGGTGGTTTGGGATTGTTTGATTTTACCAACAAGGTTGTTTGGTCTATTTCGAGTAAAGATTTTGGAGACCCTTCTGTCAATTTAAGACATCTAAGGATTGATCAAGATGGAAACTTGAGAATTTATTCATGGGATAGTACGGATCATGATTGGAGAGCAGGATGGCAAGCAGTTGAGAACCAATGTAATGTTTTTGGTTCTTGTGGTTTATACAGTTTATGTGGGTTCAATTCCTCGGGACCTGTTTGTGATTGCCTGTATTCAAATTCTTTAGAATGGGGATCTAGTGCTCCTGCAACCGATTTGGGTAGTTCTGGGTGCAAGAAAATGGTGGACTTGAGTAACTGCAAGATTCATACGAGCATGATACTTATGAAACAAACAGTACTTTACGGTTTATATCCTCCTCATGATGTTGATATGATGTTAGGCCAGGAAGCTTGCAAAGAATATTGCTCTAATGACACCACTTGTATTGCTGTAACTTCGAAGAATGATGGTTCAGGTCTATGCACTGTCAAAAGGACTAGCTTTATTAGCGGGTATAAAACCCCGTCTGTCCCTGCCACTTCGTTCTTGAAGACATGCTTTGTCCCACAGGCAGTTGCAGCTCACGGTGCTAACCATCGTGGAGATCCAGAATCGATTGCTTTGCCATCTGGTCGACTCGGAGCTCAAGGAGGTAGCAGTAAAAAGTTTATAGCAGCTATAGTGCTCATAGTTTTGGTCACACTGTTGTTTATTTCGATAATACAGATGTTTGCATTTTGGTTTATTTATCGGAGAAGGCAAACTAAGGCCGGAACAAGGATTCCTTTTGGGAAGGATGACAAGATGAATCCACATTACAGTGCTCTTATCAGATTATCTTTTGATGAGATAAAAGAACTGACTTCCAACTTTGCAAGTCAACTTGGTCCTTCAGTATTTAAAGGTGAGCTTCCGAACAGAACACCAGTGATTGCTAAACTGATAAATGATGCGGTTGTATCTGAGAAAGAATTCCGAGTGGCAGTTTCTACCTTGGGAGGGACGCATCACCGTAATCTTGTGCCTCTAAAAGGCTTTTGTTTTGAGACAAAACACAAGGTTATACTTTACGAGTATATCCCAAATGGCTCACTGGACAATTGGTTATTCAACAATGACCAGGACCAAGATAAAGGAAATTGGCAACAAAGGCTTGATATTGCTCTTGGAATTGCACGTGCCATTTCTTATTTACACTTGGAGTGTCAACAATGCATAGTCCATGGAAATATAAAGCTTGAAAATGTCTTGCTTGATGAGAAGTGTGTCCCCAAGGTGACAAATTTTGGACTTCGGAGCTTAATCCTAAAGGAAGCCGCATCTACTTCAGAGTCTTCATCAGAGAGAGATATTTACATGCTTGGCGAAATGTTGCTCCAAATTGTGACGTGCAAGAGGAGTATGCCGGTTGACAATCTGCATCAACTAATAGACCAGTTGAGTAAAGAGCAAACGTTTTACTCAAATGAGGATTCAAGAGGGGTAGAAAGAGTGGTTAGAATAGCCTTGTGGTGTATGCAAAGTCAACCATTTCTGAGACCTTCCATTGGCGAAGTCGTTAAGGTATTAGAAGGTACACTATCTGTAGACAGCCCCCCATTAGCTTTGGTTTCTCGGCATGAGAGCATGGAAGTGGAAGCCGTAGAAGAGATTGAGAGCGAATCATAGAGGTATGCTGAACTTTGACCGAGGCTATGAAAATGTCCTGGAGTTCAACAGTTTTTTTCCAAATTGATCTCCAGAATAGTTTGTATCATTTTGAATGTTAGCACTAGAAGAATTATGTTTATTTTCATCAAGATTCTCATGACTCTACATCATATTTCCATTGGTAGCATTGAAGCTTTTTCATGAGAATTATGGTTGAGTTAACAGCTTACACATTTTAGGATTGGCCATAATTCAGGCTTTTTTTTGTGTATTTCCTTCTATGGAAACCTTTTTAAGTGAACAAAATATTCTTAATGTTTTTAACAGCCATGTCTATACTTTTAATATCAAGTGCCTAGTTAAGCTTCTGTATTGGCAAATCATATTGAAATGCCTTCCATTTCAAGAAGGGGAATCCGATAATGCATCAATACAGTTCTTTAGAATCAATTAGGAATAATACAGATAAGGTTGATAAAATAAAAAGGATGGACAAGAATAGAAACATAAAAATAGAGATATCAAAAAGGGATTTTTTTTATATAAAACAAATTATAATGTAATTGAAGAAAAAACAATGAGGATCAAGATGATCTGCAGAAGAAGCAGATGATGATTAATCCTCAAGTAATATAAATACAAGGAAGTACACAGTTTTAATAGATAAATACCATGTCTATACTTATAGTAGATGAATTTTGCAGGTTTTTTTCTGGAAAGTTTGTACACTATTCCTCAATTTAATACCTTAGTTGATACTAAAATTAATTTCTTATAGTAGCAAGTCTCAATGTCAAGGGAGGTAAGGATTTGGTTGCCTTGTAATGTGCACTTACAAAGAGAGCATGTGCTTTGTACAGAACATTAGTTTCCAGTTACATATAATTATAAGAATCTAGAAATTCTTTTAAATTTTTGTATAAAAAACTGGACAATCATATAATATAGAAAACTCAATATCTGTTCTGTATACACACTCAGTTGCTACTTTGCTTCATTATTGCCGTAGACACCACATTTTGCACTCCCTAAGGTAAGGAGCTCGACATAACAGCTGCTGAATGCTGATTATTCTTTACTGTAAATACATAATCTATAGTCGTTATATTTACACTCTGACTGATAAATCTGGAGGATAAGGAAACTGGGAGTCTCAACGGAAGGCATGGCTGTAATCATGGAAATGGAAATTCTTGTAGATGAAGTGAGACAATAATTTTGAAGCGGCAAAGCATAGTACTGCCGTGACGACCAGAGTATTCCGCATTATGGCAGAAATCATGCCCTGCTTGGTTGCAGCAACAATCCCAATTGAAGCCATGGAGATAATCTGCAGTGCCACCTCGAGTGCATTGAGGCCCTTATATGCAACACTGCAGCTGCGGCAATTCACCACATGGGACCAATACCTGAGACAATATATGAAGATTTTTTTAGAAACTTCAGTTCTACTACTCGACAAAGCTTTTTTGTTGTAATGCTTACAGTTGAATACATGGATCATGTTTCTCGGATGTGGTTTCTGAAGGGTCATGTTTCCTAACCAACTTGTTTGCCTTTTCTTTTCAATATTTGAAGTGAGCCTTTTTATCATTTGGGATCTAAAAAGTATGATCCTGAAAACCTTAATAGTTTTTCAGGTTTGAAAGATTGCCAAGTTTGCAGGAAGATGTATTATATAACCATCAGATGTATAGTCAAATGAAATATTTTCTGTCCTTAAGAAGGGTCCATGATGGGAGATAGCTATATGGCAAGAAGGCAGGCTACAGCTCATTGTATAGCCTACTAGCCCACACCATAAGACCAAGAAAGGAATTTATGCATTATCTTTTCGACTTTGCGAAAATTTCAACTTTTTATCAAGTATATCAGAACTAATTGTTACCCTACTGTATAATTGCATAAGAAAGGAAAATAAACACTTAATTTTACAGCAAATGGGGTTAGGATTCTATCATATATGTGATTGAAGATTTCCACTATTTTAATTAAAATTACAATGTTGCAATGACCTTTATCCTCTCTAATATTAGGCTCCCTCCCTCGAGTCATAATAATAAAGTGAGAATTTATTTCACTATCCACAAAATTCTGTAGGTTGATTAGTCTAACACCAGAAATTTGCAGGAAACTTACCTGTCCAGAAGCTGTTCTTTTGGAGGGGTGGGTGGAAGGGCTCCACCGAACTTCGTTCCCCAATCAATTTGACCTCCTGAATACTTTAACCACCACCTGAATGCCACCACAAGAGCATCTGACTTTGTTGGCACAAAACAAGCTTTCTGCCAGTTGGAAGGGCCGACATCCATAATCTTACGTTCCTACAGGGAAAGCACAAGAGTCGGGAAATAACAAGTGATCCAAGATCCAACAGATTATTTGAAATAGAACAGAATATGGATGCTTTTTATGGCTGTGTAGTTTGTCATGAAGTAAACAGCCAGGACTGCAACTATGTTTCATTTCTTGTTGGAGAAAACTGTGGCGAAACACTTCAATCTTCTCATATGATGGATGGATGAGAGACTAAAGTAAGAAAGTAATGCACTTTGAGGAGTACGGTTGTGCGGAGGATTTATCTTCTCCCTATTTGAACTTGACCTTTACTATTTCTGTACGATTGTATCCATATCAACTCTTACTATCCTATACACCTCGTATGTTCTAACTTCTTATCATCTAGATGATTAGGAAATTGTCTCTTGAGTCTATACAAAGTGACAGAAGTTACCTCTAAATGAAGAAGATATAAATCTGAATCAAGAATCAAGTTTTGTGCCAAATGGAACACCCATCGTGGAACAACTTTATCAATCCAAACTCTGAAGTTTCTTGGGAAGGACCATATAAGTCTGCTATTACCCGGACTAACTGGAACACACAATAAAATGAACACGACCCTTTTTTGTGGCGCATGTGATGATAGCTCCTAAACCAACAAAAGTATGTACGAATTAAAGTGCAAATATCACAGGATCAGAATAACAGTAAATTAACCAACATTAGTCAAAAATGCAACATGACATATACCTCTGTGGTTCCAGCTGCTGATGCAGATCCATTACCTTGTTTCCCCTTAACGGTTGTCTCACTGTGCAACAGACAAGGAGCAATAAAATTGAAGCTTACATTCTCCTCCTTTGCAGTATAACCATTTATGTCTAGTTTCTTTATACTTATTTCAAGAGGTCTCCCCCCTTCTCTATCAACCTTCTCAGTGAGGGAAACATATTGTTAGTTAGGTGAACCTATTATAACTTGAGAGAAAATGGAATGCAACAACAAATAATAATGGTGTTATTGAAGTTCTTATCTTTTTTTCACTGTTTGACTTCCCATTATCCCATAATGTGCATATGGAACGTGAGCAGGGTCCATAAGATTTTCAATCAGAACCTCATACCTGAAAAAAATCACTTCATCTTACCTAGAAGAACCCATAGTATTTTGATCACAAAATTACACAAAGGAATATGTACATACATTTGAAAGGTTTTCCCCACTGAAAGGAACTTCTAAAATATTCCACTTGGAAACAGTGTCAACAAAGTTTGTCAAAAAAAAACAACAAATAAACACATAAAAATAATAGGTAGGAACTATTGTTGCATACCCGTATTGTATATCTCTGTTTCCCATTAACCTAGCATATGATGGGTCATCCAGTTCGGATATGTAAGGAGGCTTTTCCTTCATAAGGATATCCTCATATTTAGGATCAGTGTTTGGCCAAAACCAAACAATGTCATTCTGCACAGTACTTGGATAAACAGCTACACATGCTTTCTTGGATGTGTGAATCTACAAAATTATTTGGAGTGGCCAATTCAAATCCCACATATAAACTGGTCTAATATGCTAAATGAACCAGCAATATGAAGAAATAAATATGTAAAAAGATTATTGAACTTCAATGATATTATTTTTAACTATTGGAGTACAAAAACTGGAGGGGGAATGCAAAATTGATTAACATCTTCTCTGGAATTCTTTTGCATAGACAACATAAAGATAAGAACATGATACTTGGATCAAAAGATTTAAAAAAAAATCATGCTAGGATGAAGGAAATTTCTGGACTTCAATTATAGGCAACTTTTTACTTTCTATGCAAAATGACAAGACCTGCAAATCTAATTCACATCTTTTCAGTTTTTCTTTTGCATAGTTAGCATAAATATAAGAACAGCATACAGTGATTTGGACCATAAGATTCAAAACATGCTGCACTCCAAATTCCTATATACTAAATTACCAATCCAGAAAACAACTTGTTTAACAATCAATAATTCCACTAGTACAGACACAGGCAAAACATGCTTTACGTCATCTTCTAGAAAGCCTATCCAAATGGTAAGTTCACAACCCAGTCTACCTTTAAACTCTTACATAACAGTCATGCTCAAGAACAAGAATGCAAAGTCTAGAATAATTTTTGAAAATCTAAACTGTCTATAGAAAGGAATTCTCTGGCTTGCTAGACTTAATATGAAGGCCTACTCAAGTAATTTCTGAGGTTGACTAGCAAATTATCGCGCATTTTAATCTTCAAAGTTGACCACCTTGACTCGTATTATACTTTAATCCTATACATAAGTGAGCTTTTAAAAACTGCAATGGCAGCATAAGTTTGTTCATGCATGGAAGGAATATAATAGATGTACAAACTAATTGCTAAGACCACAACATATCAAGTCGTATGCAGGGGCAAAGTCGGAACTCATCAAAATAGAAGTTTTTGTCAGGTAAACTTCAAACGGTGTAACTTTTGAGCCAGAAAGAGTTATGAGGCCCATAATATATCATATTTGCAGAACTCTTGAGATCTTCGATTTGAAATATTACGGGCCTCGTAACTCTTCCTAGGTCAAAAGGCCAATTTGAGGTTTACCCAAGGAAAACTCTTATTTTCACTTGATTTCCAACTCTGCCCCTGCATCATAGTCAATCGCTACTAATTCTTACGACAACCTTTAATAATACAGTCCCCTTATGGCTTATTCTATATATTTAATCTATTTTGGAGCCTTTACCCCTTTGTTGTACCCCAAGAAACATAATGCTAAGAATTTGAGTTTTGTGTATTGGAGAAATAACATGGGAAAAGATAAGGGAAGCTATTCTGCTTTGGGACATTCTATTTTGCTTAGGCATATGCTATGTTATATAACAATAAGACTTCAGAGAAAGCCACAGGCAGATTTGAATCACACCAATCATAGGGGAAAGAAATTTTTTTCAAATTCATAACTATATGAACCAATGCAACGGTACTGTTCAGTACAACGGTTCCACTAACCTCGTCCTGTTTCAATCCCCAAATTTAACACGCTCCATTATTCTTTTAAGGAATTTTGGGTTTATTATGAACCAATGCAACGGTACCGTTTATTACAACGGCTACTAACCTCCTCCCATTTCAATCCCCAAATTGAACATACTCCCTTATTCTTTTAAGGAATTTTGGGTTTATTATGAACCAATGCAACGGTACATTCGGTACGGTTCCGCTAACCTCCCGTTTCAATCTCCAAATTGAACATGCTCCCTTATTCCTTCAAGGAATTTTGAGTTTATTATGAACCAATGCAACGGTACGTTCAGTACAGCAGTTCTGCTAACCTCCTCCAGTTTCAATCCCCAAATTGAACATGCTCCATTATTTTTTTAAAGAATTTTGGGTCTATTATTTTCTTCTATCTCAAATTATAATTTTGAATTAAGTATTATTCTGCACATAATATTTAATACATATTAATTTCAGTAATCGTGTCTAATAATATAGGGGTGAATACTGTTTTAAGGAGGGTGACTTCCATTCGATTCAAGCGACACTAGTATTATTTTTCAGAATTTCGGCAACGTCTTAAGGTGAAAGTTCCAATAGATGCTATGTTTGACAACTTAAATCCAAGTTTTAGACTTGAAATTGAAAGCACATTTTCAATTCCATGGAATTGAAATTTAGTTAAAATTTGATAAGTCACTTCCAATCCCAATACTCGGAATTGAGTTGCCAAAGATACTTGAATGTTAACACATGCAACAAATTATAAATTACAAAATGGGAATATATGTTTTTGTCATTTCAGATTTAGTACGTACCGGAGGACCGTCACGGGGTGCTTGAGGAATGAATTTGCAGTCACCAGCACCACCAAAACACCAACCATGGTACACACACTGCAATCTCCCCCACTGATCAATCCTTCCTTCAGAAAGTGGAGCCAATCTATGAGGGCAAGCATCATCAAACACCTTCCATGCATTCTCATTCCTGTCCCACCACACCACTATATCAAGACCCAATACCTTCTTCCCATGTGGGGCCCTCTTATCGAGGTCACAAACAGGCATGATCGGATACCAATGGGAAAACCAGTCAAATTTCTCATCTTGGTTTTGAATTTCTAGTTCTTGCTCAGGTGGGTCTGTCAGTTCAGTTGAAACAGCAGGAGAAATGGCAGTTTGAAGCTTGAATTTGGGTTTGTTGGCATGAAATGATGAGAAATATGAATTGGGTCGTTGAGTTAATGGGAGATTCAAAAGGGGTGACTGTTCAATTTGGGTTCCGGGAAGTATTTTTGGGGGTATGGTAAGGTGAAACGAAGAAAGGGAGAGAGCTCTAAAGCTTCCATGGCTGCCTCTTTACCCTTTGTGCTATTTTTTGAACTCAAATTAATATAAGTAATTCAAATTCCAACAATGGGAGTAAGTTTGGATAGAGAGCTCTGAGAGCTTGTGGCTTGAAATTAGCCATCCATGCAGACACCAGTCATATACCAACACAGTCATTTTGTTTGGACAGTTTAAAAGAGTAATGATAGGTAACCCACCAACAAAGAGTGTTGCTATATATATATACTAGTAGTAATACCCGGGACTTCGGCACTACATACAAAGGGAAGATAGATTGTGGGCACTAGAAAATAGAGGAGGCAGATGACGAACTTGAGAGGAGGAATAACCGTGTGAGAATCTGAGAGAACAATTTTTTATATAATGCACGGTGAGATTTATTTCAAATTTTGTACAATTTTGATCGTTTATTAGAGTGAACAAAAAATTCAAAATTAATTTTGTTAATTTGGTCCGAAACTTTTTTTTAAAGCATCCGCTACTTCAACTAGCGGACGGCGCATCTTTCTTTTTAATCTCCGCCCTTGATTATTACCATGGATGATTATGATACTATTTGTGTGACGCCCCCAAAATTAGGTATACATCACCCATCTTGGGTCGCCAGATACATAGTACAAAATTCAAATACAACTTACTAATACAACTGTCGTGTACAAAACGACAAAACATAACTGTGAATTTGAATACAATTATTGTCTACTAGAGATTATACAAACTCAAAAGGAGTCCTCATTACAATTATTAACACACTATTTCACAGAATAGTGAGGACTACTAATCTTATCCTCCTGACCGTCATTCCGCTCCCCGACTAGTCCTCGCTATGTTCTCATTTCACAAGAGAATGAAAGAAAGGGTGAGCTCAACTAGCCCGAAAGAAGAAATATTATGACTAAGATAATGCGTAATAAATTATCGTTAGCCTTCAACAAATGTTGTTAAACCGATAAAATATAACAACATCAAGTTTAATCTGCAATGAACAAAAGCAATCCATTAAAAGAGTTAAGTAGAGAATAAAATCTACTATCTTTTATGATTTAAAAGGTTTTTCATGACTTTTATCGCTAGACTCAAATTTTAATAAATAATCCACATCATCGAATCACCCCTCGCACTACTGGCCAAGGATATTCTTTAATATCACGACCACAAATTATCCATGCACTACAGCCAAGGACATTCGTGTATTCATTAATGGTCATGATCATGCCAACAACTGTTCATCAATGCACTACGGGCCAATGATAACTTTTACCACATCATTAGTAACATTACTACCACGATTACAATCGAATAATCCCTCGGTCATAATCATACCAAGTCCATCTACGCACTACAGCCACGGATGACTTTCAACATAATATAAACATGAGGATGATGACAATGATATAAGAATTCAATAAAACAAGTTCAAGAATTAATTTATCCAGAACTAATAATGTCCAAATTGTCAACATGATATCGCTTTGTGAGAGTAAAATTCAAGAATGATCGTAAGAATATTTCCATGAAAAGATCTTTGGATGAAGCCATGAAATATCAAGGATATTCTACTAATTTCATGGAGTATAAAGTCAAAACTTTAACCAACCGAGTATAATAAAGAATGGAATAACAAAAGAAATCACTACGCACGCAGATTGCGTATGTATGTTTATTCCAACAGAATAATAATAACGGAACCAGTCGCAAAATTTGTACCGACAGTGGATGTTCCAATAGAATAATAAAGACGGAACCAGTCCCAGTAAAAACACACAGCATGGATGTTCCAATGTAATAATAATAAAGACTTTTAACCGTGTCCCAGATACGCATGTGTGATGTTCCAAAAAAATAATAGAAGAATGTCACCAAGTATAGGGTAAATCACGTATCACAAGTTATTCCAATGTAATAATAAGCAATGGAATAACAATAGCTTCTCTTTATGAATAAGAAAGAATAACACCTCTTACATTAGTAGATTGAATATCTGCAGATGTGTAGTAGAATGAATACTCTTCTTCTTTCTCTCTTATTCTCTATACTTTCTCTCTCTACCTTAAGCTTGATGAATTCAGAAAAAATAATGAAGCACTAGGCCTATATTTATAGAAGATTTCTAGCTTAAAGACTTGAAATGTGAAAATGCAAGTGGCTTGACGAATCGTGATGTGAAAAGAAAAGTGGTTTGATCGCCTTTTGTAATGTGAAACGACAATTGGTTCGACGCCTGTAATATGAAACGGCAAGTGTTTTGACGTCTGGTAAAGGTAATTACTATTGATGAAGGTAATTACTATTTACGAAGGTAATTACTATTGATGAAGGTAATTACTATTGACGAATGTAATTACTATCGATTTAAGGCAATTACTATCGACGGAAGGTAATTACTATCATGGCGAAGAGACTCTTAGATGATGACATATGGGCCCCCATAAAATAACCAAACTTACCACAAACGCCTCATAATAGACTCTTTATATACATCAAGGATTGAAAAATATTACGACAAATCATTTTATTTTTAATCAACACATATTTAATCTTTCAACAATTATTAATCATTTATAACTTGTCGCCTCAATTATTGATTTAATAATATAACATATTATACGTATGATAATCTTTGTGACAATAATTGAATCAATAATATAAGAGATATGATGCAACAATTCTCAGAGCAATAATTGAGTATATAGCGAGTGACTTCACGTAAAGATCAATAATCAATACTGCGTGTCTACTATGCAACCACGCCAGACATCTTTGTACTTTTACTACCGGTAGTTCAACAATTTTAATGGTAACACCTCCGTAGTTATTTTCATAAAGTATTTTTGTCGTTTTCTCCGATAATAATTACATTGTGGGGTCCACCAATGATTGTCTTTGTAATACGAATATTCCCCGATAAAAAGAATATTCCCATAAAAAGAATATTTTCCGACCAAACGAATATTTTATAACAACTTGCTTACTTTGTAAAATTTATAAATATTACCCACAACTATAACATTATATCAAATTTATTCCATAATATTCAAAAATAATATTTATAGAAAATTCATCTTTATTTATATAAGTTGGGGTCTTACAACCTCCCCTTCTTATGAAATTTCGCCCTCGAAATTAGGGTACGTACCTGGTATGTCGAAGAGGTAAGGATACCTTGATTTCATTTCAGATTCTAACTCCCAAGTCATTTCCTCAACATCGTGGTTTCTCCACAAAACTTTGACTTGAGGTATAACCTTGGAGCGTAGAATATGTTCCTTCTTATCCAAGATTTGAACAGGAACCTCTTCATACGTCAAATCTTCCGCTATTTCGTCTGGTTCTAACTCAATAATGTGGTTCGAGTCTTTCACATATTTATGTAACATGGATATGTGAAAACGTTATGAACATGAGACATACTTGGCGGCAAAAGCGAGTCTATAGGCCACGGTTCTACTCGATCGAGGATTAAAATGGGCCGATGAATCGAGGATTGAGTTTTCCTCTCTTTCCAAATCTCGTAACTCCTTTCCATGGAGCAACACACAACAACGCATGATCTCCTATATCGAATTCCACGTCCTTTCGATGAAGATCGGTATAACTCTTTTGTCGATCTTGTGAGGTTTTATACGTTGTCGGATCGTTTGAATCTTTTCCATAGTCATACGTATTAACTTCGGTCCCAACAACGTTGTTTCACCCACCTCATCCCAAAGATAATCGAGAATCGACACTTTCTTCCATACAACGCTTCAATGAAGCCATGCCAATACTTGTTTGATAACCATTGTTGTAGGAAAACTCCATCAATGGTAAGAACTTGTCCCAACTTCCCTTTAAATCAAGGACACGAGTCTTAATAGATCTTCAAGAGTTTGAATAGTCCTCTCCATCGTCCGTCCGTCTTCGAGGATGATATGCCGAGCTAAATCGTAAGTCCTGCGCCATAGCTTTTTGCAAACTAACCCAAAATCGTGAAGTGAATCTTGGGTCTCGATCGAAACTATGGATACCCCAGCAGATACCATGTAGTCTTACAATCTCGTTTATGTACATACGAAAAGACGCTCAAGTGTATAAGTTTCTCGTGTCGGTAAAAATGAGCGGACTTGATCAATCTATCAACAATGACCCAAATCGCATCTATGCCTTGAAAACCTTAGGAAGACCGTGAACGAAATCCATGGTAATGTGCTCCCACTTCCATTTTGGAATTTCAAGTGGTTCAGAATGGACCTTTTGGTACTTGATGCTTCGCTTTAACTCGTTGACAAGTTAGACACCTTGAGATAAACAACGCTATCTCTCTCTTTATATTGCTCCACCAAAATGTATGATTTAATATCATGATACATTTTGGTAATCCCAGATGGATTGCAAACGGTGTGTTATGCGCCCATAATGATTTTATACTTTAAATCGTGGTCGTTAGAACACAAAGTCCGGAGTTGACGCCAAGTATTCCTTCTTCATCGATTCTTGCTTCCTAAGATAAAGACCTTCTTGCACTTTCTTCCTCATACGCATCGGCTCCAGTGTCTCAGAATTTGAGCGCACTTTAACTTTATCGATTAAAGTCTGCTCTACTCGATATTCGCCATCATCACATGGGTCCCCTCGAAGTCTTTAACTCTATCTCCATCCTTTGCAAGTCATGCAAATGGGCCTTTCGTTGACAATATCGCACTCGTATTTGCATATGATCTTCTACTCAATGCGTCGCCTACCACGCTCGCTTTTCCGGGATGGTATTGGATGGTATGATCATAATCTTTCAATGAGCTTCAAGCCAACGTCGTTGTCGCATGTTGAGTTCCTTTTGAGTAAAGAAATATTTGAGGCTTTTATGATCCGTAAAGATCTCCACCTTCTCCCCATACAAGTAATGCCTCCAAATCTTTAGTGCGAAGACAACAGTTACCAACTCTAGATCATGAGTATGATAATTCCTCTCATATTCTTTGAGTTGTCTTGAGGCATAGGCTATGAATTTTCCATGTTGCATGAGAACACATCCCAACTCTTTGCTCAAGCATCACATAGATGACAAATCCTCCAAGCCGATGGTATTGTCGTAACAGTGCAAAAATGAGTCTCCTCGAAGTTCTTGAAAACTCTTCTCACATTCTTCACTCCAACCGAACTTTGTATCTTCCGAGTCATTGAGTCAATGGAGTAGCGATTCGAGAAAATCCTTCCACGAATCTCCGATAATAACCAAATAAACCGAGAAAGCTACGTGCTTCTAATCATCGATTTAGGTTGCTCCCAAACTTTGAATTTCTTCAATCTTTGCTTTGGGTCAATGATATTCCATAACTTGATACTACGTGCCCAAGGAATGCTACTTCCTCAAGCCGTAATTTGCATTTCTTCAACTTGGCATAAAGCTTGTATTCACGAAGCTTTTGGAGTGTCGACCTCAAGTGTTGCTCATGATCTTCACTATTTTGGAATAAATAAGGATGTCATCAATAAAGACGACCACAAAGTGATCCAAATATTCCTTGAATACTTGGTTCATCATATCCATGAAGGCGGCGAGGAGCATTAGTCAATCCAAAGGACATGACTAGAATTCATAATGCCCGCATCGAGTTCTCGAAGCCGCCTTTGAATGTCATCTGCTCTAATCTTCAATTGGTGATTTTCAAACTAAGATCAATCTTTGAAAAGAATTTGGGTCCTTGCAATTGGTCAAACAGTCATCATCATACGCGGCAATGGATACCTATTTTGATGGTGACATGATTTAACTCCCGATAATCAATACAAAGTCGATACTCCCATCTTTCTTTTTCACGAATGTAACAGAGCACCCCAAGGAGAAGTACTAGGGACGAATAAAGCCAATGTCTAACAATTCCTCGCAGCTGGTCTTTAACTCCTAAAGTTCAATAAGAGTCATTCGATATGGGCTTTGGAAATGGGTTTTGTATCGGGTTCAAGGTCGATACAAAATTCAATTTCACGCCTGTGGGTAGGCCGTAAGTTCTTCTGGGAATACGCCAAGAAATTTATTAACAATAGAAATATCGTTCAAAACTGACGTATTTTTGTTTAAATCTCTGACATGAGCTAAGAAAGCTTGACATCCATTTTTCAATAAACGAATAGCTTTATGGCTTGAGATGACCGTGATTGATTTTAATGGTTTGGTCGCTTGAATTCGCATAATAGGTTGATTAGGAATATGAAAGCTAACAACCTTACGGAAACTATCAATTTTTGCATTATGAGTAGTTAACTAATCAATCCCTAGAATCACATCAAATGCAAGTATTTTCAATAAAATAAGATCTACAGGTAATGTGAGGGTACCGATTTGAACCAAACAAAACTTATAAACAGTGGATGTAATGAAGGTTTCTCCCAACGGAGTTTCCACAGATAAGTCAAAGTCTAATTTCTCCAGAGTCAAATTTAATCGATGAGCGCAAAGTAGAGAAATAAAAGAATGGGTAGAACCCCAGATCAAATAAAGTATAGATTTCGTTAGAGTTTATGATAAGCTTACCCGTGATGACCTCATTCGGGTTCCTTGCTGTAAGACCCCAAATTATTAATAATTGAAATTTAATTTCCTCTATTTATCATTTTGAAATAGTAAAGATTGATTTGATTAATGTGATTAGTTATAGGTAAAATGCAAAAATATTTCAAATAAGCAAGTGGTTATAAAATACTCATTGTTGTCGGAGAATATTCGTTTGGTCGTGGAATATTCTTACTGTCGAGGAATATTCGTACGACGGCGCAGCCTTGTGTGGGCCCATAACGAAAAGCAATTTGATGAAGAAAACGACAAGTATAAGTTGTTTATAAATAACTTGGCGTAGTTGTTACCAATTAATCTTGTTGGAATACCCTGGTTAAAAACACACGATGTCTACGCGTTGTTGCAAAGAAGACACTCGGTATTGCACCAATTATTGATTCTTACGTAAGAAGGCACTACTCAATAATTGTTACAATGAGTTATTGTTTAATATTTTATTCAATAATTGTCATATTGATATTTTATATTACCGTTGTTTTAAAAATTGTCACTACACAAATTTTTTTCATTATCTGAGAAATAATTCATATTATCCTGAATAATATTATTAGAAAACATTATTGGCAATGTCTAGAAAGTTCTGTCTAAGGAGAGGTTTGGTCACCTAATCATTGCGCCAAGAAGGAGAAATCTTTATTGAAAGCCCTCTTTCGGGAACTACCGGTTGCCAAAGATCGTGATTCTGTAATATTATTTGTGAATAATTAATTATTGATTTATATGATAAGGAAAATATTGATTTTATATGGATATAGATGGAGAAAATTTTTAAAGTGATAATTGTTAAAATTGATATTTTATCTTTTCTGATAAAATAATATTTTATTATATTATTATAATAGAATAATGATGATATTTTTACAATGAATGTGTGATATATGAGTATATGAGGAGGAAGAGTATTTTTGTTGCATTAAATGATTAACACATGTTTTGTGTGTCGGTGGACCCCATTTCTTGATCGAAATTTGATTATAAACAGTAAAATCGTCTGTATGTGGATTTCTTGGCCAATTTATGTTTGGAATTTGGAAAAACTTTCTTCTCGCAGTTGTAGAGAATTGAATTTCCTATAAAAATTCATGAGATTCAATTTTTTGAGAAAAGGGCTATTTATTATGAATTATTGAAGTTCTGAATTAATTAATTATTATTATTTGGAGTTTTAAATAAAATAATTGAGAAAAACGTTTTTCTTATTTATTGTGGGTGGATGGCTGATGTTGTGAGCTGGTGTGTGCGTAGAAAAATTTAATATATATATATATATATATATATAATATTTTATTAAATTTTTTACTTTGGTGTTCTAAGCAATTTTCTATAAATAGGTGCTTAGGTTAAATTGAAAATCACACCGTAAACTCAAGTTTTCTCTCTCTCTCTCTATAATATCGAGCGTATTTGTGAGTATTTAAGTACTTTGAGTATTGCTATACTACAAAAGTTCTTTCAAAGACTATATCTAGTATTTCAAATCGAAATACTATTCTTTCTCGACGTAAGGATGTTATTTTATTCGAAAATGATATTATTTCTTCAATATCATTATGCCGAAATATTGGTTGGAAATTTTTATCAAATTTGGAACTTTTTCATGTCGGGGTTATTATTCATGAGTTACTATTCACGAGTTACTATTCATGAGTACTATTCACGAAGCGTGATGATGTTTTTTGTGTGAAATTTCTATCTTTTGGTGTTTGAGTTACTATACACGATACTAAGACTATTCACGATACTGACACTATTCATGAATATTTACACTATTCACGTAAAAATTAAATTTTCTTTTCTCGTGTCCAAGATTGTTTGTTATGATTCCTATCTTTGATTGGATCTATGTTTTGATCTTCATTCTTGAATTTTACTCCAATGGTTATTTATGAAGTATTTTTGAACTTGGATTATTTAAAGTACGAATCCTTAATACTTGTTCTTTTGTTTCACCGGATTTGTTTTCTTTAAAATATTTTTCATCATCCTCGGTCTAAATGATGATATAATCGAATATCTTTGGCCCGTAGTAGTCAAAGATGAATGATTTCTTGATGAATATCTTTGGCCCGTAGTGCAAAGATGAATGTGTTGAGATGAACATGACCGATCGATTAATATCTTTGGCCCGTAATGCAAAGATGAACAGTGTTTAGATGAACATGACTTAATGATGAATATCTTTGGCTGTGGAGTGCAAAGATGAATATTTGATTCCGATATATATTGATTGATGTTACAGGATAAAATATCGATGATGAACTTTTAAATTCATATATAGAAGATAGTAGTTTGCATTCTCTACTTAACTCTTCTAATGAATTATTATTTCGACGATCACGAAGATTGATTTAAAACCGGTTGTCTATTGTATTCTATTAGATTTTTTCTGTTGAGGACTAACGATAATTTGTTACGTATTATCTTAGTCATAATGTTCTTTATCGGGCTAGTTGAGCTCACCTTTTTTCTTTTTGTTCCATTTTTTCTCGTGAGAGCGAGAATATAGGAACTAGTCGGGTGTGGAGTAATGGTTCAAGATGAGTTGTTTTAGTAGTCCTCACTATTTTGTAAAATAGTGTATCAATAATTATAATGAGGACTTATTTGAGTGTGGATATTGTCTAGATGACAATATTTGTATTTAAACTCACGCTTTTATGTTGTATTAATAAAGTTGTAGTTGTTTCGTACCATGTATTTGGCAACTCGAAATGGGTGATGTATACCTATTTTGGGGCGTCACACACTTGCTTTCGGGAGATCACAACAAACGCTCTCCTTGCCTTCTACGGTTTTGACTTTTCTCGGGGACTACCTTTGGTGCCTCCATCCTAGTTGAATTTGTCTTTGGTGAACGACAAAATCGGGCTAAGTGACCTTCTCTTCCACAATTATAACATGCTTTGACTAAGATCGCTGCAGTTTGAACCGATGTGCCCTCCCTCCGCATTTGAAACATATGATAGGTGGTCGCTTCTCCTTCCTTAACGACAGTGATGGTGCCGACGTCTTTTCATCATTTTTGAATCTCCTCTTCTTGAAATGTCCATTCTTATTGTTTTGGCCTTTGATTACCACCGGCGGGTTACTATTCGCCACATTGATTCCTCCACGCTTGTTGTCACCGCTTCATGATCGCTCTCCATTGGTATTGTCATTTTGCGGTATTTTTTCTATTTTAGTTCGTTGACTCGTTATCACGCTCCACTAATCGAGCCCTATTTACAACATCCTAATATAAACACAGTTTTATGAGAAATAAGATGTTGACGTATCTCCCGCTTCAAACCTCTTAAAACAATCGTGTCATTCTCTTCATTATCCACCAAGTGGGGACGCAAACCGGGATAACTCCGCAAATTTAGCCTCGTATTACGACACGGTCATATTGTTTTGTTCCAATTTGATAAACTCCACCTCCTTCATGTGACGAATACTTTCGTGAAAATATTTGTCGTTGAATAGCTCTTGGAACTTCTCCCAAGACATCTTCAAGACGCGAGTTGAGTACGCTTTTACCGATTCCCTTGCCAAGAATCGCTTCTCTCCGTGCAACATAAAGGCAAAGAAGAAACCTTTTGCTCCTCGAGCATCCCAAGACATTAAATATCTTGGTGATCTGCTTTATCCATGCTTCCGCCATAAGTGGTTTTGCACTCCCTTAAACTCCTGGTGGTCCCAACTCCTTGAATCTGCTTAGCGGTGACCGCCAAGAGTTTCCAGTGTTTCCACCGCATTTTGGACAAGAGCCGCTCTACTTTCTTGTTGCATTAATTGCATAAAGCCCTGAACATTTGTTCATTCATCATTTAGTTAGTGTTGTTGTTTGTATGAGGATTGTCGCCTCCCTCACGATGCACATTATCCTGATTATTGATATGTGGTGAATCAACGATCGCTTTGTGCTCCATTGTTATTCTCAACATTCTCGGATGTCATTTTCAATCATCACACAAAACAAAGGTTAATTGACATTTAACATATTATCCCTAAATTCGATGACCAATTAAATACCACATAAACTTAGGTAGGTCATACTACTAGAGGAATTTCCCGCCTCCCCCTCCTAATACTATTCTCACATCTTAGCCATGGATCATATCCCTAAGCTTTGATACCAACCGTGGCGCCCCCAAAATTAGGTATACATCACCCATCTTGGGTCGCCGATACATGGTACAAAATTCAAATACAACTTACTAATACAACTGTCATGTACAATAATACGAAAAACATAACTATGAGTTTGAATACAATTATTGTCTACTAGAGATTATACAAACTCAAAAGGAGTCCTCATTACAATTATTAACACACTATTTCACAAAATAGTGAGGACTACTAATGCTTATCCTCCTGACCGTCACTCCGCTCCCAGACTAGTCCATTGGGCTTTAGCATGAAACGCAAGCAAATGAAATTAAAATTTTAAAGCAATTTTCAAACCCTAAAACAGGATCCATGCTAAAAATCAATTAATTCGAGAGGTTTAGAGATTATACCAGAGATATAAACAAAAACGAGAATCAAACCGATTGCCTCGAATCTCCAACGCAATACAAACCGATTAAGCACTTTCTACAGTATCCACATCGAACGCCTCACGAACCGGGTCGAACGATTCTCGCAATAAGAAGGACTTGCAGACTAGCCACCAAAAGGAATGGATTTTGAAACTGCTTTTCTCTAGTCTCTCTCTAAGAAATGGCTAGGGTTTTTCTATTATGATATCTTACCCTAAGTAGTCTGCTATATATCATATATATAGTAGTTAAAAGGAATTAATCAAATCAAAATCTAATTTTATAAAATCCGAATTTATATATATATATCTCTTAATTAAGTCTTACTTAATTAATATACATATATACAATTATCCTTTTAATTTAAATTGTGATTTAAATACTATTAATCATATTAATATATTTAAATCCTTAAAATTTAAATTAATTTCCTTTTAAATAACGTTCTATGTGTGTGACCTATAGGTTATTATTACGTTGGTAATAATTTTAAAATCATATTATAAAATTATAAACAAAGTGAAATGGCATCTAGTAATGCATCATCGCTACCCAAGTAATAATAAGATCGATGATTCGATGCAACCTTTTGTGACCAATGTTTCAATGCAATTTAATCCTTTTAACCTTAATATCCTAGATTAAACTCGAGTCATGGAATGTGTCATACTCTTCATAATTTAATCTGAGTTTTCTTGATCAATGAGTAGACTATACTGAAACAAATCACTATTTGAGCATGGCCATGCATTTCATAGTCCTACTCAATCAAGAGGCCTATGGATATCACCCATAATATATGGGATGGTTAAATTCCATCTAGATCACTCATATTTCTCACACGATTAATGATGAACCCAATAATCACCTTTATAGTCCACCCTATTAAAGGTGACATTTGATGATATCAAAGTATATAAATTCTCGTAATAGTAATATAAGCGATTTCGTGCTCCGGAGGACCATTACATCGTTGTCACTATGAGAATTGCTAATGACACTTCGTATAATGCTCCATATAGAATTCTCATGGTGGGTCCATCCCAAGACATCGTTCTCTAACACGTACCTATGCATTGACTTAATATCTCATATATTTATGACCAATGAGATTTGGTCATCAACATCGATCCACATACTTAGTCTCAATGCATCATTGTTGTCCCATCAACAATGATACTCGATTAGGGACATTTAAGAACACCGATACTAATGGTAATATATAATCTCATGTTCAAGTCACATACTTGAAACTATATAATTTGTATCACTATTCTAAGGAATTTTATTATGTTAACAATTATATTACGCAGTAAATAAAACCATAATAAAATCATATATTTATTCAATCAAATATAATATCAAAACGTTAAGCAATTATATCAAATAATTGGCCTCTAGGGCATAAACTCTAACATAGTCCCTGCTATGTTCTCATTTTCTGAAGAGAACATTGAAAGAAAGGGTGAGCTCAACTAGCCCAGTAAGAAATATTATGACTAAGATAATGCAGAATAAATTATTAGCCTTCAACAGTGTTAAACTGATAAAATATAACAACATCAAGTTTAACTGCAGCGGAACAAGCAATCCATTAAAAGAGTCAAGTAGAGAATAAAATCTACTATCTTTTATAATTTAAAAGGTTTTTCATGACTTTTATCGCTAGGACTCAGCTTAATAAATAATCCACATCATCGAATCACCCCTGCACTACGGCCAAGGATATTCTTTAATATCACGACCACAAATTATCCATGACTACGTACCAAGGACATTCGTGTATTCATTAATGGTCATGATCATGCCAACAATCGCTCATCAATGCACTACGGACCAATGATAACTTTTACCACATCATTAGTAACATTACTGGGCCATGATTACAATCAATAATCCTCGGTCATAATCATACCAAGTCCATCTATGCACTACAGCCATACAGATGACTTTCAACATAATATAAACATGAGGATGATGACAATGATATAAGAATTCAATAAAACAAGTTCAAGAATTAATTTATCCAGAACTAATAATGTCCAAATTGTCAACATGATATCGCTTTGTAGAGTAAAATTCAAGAATGATCGTAAGAATATTTCCATGAAAAGATATCTTTGGATGAAGCGCAAATATCAAGGATATTCTACTAATTTCATGGAGTATAAGTCAAAACTTTAACCAACCGAGTATAATAAAGAATGGAATAACAAAAGAAATCACCATGCATGCGGTGATTTCTCGTGATGCATTGAGTTATTCCAACAGAATAATAAATAACGGAACCAGGTCAGGCAAAATTTGTACCGACAGGATGTTCCAATAGAATAATAAAGATTTTAACCAGTCCTGTGTAAAACACATGCATGAGGATGTTCCAACGTAATAATAATAAAGACGGAACCAGTCCCAGACACGTATTGTGATGTTCCAAAAAATAATAGAAGAATGTCACCAAGTATAGGTAAACCACGTATACGAGTTATTCCAATGTAATAATAAGCAATGGAATAACAATGATTTCTTTATATGAATAAGAAAGAATAACACCTCTTACATTAGTAGATTGAATACTGCAGATGTGTAGTAAATGTAATACTCTTCTTCTTTCTCTTATTCTCTCTATACTTTCTCTCTCTATAAACTTGAATGAATTAAGTAAAAATAATGAAGCACTAGGCCTATATTTATAGAAGATTTATAGCTTAGCACTTGAAATGTGAAAATGCAAGTGGCTTGACGACTGGTGATGTGAAAAGAAAAGTGGTTTAACGCCTGTAATGTAAAACGACAATTGGTTCGACGCCTGTAATATGAAACGGCAAGTGTTTTGACGTCTGGTAAAGGTAATTACTATTGATGAAGGTAATTACTATTTACGAAGGTAATTACTATTGACGAAGGTAATTACTATTGACGAATGTAATTACTATTGACGAAGGCAATTACTATTGACGAAGGTAATTACTATTGGCGAAGAGACTCTTAGATGATGACATATGGGCCCCCCATAAAATAACCAAACTTACCACAAACGTCTCATAATAGACTCTTTATATACATCAAGGATTGAAAAAATATTACGACAAATCATTTTATTTTTAATCAACACATATTTAATCTTTCAACAATTATTAATCATTTATAACTTGTCGTCTCAATTATTGATTTAATAATATAACATATTATACAGATGATACTGTGACAATAATTGAATCAATAATATAAGAGATATGATGCAACAATTACTGTAGCAATAATTGAGTATATAGCAGAGTGACTTCTCACGTAAGCATCAATAATCAATACCGTGTGCTACTATGCAACCACGCGTATTACTGTACTTTTACTACCGGGTAGTTCAACAATTTTAATGGTAACACCTCCGCCGTTATTTTCATAAAGTATTTTTGTCGTTTTCTCAATCCGACAATAATTCTGTTGTGGGGTCCACCAATGATTGTGCTGTGGTACGAATATTCCCCGATAAAAAGAATATTCCCCGATAAAAAGAATATTTTCCGACCAAACGAATATTTTATAACAACTTGCTTACTTTGTAAAATTTATAAATATTACCCACAACTATAACATTATATCAAATTTATTCCATAATATTCAAAAATAATATTTATAGAAAATTCATCTTTATTTATATAAGTTGGGGTCTTACAACCTCCCTTCTTATGAAATTTAAATTTCGCCGAAATTAGGGTACGACTGGTATGTCGAAGAGGTAAGGATACCTTGATTTCATTTCAGATTCTAACTCCCAAGTCATTTCCTCAACATCGTGGTTTCTCCACAAAACTTTGACTTGAGGTATAACCTTGGAGCGTAGAATATGTTCCTTCTTATCCAAGATTTGAACAGGAACCTCTTCATACGTCAAATCTTCCGCTATTTCGTCTGGTTCTAACTCAATAATGTGGTTCGAGTCTTTCACATATTTATGTAACATGGATATGTGAAAAACGTTATGAACATGAGACATACTTGGCGGTAAAGCGAGTCTATAGGCCACAGTTCCTACTCGATCGAGGATTAAAAATGGGCCGATGAATCGAGGATTGAGTTTTCCTCTCTTTCCAAATCTCGTAACTCCTTTCCATGGAGCAACACACAACAACGCATGATCTCCTATATCGAATTCCACGTCCTTTCGATGAAGATCAGCATAACTCTTTTGTCGATCTTGTGAGGTTTTTATACGTTGTCGGATCGTTTGAATCTTTTCCATAGTCATACGTACCAACTTCGGTCCCAACAACGTTGCTTCACCCACCTCATCCCAGCATACTGGAGAACGACACTTTCTTCCATACAACGCTTCGAATGAAGCCATGCCAATACTTGTTTGATAACTGTTGTTGTAGGAAAACTCCATCAATGGTAAGAACTTGTCCCAACTTCCCTTTAAATCAAGGACACAGAGTCTTAATAGATCTTCAAGAGTTTGAATAGTCCTCTCCGACTGTCCGTCCGTCTGAGGATGATATGCCGAGCTAAATCGTAAGTCTGTGCCCATAGCTTTTTGCAAACTAACCCAAAATCGTGAAGTGAATCTTGGGTCTCGATCAGAAACTATGGATACCGGCATACCATGTAGTCTTACAATCTCGTTTATGTACATACGAGCAAGACGTTCAAGTGTATAAGTTTCTCGTATCGGTAAGAAATGAGCAGACTTGATCAATCTATCAACAATGACCCAAATCGCATCTATGCCTTGAGAAACCTTAGGAAGACCGGTAACGAAATCCATGGTAATGTGCTCCCACTTCCATTTTGGAATTTCAAGTGGTTGCAATGGACCTTTTGGTACTTGATGCTCTGCTTTAACTCGTTGACAAGTTAGACACCTTGAGATAAACAACGCTATCTCTCTCTTTATATTGCTCCACCAAAATGTATGACGAATATCATGATACATTTTGGTAATCCCAGGATGGATTGCAAACGGTGTGTTGTCTGCGCTCCATAATGATTTTATACTTTAAATCGTGGTCGTTAGAACACAAAGTCCGGAGTTGACGCTAAGTATTCCTTCTTCATCGATTCTTGCTTCCTAAGATAAAGACCTTCTTGCACTTTCTTCCTCATACGCGATCGCCCCAGTCCGTAACTTGAGCGAATTTAACTTTATCGATTAAAGTCTGTTCTACTCAGATATTCGCCATCATCACATGGGTCCTCAAGTCTTTAACTCTATCTCCATCCTTTGCAAGTCATGCAAATGGGCCTTTCATACGATAATATCGCACTCGTGCTTGCATATGATCTTCTACTCAATCGTCGGCCACCACGTTCGCTTTTCCAGGATGGTATTGGATGGTATGATCATAATCTTTCAACAGTTCAAGCCAACGTCGTTGTCGCATGTTGAGTTCCTTTTGAGTAAAGAAATATTTGAGGCTTTTATGATCCGTAAAGATCTCCACCTTCTCCCCATACAAGTAATGCCTCCAAATCTTTAGTGCGAAGACAACAGTTACCAACTCTAGATCATGAGTATGATAATTCCTCTCATATTCTTTGAGTTGTCTTGAGGCATAGGCTATGAATTTTCCATGTTGCATGAGAACACATCCCAACTCTTTGCGGCAAGATCATCAGAGATGACAAATCCCTCCAAGCCAGATGGTATTGTCAGAACAGGTGCCGAAATGAGTCTCCTCTTGAGTTCTTGAAAACTCTTCTCACATTCTTCACTCCAACCGAACTTTGTATCTTTCCGAGTCAGTTGAGTCAATGGAGTAGCGATTCGAGAAAATCCTTCCACGAATCTCCGATAATAACCAGCTAAACCGAGAAAGCTACGTACTTCGGTCACTGATTTAGGTTGCTCCCAGCTTTGAATTTAATCGATGAGCGCAAGTAGGAGAAATAAAAAAATGGGTAGAACCGGTATCAAATAAAGTATAGATTTCGTTAGAGTTTATGATAAGCTTACCCGTGATAACCTCATTCGGGTTCCTTGCTGTAAGACCCCAAATTATTAATAATTGAAATTTAATTTCCTCTATTTATCATTTTGAAATAGTAAAGGTTAATTTGATTAATGTGGTTAGTTATGAGTAAAATGCGCAAATATTTCAAATAAGCAAGTGGTTATAAAATACTCATTGTTGTCGGAGAATATTCGTTTGGTCATGGAATATTCTTACTGTCGAGGAATATTCGTACGACGGCGCAGCCTTGTGTGGGCCCATAACGGAAAGCGATTGGATGAAGAAAACGACAAGTATAAGTTGTTTTTAATCTCCGCTCTTGATTATTACCATGGATGATTATGATACTATTTGTGTGACACCCCCAAAATTAGGTATACAGCACCCATCTTGGGTCGTCAGATACATGGTACAAAATTCAAATACAACTTACTAATACAACTGTCGTATACAATACGACAAAATATAACTGTGAGTTTGAATACAATTATTGTCTACTAGAGATTATACAAACTCAAAAGGAGTCCTCATTACAATTATTAACACACTATTTCACGAGAATAGTGAGGACTACTAATGCTATCATCCGGACCAGTAACTCTGCTTCCCGACTAGTCCTCGCTATGTTCTCATTTCACGAAGAGAACGAAGAAAGAAAGGTGAGCTCAACTAGCCCAAGTAAGAAATATTATGATTAAGATAATGCAGAATAAATTATCGTTAGCCTTCAACAAAGTTGTTAAACTTATAAAATATAACAACATCAAGTTTAATCTGCGGTATGAACAAAAGCAATCCATTAAAAGAGTCAAGTAGAGAATAAAATCTACTATCTTTTATGATTTAAAAGGTTTTTCATGAATTTTATCATTTGGGACTCAGATTAATAAATAATCCACATCATCGAATCACCCTCGCACTACTGGCTTAAGGATATTCTTTAATATCACGACCATAAATTATCCATGCCTTACTGACCCAAGGACATTCGTGTATTCATTAATGGTCATGATCATGCCAACAACTCATCCATCAATGCACTACGGGCCAATGATAACTTTTACTACATCATTTGTAACATTACGGTCATGATGATTACAATCAATAATCCTCGTCATAATCATACCAAGTCCATCTATGCACTACAAGCCACGATGACTTTCAACATAATATAAACATGAGGGATGATGACAATGATATAAGAATTCAATAAAACAAGTTCAAGAATTAATTTATCCGAGAACTAATAATGTCCAAATTGTCAACATGATCTTCGCTTTGTAGAGTAAAATTCAAGAATGATCGGAAGAATATTTTCATGAAAAGATATTGGATGAAGCGCAAAATATCAAGGATATTCTACTAATTTCATGGAGTATAGAAGTCAAAACTTTAACCAACCGAGTATAATAAAGAATGGAATAACAAAAGAAATCACCATGTATGCGGTATTGGCATGTATTAAAGTTATTCAACAGAATAATAATAACGAAACTAGGTCGTGCAAAATTTGCAATGCAAGCGATGTTCCAACAGAATAATAAAGATTTTAACCATGTCCTGTAAAACACATGAGCAGTGATGTTCCAATGTAATAATAATAAAGATTTTAACCAGGTCCTGTAAAACACATGCATGTGATGTTTCAATGAATAATAGAAGAATGTCACCAAGTATAGGGTAAATCACATGATACAAGTTATTCCAATGTAATAATAAGCAATGGAATAACAACAGTTCTCTTCATGAATAAGAAAGAATAACACCCTTACATTAGTAGATTGAATACTGCAGTAGTGTAGTAACAGAATACTCTTCTTCTTTCTCTCTATACTTTCTCTCTCTATAGCTTGAATGAATTCGTGAAAAATAATGAAGCACTAGGCCTCTATTTATAGAAGATTTCTAGCTTAGCACTTGAAATGTGAAAATGCAAGTGGCTTGACGACTGGTGATGTGAAAAGAAAAGTGGTTTGACGCGTGTAATGTGAAACGACAATTGGTTCGACGCCTGTAATATGAAACGGCAAGTGGTTTGACGTCTGGTAAAGGTAATTACTATTGACGAAGGTAATTATTATTGACGAAGGTAATTACTATTGACGAAGAGACTCTTAGATGATGACATATGGGCCCCCCCCATAAAATAACCAAACTTACCACAAACGTCTCATAATAGACTCTTTATATACATCAAGGATTGAATAAATATTTCCATAAATTATTTTATTTTTAATCAACACATATTTATTCTTTCAACAATTATTAATCATTTATAACTTGTCGTCTCAATTATTGATTTAATAATAGAACATATTATACAGATGATACTGTGACAATAATTGAATCAATAATATAAGAGATATGATGCAACAATTCTCAGAGCAATAATTGAGTATAGTGAGTGACTTCTCACGTAAAGCATCAATAATCAATACTGGTGTGCTACTATGCAACCACGCATATTATCGTATTTTACTACTACCGTAGTTCAACAGCAGTTTTAACTCAGTAACACCTCCGCGTAGTTATTTTCATAAAGTATTTTTGTTGTTTTTTCAATCCGATAATAATTTCGTTTGTAGGGGTCCACCAATGATTGTCTTGCCGTCATGAAATATTCCCCGACAAAAAGAATATTCCCCAAATAGAAACGAATATTTTATAACAACTTGCTTACTTTTGCAAAATTTATAAATATTACCCACAACTATAACATTATATCAAATTTACTCCATAATATTCAAAAATAATATTTATAGAAAATTCATCTTTAATTATAAAAGTTGGGGTCTTACAACTTGCCTATTTTTTATCCATAACAAATACTTGCTATGAATCATTTCCCATGTATATATATATATATATATATTAGTAAGCAAAAACACATATTTATGGTAATTTAATTTCTCATATTAATTGAAGAGATGGTGTATTTGCTATATTTTTAATTGGTATTTATTTATTTAGCTTTTGCAAGAAGTTGTGAAGTATAGTAATTAATTGTTGGTGAGTAAATTAGATAAAAATGAATTGAATTTTATAATATGTTTGATTACAAGGACTAAAGGAATTTTTTTATGGTATTGCATTGCATTGCTTACAGGCTACTCATAGGCGAAAAATTAAATGTCAAGCGGCTTGCTTAGGATCTAATTGAAGGTGGAAAAAAGGCTCATGTTTTGTTGAATAATAATCAGTAACAATTTTTCTTTATTTCAAAAAATTAAAACTTATATGAATCCATAAAAGATCATACAACAGTTGGATTCACCCACTGAATACTACATCTTTTTGCAGCAACCAACATAACATTCTCTTAAATAAATAATCTTACATGAAAATATAAATAAATATTACAATGCTTGAAAACAATTTCCTTGTTTTTATTATTCCTAAATTATTTTATATTTTATACGTTCATTCAACCTTAATATAAAGAATTATGTAAAAAAAATCACCAAAATGTAAATATAAAATTTAAGAATCAAAATTCGAGCAGTTGGCGCAACGATACAAAAGATACCCCGGTACGAGACCTAGACTCGGACATCTTGAGTTCGAATACCACCAACTCCAATTTGTCAAGCCAATAAAATGATCATGGGGCCACGGGGACGAGGGGTGAAAAATCTGATCCGGGGTGAGGAGATGGACTGCGGACCGGATACTCATTGAAATGGAACGGTTACTATAGCGAGCGATTTTCTAATGATTTTTTAGTCATCATATTTACACACCGATTGAAAATTCTGGAGGACAAGGAAACAGGGAGTCTCAACGGAAGGCATGGTTATAATCATGGAAATGGAAATTCTTGTAGATGAAGTGAGACAATAATTTTGATGTGGCAAAGCATAGTACTGCCATGGCAACCAGAGTATTCCTCAATATCGCCGAGATCATGCCCTCCTTTGTTGCAGCAACAATCCCAACTGTAGCAATGGAGATAATCTGCAGCGCCACCTCGAGTGCATTGAGGCCTTTATATGCAGCACTGCAGCTGCGGCAATTCACTACATGGGACCAATACCTGACACACAATATACCAAGAAATTTTCAGAAACACTTCATGAAACAACCCGGGTCAAATCCTGAGTCCGGAACAAATCTCAGGTCAAATCTCAAGTCCGAATCGAATCAAATCCATTCAAATAAACCTTAAACCACTTACCAAATAATATCTTCTTGAGTCATCTTAGCCCACGAAAGACTCACCCAAAAGGTCATGACTTGAAGGTACTATTGGTAGTAACTTATTTCCTTATATAGTTATATGTAGACAAATTTTTCTCCTATCTTTCGATGTGGAACTGGGTGTTACGCTAACCAACTTCATTGCCTTTTCTTTTCAATATTTGAAGAGAGCATTTATACTAAACAATGAAAAAGAAAGAGCATTATCAATTGGGATCTGAAAATTAAGATTATGACAACCTTAATAAGTTTTTTAAGATTTGAAAGATCATAATGCTTGTAGGAAGAAAATGCATACATAACCATCAGATGTCTTGCTCAAATGAAATATCTTTTGTCCTTTATAAAGGTCCACAATAGGAGAGGAGTATATGGCAAGAAGGCAGGCTACATCCCATTGTGTAGCCTACTAGAGCACACGGCACAACATAAGACCAGGAAAGGAGTTTATACGTTATGTTTTCGACTTTGTGAAAATTTCAAATTGTCATGAAGTATATCAGAACTATTCGTTAACCTCTCAATAAATACAGAAAAAATGGAAATAAACACTTAATTTTACAGCAAATGGGGTTAGGAATTCTAACATGTGATTGAAGGATTCATCTCATTTCTTATAGCTCGGTAAAAAAGTAAAGCCTTAGGATCAGTAATAGTAACTTCAGATTTCCACTATTATAATTAAAATTATAATGTTGCGACGCCCTTTATCCTCTCCCAATATTTTGGCTCATTCCCTTGAGCCAAAAATAATAAATCATTATAATAAAGTGAGAAATTATTTCACTATCCACAAAATTTTGTAGGTTGATTAAAACCAAAAATTTGCAGGAAACTTACCTGTCCAGCAGCTGTTCTTTTGGAGGGGTGGGCGGAAGGGCTCCGCTGAACTTTGTTCCCCAATCAAATTGACCTCCTGAATACTTGTTTAACCACCTTCTGAATGCCACCACATGAGCATCTGATTTTGTTGGCACAAAAACAGCTTTCTGCCAGTTGGAAGGGCCGACATCCATAATCTTACGTTCCTATATGGAAAACACAAGAGTCGGGAAATAAAAACTTAGACAAGGCTCCAACAGATTTATTGAAACATAACAGAATATGGATGCTTTTTATGGCTGTGTAGTTAGTCAGGAAGTAAACAGCCAAAACTGCAACTATGTTTCACTTCTTGTTGGAGAAAACTGTGGTGAAACACTTCAGTCTTCTCCTATGATGGATGGATGAGAGACTAATGACAATAAAGAAATAAAGGGATGCACTTTAAGGAGTTAAAGGTGGCACAAATAAGGAAAAGATGATGGGTGTTACGCGGCGAGTTTAGTCCAAAAGATTAAGCTATTATAGTATGTTCCACGGATGATGCATAAGATTACACCTTCCCTTATGTGTGTAACCCACTTTGGTATCTGAAAAGACTGGTAGCAACTAAACAGTGAGTTTTCTTTTTGGCAGGGGGTTGAAAAAAAAAAGAGCAAAAAGAAAGGAACAAATATGAGTTGGAGAATTCTACCTGAAGTATCGCACAATCCAAGGTCCAATGCCAGATTAAGGAACAGCTTCTCCCCGAGATTAAATTATTTGAGAATCGACCAAACAACTTACGTAAAGTTTTTTATAAAGGAAAATATTATATCCAAATTACATGAACCAACCACTCATGTGCATTGAACAGTGATGCATAAGAGTTGTTTTTATTTGCTGGCATTCGATGCTGAAGTATTAGATTGTTAAGAATTTAGTGGCCTGGAAGTACAAGAAGGCAGGGGCTTCCTGAGAGTGGATTGGCTCAAATTAAACGAGCCAAAAGTACAAGAAAGGCATAGAAAGCAAAGCTATGTTAACAACAAATCACAAATCACAATAATAATGTAATAAAGGAAATAGCTGAAAAGAATGCAGAATAGCAACCAAAAAAAAAATCAGATATAGCTGATCTAAAGCTGTTAGATGTAAACCTTCCTTTACTACGGTTGTGCTGAGGATTGTAGCCTATAAACCTCATGTGTTCTAATCATCTAGGTGGCCAGTCTTCGCTGATAACCAATTTGTCAGTTTGGTTATTCTAATTATATTAGTCACTCCACAAAAAGTATCAAAGGAAAATAAGCAACATAACATAAATACAACAAGCTACCTAACAGGAAATTGTCTCTTGAGTCTTCAAAGTGACAGAAGTTACCTCCATGTGAAGAAGATATAAGTCTGAATCGAGGATCAAGTTTTGACCCACATGAAACATCCATCGTGGAACGACTTTATCAATCCAAACTCCAAAGTTTCTTGGGAAGGACCATATAATTCTGCTATTACCCGGACTAACTGGAACACATATAAAAATTAACAGGACCCTTTTTTGTGGCGCCTGTGATGATAGCTCCTGTACCAACCAAAGTATGTACAAATCGAAGTGCAAATATCAAAGGATCAGAATAACAGTAAATTAACTGACATTAGTCAAATTAATGTACCATGACAAATACCTCTGTGGTTCCAGCTGCTGATGCAGATCCTTTACCTTGTTTCCCCTTGACAGTAGCATAACCATGAAACACACAAGGAGCAATAAAATTGAAGTCTATGGTCTCCTGCTTTGCAGTAAAACCATTTTTGTCTAGTTTCTTTATACTTATTTCAATAGGTCTGCCCCCTTCTCTATCAACCTTCTCAGTGAGGAAAACATATTGTTAGTTAGGTAAACCTATTATAAATTAAGAGAAAATGGAATGCAACAACAAATAATAATGGTGTTATTGAAGTTCTTATCTGTTTTTCCCAGTTTGACGTCCCATTATACCGTAATGTGCATATGGAACATGAGCAGGGTCCATAAGATTTTCAATCAGAACCTCGTACCTGAAAAAATCACTTCATCTTACCTAGAAGAACCCATAGTATTTTGATCACAAAATTACACAAAGTAAATGTACATATATCTTTGTAATTACCAATTGATTCAGAAAATTTGGGTTGAGGACAAAGAAAGACAGTGTGCCACAATGATCCAGTCAACATATTCTTTCTTTGTCCTCTTCATCCTACTTTGATGTTGGACAAGTCACTCCCTTGTGAGTTGCAACACCAAAGGTCATGTAGCAAATGGAGGCGCCACTACTGCTTTCTACGACTAACTTCTACTGTGAATAATGAACTATTAAATAGAAATTGAAATTGCCTATGATATAGGATGACTATTTTGAAAATGGATTCCTATAAGTGTCTTCTTAACAAGAAGGTTGATATAGTCCTTGAACTTGTTTGTGAAGAATTTGATTTGAAGAGTAAATCCTCAAAAAATTGAATACATGACGTCTCATTTTTTATTTTATTTTCTGATAACATGATTATGATGTAGTATAAGAGCATTTGCGCTATTAGGATAATGAATCATTCTGGAGGGCCTTCACCAGTTACAAAGATTCCTTTTTTTTCATCCTTAGAGTGAGTATCTGACAGTAAAATTATTTAATTCTGTGTTTTTCATAGACATTTGGAGGTGGTTTATGGAAATGATGTTGAATTGGTTTCCTGTCTAGATTACCGTTCCTCTATCAGTTCAGTTTATGATTGTCCACAACACCTACAAGGTTTTCCCCTCTGAAGTGGAACTTCTAAAATATTTCCACTTGGAAACAGTGTCAACGAAGTTTGGCAAAAAAAAGTATACATAAACACACTAAAATAATAGGTAAGAATTATCGTTGCATACCCATATTGTATATCTCTGTTTCCCATTAACCTAGCATATGATGGGTCATCCAGTTCTGGAATGTACGGAGGCTTTTTCTTCAGAAGGATATCCACATATTTAGGATCAGTGTTTGGCCAAAACCAAACAATGTCATTCTGCACAGTACTTGGATAAACAGCTACACATGCTTTCTTGGATGTGTTTATCTACATAATTAGTTGGAGTGGTCGATTCAAATCCCACATATAAATTGGTCTAATATGCTACAAGCACCGGCAATAAGAAGAAATAAATATGTAAAATGATTATTGAACCTCAATGATATTATTTTTAACTATTGGAGTACAAAAACTGGCGGAAAAATATAAAATTGATCAACATCTTCTTTAGAATTCTTTTGCATAGATAAAATAAACATAAGAACATCTTACTTGGATCAAAATACTAAAAAAAACATGCTGCACTCCTCATTTGATGAAGGAAATTGCTGAACTTCAATTATACATAACTTTTTACTTTCTACGCAAAATGAAGAAACCTGCAAAACTAATTCACATCTTTTCTGTTTTTCTTTTGCATAGTTCGCATAAACATATGAACAGCATACAGTGACTTGGATCATAAGATTCAAAACATGCTGCACTCCTAATTCCCGTATGCTAAATTACCAATCTAGAAAGTAACTTCGTTAACAATCAATAATTCCACGGGTAAAGTTACAGCTAAATCATGCTTTACGTCATCCTCTAGAAAGCCTATCCAAATGGTTAGTTCACAACACAGTCTGCCTTTAAATTCTTATATGATAGTCATCCTCAAGAGCAAGAATGTAAAGTGATCTAGGATAATTTTTGAAAATCTAAACTGCCTACAGAAAGGAATTCTCTGGCAGACTCACTAGGAAGGCTTACTCAAGTAATTTCTGAGATTGGCTTGCAAATTTTCATGTATTTTAATCTTCAAAGTGACCACCTTGACTCGCATTATACTTTAATCCTATACATAAGCGAGCTTTTAAAAAATGCAATGGCAGCATAAGTCTGTTCATACCTGGCAGGAAGATAATGGGTGCACAAACTCTGTTAAGACCAACATCATACCAAGTCCTATGCAGGGGTAGAGTCAAAAGTCGACTAAGTCGAGTAAAATAGGAGATTTCGTCGTGTAAACTTCAAACAGGCATAACTTACTAACTTTTTATCCAATGAGAGTTACAGGGCCCATAAGATATTAAATCTATAGAGCTCTTGAGATCTTAAATTTGATATATTTTGGGCCCCGTAACTCTTCTTAAATCAAAACTTACGGCCGTTTGAAGTATACCCAATGAAAAATCCTATTTTGGCTTGACTTATGACTCTGCCCCTGCATCAAAGTCAAGAGCTACGTATTCTTACGACACCCTCTAATAATGCAGTCTCCTACCCTAGTCTGACTATTTAATTTATTTTGGAGCCTTTACCCCTTTGTTGTACCCCAAGAAACATTATGCTAATAATTTGAGTTTTATGTATCAGAGAAATAACATGGAAAAGATAAGACATGCTATATTATATAAAGACTTTAGCGAAAACCCCAGGTAGAGTTGAATCACACCAATCATAAGGGACAGTTTTTTAATGTTGTCCATGAGAATTAATATAATTCATTGCATAGCAATTCTAATAAACTTGAAAAAAATAAAAACTTATTTCTATTTAACCTTAATCTAATGAAATTAACACTACAATTATAGTAATATGCAACAAGTTGATCTAGCTATATAAATAACAAAATGGGAGTATATATTTATGTCATTTCAGAGTTAATACCGGAGGACCGTCTCGGGGTGCTTGAGGAATGAATTTGCAGTCACCAGCACCACCAAAACACCAACCATGGTACACACACTGCAATCTCCCCCACTGATCAATCCTTCCTTCAGAAAGTGGAGCCAATCTATGAGGGCAAGCATCATCAAACACCTTCCATGCATTCTCATTTCTGTCCCACCACACCACTATATCAAGACCCAATACCTTCTTCCCATGTGGGCCACTCTTATCGAGGTCACAAACCGGCATGATCGGATACCATTGAGAAAACCAGTCAAATTTCTCATCTTGGTTTTGAATTTCCAGTTCTTGCTCAGGTGGGTCTGTCAATTCAGTTGAAACAGCTCGAGAAACGGCTGTATGAAGCTTGAATTTAGGTGTGTTGGTATGAAATGGTGAGAAATATGAATTGGGTCGTTGAGTTAATGGGAGACTGAAAAGGGGTCCCTGTTCAATTTGGGTTCTGGGCAGTGTTTTTGAAGGTATGGTAAGGTGAAACGAAGAAAGGGAGAGAGCTCTTAGAGCTTCCATGGCTGCCTCTTTTCCCTTTGTGCTATTGTTTAAACTTTAAACTCATTAAACTTACAATAGTTCAAATTCCAACAATGGGAGTAAGTTTGGATATGGAGTTGAAGAGATGAGATGAAGTGAGTCCTGAGAGCTTGTGGCTACAAATCAACCAACCATGCAGTCTTGTAGCATTAGCAACGTCTACGAGTCAGCAAAAAACGGATAAAACCAAATTACCGAACCGAACTGAACTTTTTTAACCGAATTATTTTGGTTATTTGATTTTTTTTCTAATTTCGGTTATATCCTTTTTTTTATTCAGTATTCGATTTCGAGTTCGGCAATAAAAATCAAACTATTCGGATACCCGAATAACCGAATTTATTAATTAAAAATAATTATTTTATATTTATATGTATTCTATTCACCACCAAAGTCTTCCTACATTATAATTCTCTTCCTTGGAAATAGGAATAGCAGACGCCAGACTGCACTAACCCTTTTCAATTTTCATTTCCCAAATTCTCATCTCACTCTTAGTCTCCTGCCTCTCCGCCTCTCTCAAGTCTCATCCCAAATCCCAAATTTCTGGCCTCCGCCTCTCACTTCTCACTTTCTCAGCCTATCCGCCTCTCATCCCAAAGGTATTGAAGGAGAACATTCAAGGTATCACCAGACACCAATCGCCATCGAAAATTTGGGGAGGGTTTAGATTTGGTTACGACGGCAAGAATCAAGATGGTGTGGCCGTGTGGGTACGAAGCTGGAGCTTGGAGGTGTGATTGTATTCCTACATCTTGATTGTATTCATACATGCTTCTAATTTTCGGTCATCATTTGTGCCTAGAAGCAATTGCTCTTTCTTTGTTAAAGTTTTGGTGTAGAAATATCCTTCTGTATCTAATTAATTGTTTGTATCCCAACCCAGAATCGGTTATTACCCGAAATACCGAATTTACAATTCGATAATTCGGTTATTACCAAAATTCGATTATTAGTTCGGATATTGAAAATATGAATATTTCGGTATTCGGTTATAACCGAATAGCCTATTCGGTTCGGTTATAACCGAATGATCAGTCCTAGCAACGACAAACAAAAAATTATTAATTATTTCTCACAAAAAAATTTCCTAATTTTTTAAAAAGAAATTCGGGCACAACACCTACGAGCTTCTTTGATAGCAATGTATAAACATTTGTTGTGCGACTTTTGATAAATTAAAGTACCAAAGAATAATGAATTCTTTTTTAGGGAGAAGGTATTTGTTAACGCCAAGATCTTTCCTCTCGTCCCAATCACCAAGACTTGTCCTATATCCTGCACAGTTCAACAAGTCAACACCAAAAGCATGGCTTGGCCGAATGGTGAGGGATAACTCGTGTGAGAGTCGATTCGGCGATCACAAGGTTAACAATGGAGGAAAATAATATGTCTAGTGCTTGAGAGAGAATAATGGTTTGGTTAAGTGATTTGTTGTTCTTTTTCTTACCTTTCCCTTGTGTGATCCTTGCCCCATATGCACTCCAAAACCTGGTTTACCGTGACACCCACTATCCCTGACACAGCCCTCTCCCACGTCCGATGATTCACCTACTACTCCATCACCTTTGTCCACCACCATTATTACAAATCCACATTCTCATTAATGCCATGCAGAGGCGGTGGGCGAGAGATAACAGTCAACTGTTATCTTTTGTCATGATTACCGGTCAAATATATGATAAGAGACAATTTGCATAATGGACCGATCCAATGACTAAACCCAATACTAAAGATGACCCATCTGACCGGATCCAACCGAAATGACCCAATAGAATAATCAAATAACTCTACCAATCTATTCTATCTCCAAAAGGTAAAATATATCGGTCAAAGGGAGGAGCCCATTCGGCCTGGCCCAATACGAAAAGTATTATGGCCCACCAGTATTTTTTTTTGGGTCATTTACATAAGTATACAACAAATAGAAAGTAATTACAAGAAAAGTACATCTACTAAATAATTATAAAAAGAGTGTAATTAGGACCCATATTACAAAAATAGTACAATTTGAAATCTAAAATCAAGGACAACTAACTGCCATAATTACTAATTCAAATTCAAATATTTGGATCTAACAACAAAAACAAATTCAAATTCAAAAAGTATTTAATTAACTGTCTACTATATTCAAAGTGACATAAGAAAAGACAGAGATCCAATGCTCAAATCCTTCATCCAATAACCGCCAACATATAACCAAAACAAAATTGGGAGTAAAAGGAACATAAGAAAATTTATAAAAAAGTCATGTGCTTTTATCCCTTATGAACATTGCATATATAATATCGTGAGTGCGCGTTATTCAAGACATAGCAGACATGATACAACCGAAACACGGGATCCCTCACCCGTCCCAAAGGTGCAAAATACACGACTTCAGCACCCATTTGGACGAGAAATTATGATGATTGAGATAATTATGCTCTCTCAGAACTTAGTTATCAAAATATAAGAAATCCTTGACATTTTTGTGCGAGGGAAAATATCTCCTGAATGTACTGAACTCTATATACAAATATTTTGAAGAAATCTTCTTAAATTCTCTCTCTAATAGTCTCTATTGCTATCATTGCATAGATATTAATTTCACATCATCTTCCTCCTCTCTTTCGCCGGTGACTGCATAGAAAAGATAAAGATGAGAGACTGATGTGTAATGTAATGTTGATAACCAAACCTTCTTAAAAAGGTAACCAAACTTTTATACCAAGGTAACTAAATATTTATATCAAGGTAACCAATCTACTTACCTTGGTCTGAAAATTTGGCAACCAACTACATGAAGGTTTGGCTACCAACTGCATCTCATTCAAAATAAATTGGTAACTTAATAAAACTAAAATGGTTACCTAGGTATGAAGGTTTGGATACCCATTGCATGAAAGTTTGGCTACCAACTGCATCACGTTCAAATAAATTGGTAACCTAATAATACTGAATTGGTTACCTTGATATGAATGTTTAGGCTGATACGAATCTTTGTATGAAAAAATTGCGAGGTGTAAATGCCATGCTTATCAATTGCTAAAAAAAATACCCATAAACTTCAATCTACCATAAAAAGGAAAAACATGGAAGATGCTATTTTGCATTAGATGGTTTCATAGGAGATGGTGGAGAAATTATAAAGAATCATTAGGAACCAATCGTGATTGTTCCCCCTTTAATAATGCCCTGTATTTGATAAAAATGAAAAGAAGACCAAAATCATCTTTCCTCATCTTCTCCCCTTCCGATCACACTCTCCAATGTCCCTCCTCCATCTGACATTTTAATCTTCTCCGAATGGATCCGAATCCTCCCACCTTCGCACCGAACTATCCAAACTCTCACTGTACATACATCGAAACCACCCTTTTTCGCCATGGTTTTCGGTGACAAAGAACTGCTATGGAGAATACTCAGTGGGGAGGCCTTTGTTTGTAAGAAAGCTTTGACGGTGTCCATGGCCTTAACATAACTGCACTAGTGTTGTAGAGTTTGAATGTTTCAGTCTTTGAATTAAAGAAACAAAAACAAGAGGAGAAAGAAAGTAATTCAATACTAATCCCCTAAAATAAAGAATCCTAATTGCATACTAATTCCCTAAATTAAGGAATCCTAATTGCACTAATATTGTAAATAAATATGGAGAATGTATTATTTTTATAAATATTTTATGAGTACATTATTGTTGTAATTATTTTAAAAAATGTAATAGAATATGTAATTGATCCTAAAATAATTAACTAAAGAAAAAAAAGGATCAATTACATATTCTATTACATTTTTTTTTTACACATATACATTACATATTTATAATTTCCTAAAAATAATTAACTAAAGAAAAAAAGGATCAATTACATATTCTATTACATTTTTTAAAATAATTACAACAATAATGTACTATATAAAATATTATTATAAAAGTAATACATTTTCCATATTTATTTACAATATTAAATGCAATTATGATTCCTTAATTTAGGGAATTAGTATGCAATTAGGATTCTTTATTTTAGGGGATTAGTATTGAATTACTTTCTTTTTCCTCTTGTTTTTGTTTCTTTAATTCAAAGATCTGAAACATTCAAACTCTACAACACTAGTGCTTGCTTATGTTAAGGCCATGGACACCGTCCAAAGCTTTTCTTAAAACAAAGGCCTCCCATCGAAAGTATTCTCCATATAGCGAGTTCTTTTTTCACCGAAAACCACAAGGAAGAGGGTGGTTTCGATGTACGTGATCAGGAGAGTTTGGATAGTTAGATGCGAAGGTGGAGGATTCGATCCATTCGGAGAAGATTAAAATGTCAGATGGAGGGGGGACATTGGAGAGTGTGATTGGAAGGGGAGAAGATGAGGAGAGATGATTTTGGTCTTCTTTTCATTTTTATCAAATACAGGGCATTATTAAAGGGGGAACAATCACGATTGGTTCCTAATGATTCTTCATAATTTCTCCACCATCTCCTATGAAACCATCTAATGCAAAATAGCATCTTCCATGTTTTTCCTTTTTATGGTAGATTGAAGTTTATGGGTATTTTTTTTAGCAATTGATAAGTATGGCATTTACACCTGCAATTTTTTCATAGTACAGTTGGTAGCCAAACATTCATATCAAGGTAATCAATTCAGTATTATTAGGTTACCAATTTATTTTGAACGTGATGCAATTGGTAGCCAAACTTTCACAGCCGATGGATTATCACCTTCATACCTTGAGATGCAATAGCCAAACCTTTATATAGTTGGTTGTCAAATTTTCAGACCAAGGTAAGTAGATTGGTTATCTTGATATAAATATTTAGTTACGTTGATATAAAAATTTGGTTACCTTTTTAAGAAGGTTTGGTTATCAACATTACATTACACTAAAGAGAGTAATGTTTTCTAACAATGTTTTAATAAGACAGTCAATTTATGTATATCAAGCAATTTGTTTACTCCACTAAAGAGACAGTCTGGTCGCGTCCCGAGCTTATCTTGAATTCTCGAATCTCTCTCTTCATGTATATCTAGATTAAGAAATCTCGTGATCAGATTGCCTACTACTCATAATCATGGAAGCTCTCGGAGCTTCACCTTCGTCTTGTTTTCACCTTCCGTTACCTTCAAAATTACTTCCGAAAACCCAAATTGAGCAGAAACCCTTTTTAATCTTCCATCAACTCAACGACCCAATTCACACCTCTCATCATTTCCCAGCAACAAAGCAAAATTCAAGCTTTATTTAACTATTTCGTCAACTGAATTAACAGACCCACCTGAGGAAGAACTAGAAATCAAAAACCAAGATGAGAATTTTACTGGTTTGCTCAATGGTATCCGATCACGCGGGTTTGTGACCTCGATAAGAGGGCCCCACATGGGAAGAAGGTTTTGGGTCTTGATATAGTAGTGTGGTGGGACAGGAATGAGAATGCATGGAAGGTGTTTGATGATGCTTGCCCTCATAGATTGGCTCCACTTTCTGAAGGAAGAATTGATCAGTGGCGGAGATTGCAGTGTGTACCATGGTTGATGTTTTGGTGGTTCTGGTGACTGTAAATTCATTCCTCAAGCACCCCGAGACGGTCCTCCGGTAATAACTCTGAAATGACAAACATGTATATTTCCATTCTTATCACTAGCCAGATGAACTTGATGGAAAATAGTATTGTTAATTTCATTATTGTGAGGTTTCTGCTATAAAAATTTGTTATCAAAGTTGTTAGATTTGCAATGCAATTAATTATGCTATAACATAAATGAACAGTGTCAAAATTCCGCTAGCACCCTGACATGGTTCTCTGGTTGTAACATCCCTGTCCTCTCAATTACGATTTATTTAGACCTGTTGGATTTGAATACAATCTTGGATTTTGAAGTTGATAATTAAACTCAAATTCAGATGTGCCATAATGGTGACGAATTTGTTGTTTACTACCCTAGCTCTAGCTAGTGAGCAATCCAAACAACATGCATGAATGAATTTGATTGATATTTAAATAACCGAATATATGAGCATATTTTAAAAAAGTAAGGTATTACTGTAAAAGATGTAGAGTTTGTTTAGTTACTAGTGTTTGGTGCGTTTAGAGAGGTATGGTTTTGTAACACCCCCTTCCGAAATAGAAAGAGGTTACTCACAAAACACAACAAACTACAAAATAAATAGAGAACTTTAATCCAAAAAAAAAAGAATTCCTCCAATAAATTATAAATACCACAAGTCGAACCATAATAACTGTCAAACTGGCTTAAATCACAATCTAAAATAATTATTACAACTCCAAAAAACAAACTAATGTATCACAACCTAAACAAATATATCTAAATCATTTGGATAAAAGAGAGCTCTCGTCACACCTGTCTTTGATCCCCCCTAATTACTTGCCGGAAGAAAAAACACAATATGAGCCAAATGCCCAGTACGGATATAGAATACAAAATAATGAACTGAAATAACTAACTCGATTTAATGAACTGAACTGTAACGAACAAAACGAATACAACGAAATAATAGGCTGAATCAAATGGCTGAGTGTTATTTCATACCGAGCTCAAACAAAACAAAAATATATCTTGTCGCACAAGCAATCAAAATAATGCCACACAGGCATGACATATATCGCCGGATCCAGATGCACGCAAATCGGAAGGCGTGTTTGGCACAAACATCACCAATCCGCAGAACAGAACAGAACATAACAGAAAACTAGGGTCGACCCATACGCCTCCCACAACAAATCACCAAATGACCAACTCCCACCGGAACACAAAACGGAGACGTCGTGGACTGATCACACCGCCACGGAAGGTGTCATGCCTCGGTGCCAAGAGAACATGCATGTGGTATCCCACAGGTGGTTATAGTTTAGGTATACCCTACAGTATATTCTAACAAAAATATCATGTCACAACACATGCGACACAATATCAACACAATGGGGTTATAATATGTACATGTTAAATCGAAACAAATCATCAACACAAATCTCCAAAATATATTACATGTACATTTCTACAAATATCAAAATAATTTAAAGACATAATACACTAGTCTAAAGAGTACAAATAGGAGTTCCAAATATCAACGCCAAAATGAACTAGCATAATAAATTTGGCAATAAATACTCATGAGAGATAATACTAAATCTCGAAACAAATAGCAAACGAACAAATTAAAATCAAAAGAGTTTCGCTAAAAGAGTACGAAATCCGTACCTGAATTAAGCAATATAATACCCAAAGTATATTCCAAATATGATTCGTTTAGACTTCCTCCGTTTGAACTAATTAATAAAAAAATTAATTAATTAATTAATTAAAATTTTAATGCAATTATAACCTTACATTTAATTGTCATTAATTTATATAATACTGCTAATCATCACGCTTTTTATATATATTATGGTTACTATTGTCATGCTTTAATTAACTAATTATGTTGCCTTATTATTATATTTTTATAATGTTCCACCCATCCAAGTTTAATCTGTTAATTAAATTGTTGGCCAACATGCTAGTACATGACTTTTTCTTTTTATTATTATTACACTTTCAATTCCTGCTCCCACCATTTCCCTGCAGCCTTATCAACCACACATATATATATATATATATATATATATATATTGCCTAAATCACCCTCTGGCCATTAATCATTACCTAACATTCATATACAACTTAATAAATAATATTCGTCTACTGAAACAAAACTTGGTGACTTTTTCGGATCATCCTATGATAATCAGCTATAGATTAAGAAAGAGGAACACACACACACACACACACACACACACACACACACACACATATATATATATATGCGTATATAACATACTTCAATTAAACGAAAAGACTGCTTCTATGCTTCTACGTGCCCACAGTATAACCTCCTTAGCCGCGGCTGTGTCTCTTTTTCTTTTTCTCAATTCATGAAAGTAAGATTAGGTTTAGTTATTTATTTACTTATTAACAGATTTTATTTATTTTTCCTAGTTATAATCGGATTTAATATTACCCACACATAAATTAAATCTAATTAATTTTAAGGTCTAATTTTATCAAATTAATTTATCCACACTTATTAATATTTATTATCCCACATAAATTAAATGACTATTTTAACCCAATTAAAAGACAAAGTCCAAACAATTTTTTTTTCTTTTAAATATAAAACTAAATATTAGTTTTTTTCCGGGTATTACAGGTTTGGTGCATTTAGAGGTTCAAATGCCGCGTTTGGAATAAGTTGTTAAACGAACAAGATTCTCAAGTGTAGTTGGTGCGTTTGGAAGTTCTAAATGCACCAAACATTGATAGACGAACAACCACACGGTGTGTGTATGTGTATATTCTCTCTATTCTAAAATTAGAGATACATTTCTACCTCTAGTTTTAGAGTACAAAGTGACATAAAGTTTCTACCATGCCATCACTTGTATTTTAGGTTGAGAGAGTATTATCATTTCACCACTACTACATTTCTAGTAAATGTTAGAAAGTATTTTCCTTAAAAGTTGTGTTTTAAATATGTATCTAATTTATATATATATATATATATATATATATATATATATATTGTTAACGATAATATTTCTATGGGTCTGATCTCTGGTAGGTCCAAATGAGGTGAACCTACAAAAGGAAGAAGACCACAAATATCCTTAGCGGCCGAAGCAATTGTGGGATACCTCCGGTGTGAGAGTAAGTGCTGGAATGAGGATGAAGATAATCGGAGAAAGATGTACAAAGGAGGTATTGAGGTTTTAGAGGGAGAATTAGGGAAAATAGAGCTTATCCTACCTTTCAAGGAGGCTTTCTTATTTATAAGTACCTGATCACGTGTTTTGGATTTATCTCTGATAGTGACGTGGAGTCTCCTCATTGGCTTGGGTCGTGGTCTCACATGTATGGAGGGTACTTGCTTCGGGAAGAGGTAGGTAACTACCTTCTGACAGGTTGATAGTGACGTGAAGCATTCTTTCCATGCTGCTTTTGGGGACCACACTCCTATTATTAAGGGGCTTTGCCTTTATGTTGAAGGGGCTTCGCCTTTGTGCTGAGGGAGAGGTACTAAGGGAAGTTGTCGCTTCCGCCGAAGGTATCATGTTGGTCGATGGAATGGGCCGACTCTTATTATCGTTATTGTGGCGAAGACTTTACTTTTATGTTTTGATTGGGTGGACCCGATCCGTTGGTGTGACACCCCCGAAGGTGACGTCCCGGGTATATCCTAACATTGCCCCCCCCCCCCACTCCTTTAACATATTTTAATGAGTTGGAGGAGTAGAATTGTGCGAATGGATGCTTTGGTCGCCTGTTGGGGTTTTCGCCTTTTGAAATTTCTGATGTGATAGGGTGTCAGTCATCTTAGTTGTCCCCCATATTGCGTGTGTGGGTCTGATTTTTCACGTACGTGCACTTCCTAGCAGTTGGGACGTAATCGTGACCCTTCGTTGTAGATTGATCTGGATCCTTCAATTGAGAACATACTCTCGCGGTAAGGCATTATTTTTTTTGAAAACCCTCTTTCTTTTGCTTCACATTCCATTTGAAATCTGCAGTTCATATGAGTTCTGGTCTTTTTTAGGCTTCTTCATCTTCCCGTCTTCTTCAAGTTCTTGTTTTTGCTCCAAGTAAGTATTTCTTGTTCTGCCTTTGTTTGATTTCACACTTGATCTTTGCTTGTTTTGATCTTTGTTTGCGATTTTCAGGTTTTCTGGTGTGTGTGGTGCTCTAGTTCTTTTAGGTTTGTTGCCTACGAATTGGGGGTTTTCTGGTGGGTATGTCTTCTCGTGACGTAGATCCTTCCTTACCATAAACATTTAACCCTGTTTTTGGAGTTGTTGATCGATTTCACAATCAAAACATGCGTGCAAGTATACACGGTCAACAAGTAATAAAGTGAAAGTAAAGTATCGTTCCCACGAGGAATTATTTAATAGAAATCATCAAGTACTAGTTCTTAACCAAACTAATTTTATTTAAACAACTGAAATTTATGATTTTTAAACTTAAGCAAACTAAATTAACTAATTAAACTGGATTACTGTATAAATGAATTCAAATAAAGATTACTGTATAAATGAATTCAAATAAATAAAGATTAAGACTACAATACCCCCAATTATGAACTATAAACCAATTATCCAATTAACCCAATTATTATGCCACCTGAATTGTTAACAGGAATTCTAGTTGTTAAAAGTCCTTTCCCAAGTGAACAGATAACTTTTATTCAATTCAATTAATCCTGCGATATTCCTATGCAAAATAATTAAACCAAACCTGTTAAATTCCAATTTCAAATTTGTTACATGCAGTGAACATATATTCCTATTTAATTCACGACCCTAATTATTCATCTCGTGCAAATAATTAAGCATACATGTTATCATGTCCAGTTCCAACCCTAGATTTCATCTTCCGAATCCTTCTAGAGTAACACGGTAATTACTGGCCAAATAATTAATCAATAAGCACAAGACATAATAAACAATCCACCTTGACATAAATAATTGGAATAAATCAAATAATTAGTTCATAGACATAAAATGTTCAATTTGTAGTCTTAATAAAAAAAATTTAGTTCATTCATTGAATTAAAATCAAGAATCCACAACTGAATAAACATTAAAAGATAAAAGTAAGAAAAGAAAATAGAATCTGTTGTCAGTGGTCTTGAGACTCCTCTTCCGCTCCTACTTTGAATCTTCAATGATCCTCAAGTTGCTTCAATCTCCAACAATCCAATATAAACTAGGGTTTATGTTCTAATCTAATTGAGTATTTTATCTAAGTTAATCTATGTAATCCCCCTTTATTTTATGCCTTACATCATGTATTTATAGGTTACAAGTCCAATTTTTAGTTTAGGAACAAACCCAATCCAATTTGGAGTCAAAAAAGTGTCAAAATTCGCCCCAAAACGCGTCCAAGCTTGACCAATCCCTTCCCCAGCGCCCAGGCACTGGGCACGGCGCTGCAACACTACATTCTAGCTCCCCGGCGCTGGGCATAGGCCTTGTTTGGGCGCCCCGGCGCTGGCCTCATTTTTGGAAATTTTCTGCTCCGACGTCCTTTGGAAAAATGGCCATAACTTCTTCGTCCGAACTCCGATTTCGATGATTCAAGATGTTCTGGAAAGAGGAGACGTAGATCTACAACTTTCATTCTTTGAGTTTTTCGAAATAAGGTCCGGAGCAATGCTTAAATTGGCTTTGAAGTGGATGCTATGTAAATGGCAAGTCGAAAACGCGAATCTAGCCATCCTAAACGTCGATCCAAGTAACTTTTGTCCCAATTCCTACAAAACAACGTAAAACATGCATGAATAAACACAAACACTTAAAAACATCCAAAAGATTAAGCTCAAACGCACTCAATTCATGTGTATAAAACTCACTCATCAGGGTTTCTGATGAATCTTTAGGGGATGTAGAAGAATTTCCTTTGGAAAGGAGATCTCGAGTACGATGCGAGCCTATTTGGTCGGATTCAGGGGATTTCGAGGAGACCTTAGATGAGATCGAACCTGCTGATGTCAGGACTGTAGGCGAAACGGTTCCCCAAAAACCTAGGGAGAAACTGAATCCTGATGTATTTTTTGCCAATACAGCTGATTTCCCTAGGTGTAATTTTCCTTCGTCGCTAACTTATGCTGTTAGCAGTAGGTTTATGTCTGACTATAATTTCCCAGCTGGTTATGAGATTCGGAGCCCAAGGGGAGAGGAGAGAATATATAATCGTCCTGAGGGAGTGTGGATTTTCGTTGTGGGCTTCAGTTCCCCCTGCATCCTTTTTACTTTGAAATCTTAGATGTCTTAGGAATTTCTCTAGGACAGTTGTGTCCCAACACTTTTACCCAAATTTGTGGGTTTTTGGTGATTTGCAATCGTCGCAATATTGATCCCCGAAGAGATTACTTCTGGCACACGTACAATGTTCTTTGTTCGAAGGAGAAGGGATTTTATACTTTTGGGCTAAAGACAGGAAGGACAAAGTGGATCTCATATAACTCAAATAACAAGGATTAGAGTAAAGAGTGGTTATATGTAGGTGGTCCCGACCTTCATGACTTGCCTCTTTGGGGACCTCTTTGTAATGACTATGCCTTAGAGGTTCCGGATTTCAAAGGGGTGACGTTGGCGATGTTGCCGAAGTTGCAGTGCTGCATATAAAAGCCTCAATGCACTTGAGGTGGCATTGCAGATTATATCCATTGCTTCAGTTGGGATTGTCGCTGTTGCCAAGCAGGGCATGATTTCTGCAAGCGTGAGGACCACTCTGGTTGCCATGGCAGTATTATGTTTTGCCGCGTCAAGATTATTGTCTCACTTCATCTACAAGAATTTCGATTTTCATGATTACAACCATGCCTTTAGTTTAGACTCCGTCTTTCCTTTTCTTCACCATAGGTATGTTATATATGACGATTATTATTTGTGTATTTACAGTTATGAAAAACAGTTAAGACTTGAACTCCTTCCTTATTGATTATCAGGTAGGCCTGACAATCTAGTTAACTGTTGAGTCAACCCATATTAATTGGAAACCAATTGGGTTGGTTAACTGTTTTTATTTATTTAAGTTGGGTAAAGTTTAGACCCATAAATCTAAAAAGAAATATAGGCCCAAACCTGTTAAACTAGTTTTGACCCATATTTTTCATTCCAAATCCAAATCTTCAAGCTGATGAGGAGTCAATCCACTGTCAATACTTGATAATGCATTTTGTTCCCCAACAACTGCAATAGTTAGTCATTACAATTTCATGCATAAATAAATTAACTACATAATTAATAAACTCATTTAATTAATTAGGATTAAAATTAATGTGCCCAAAATATATTTCTAGCGTACCTATAACTGTTTATTTATTTTTTTCAAAAAATAAAAGTAGGGAGAAATTAGAGAAATTATTAATACTTAATTAATTATATACCTCTATCATATGCACATCCAAAAATATATTTCTCATGCCTATAATCAGGTATGCGACCCATTTGCCAAATATGACAAATTATTAATACTTAATTAATTATTTTTTAAAGCATGGTATTGAGATATTACATCTGGAGATGACTGCCTTATTTTTAATATATACTTATTATTGTTTTTTTTCCTTTTTGTGTATATATTAAGATTTATTTAAAACATACTTAGATTCATTCAAAAAATCATGATTGAAAACCTTTAATAGTACAATTGAAATCTTGTAAATAATTCAATATGCTATAAAAACTGCAAGCATAACACAATTTTAAATATACAATATATATACACATATATATACGCTAGAAATATAGATATATATATATATATATATATATATATATATATATATATATACGCTAGAAAGTATATAAAAAAATTGAGCGTAGAAGAATTTTTAGAAAAAAAGAGGAAGAATGTATAAAACATTAGAGATAGAAGGTGAATGAATATAGAAATTAAATATCATAAATAATTTATTTAATTGGATCATAATAATGTAAATTTGAAATATGAGTCGACCTATATTTGGGTCATCAGTATATAGTTTTAACCCACACAACCCATATTAAAAATAAAATTGTGGTTTTAGTTCTTAAATGGAACCATAACCAAGTTTTGTAAACCAAAACCAACCTATAACCATATTTTGCCAGGGGGACAAAAGTAATGAAGCAAAACAAGGACCGAGGTAGTAGAAAACAATAATGTTGAAGATTCATATTTCCGTTTTATTGCTTTACAATTTTTAGAAAATGTGGAGGTAAAATCTTTCATGCTAAAGGACACCAATGCTTTTAACTCTAGCTGTTTAAAAGTTTAAAATGTTGAAACCACGATAAACCCAGACATACTCAAACAGCAGATGCCACGATATTCATACAACTACACAAGAGTACTTTACATGCATACTCAAAATAATATTCCATTTTATCTGGTGGAATTTCATTTATAATTATATTCTTGGTCAGTTATGTTGATTTCTTCTTATTATATTTTCCATCTAAATATCGTAAAAGTTTTAAATATGCAGAACAAAGTTAGAGTCTGTATGTTTTAATGGTACAAAGGTCAATAGAAATTATGAAAATAATTGTTTCAGATTTGTTACTTTATTTATTTCCTCGTGATTTGATAAATATCGTAGAACTTCAAACAAATGATTATTTGATATGACAATTTAATTTGAAGGGTTCATGTCTTCTAAATAAGTTTTGAAATAGTTTTCTTCTTACAAATTAGTAGTAACAAATAATGCATTTAAAATGGTTTATACATTTACTGAGTGCCCTCTCTTCTGTGTCATCTTGATGTCATCTTAAAAATTAGGCACTTTTGCGGCTTTTAAAAGTAGCATATAACAATCCAGATAGTATACTTTTTTTTGGATATAATTTCTTCCAAATAATATTAACTACGTTTTGAGAAGTTAGTTAATCGTTCAGTGAAAGGGTTAAGACTGCAGAGTTATAAGAGGGGCATAATGGTCTATAGAGGATAGGGGTGTAAATGTGTAATTAGGATCGTGGTCATATTGCTGTGTATTGATTTCATGGCTGAGAGCCGTTGGATCAATTCTACGTACGGACAGAAATGAGGGCTGAATCATTTCTGTGGGCATGATCCCATACGATTTCTGCAGAAGATTCCATTTTCTATGGGCATGACCCATGTTAGGGGTGTTACAAGTATAAAGCTACTCGTACAATGGAGAAGGCTGATCCCGACTGTTATTCATTTTGCTGCTTTACTTTATAATTAAGGGTTTTTTCTTCCATTTGTCATTTCCATTGCCAGTAGATAATTGCAGTCTTCTTCTTGTAATTGTTGGAGTAGAGGGATCTTCACCAGTTATCAGTAATATTAAGCCTCTTTTTCTTGTGACATCTGTTTGTGAGTGAAATTTCCAATTCCTTGTGTGGTTTGTTATGTAATTATTTAGCATTTAAGAAAGAAAATATTAAAAGTATATTACTATTTAGATTTCAGTCGACGTGTCTTAAATATATGTGCAGCTACCATTGTTGTGAAACTTATACACTCAAATAGGGTCGAAGGGCTTCAATATATGTGCACTGGCTATATGCTGTAGAATTCAGTTGAAACTAAAAGTACACTAAAAACTGGGACAGAAGATTACTATTCAGGTGTGTTGACAAAAGGCAACCATTCAAAGGCGTTTCTTGGGGTGAGTTGTTGTATTTGCATTGATTTTGGTGTTAGCAAATGGCTTCTACCAATGGTTTTTTGTATAAATAGGTCAATAGATAATTATTATGTTAACTCTTTCTGATGATGATTGATAAACACTGCACCATGATTATTAGGAGAATAATTCAGCATATTCAAAAGTATTGAGGAAATGTTTGTTTATTTTGTGGTTTGATCTTGGAACAAAACCTTGCGCAGATATGTGGTTTAATCTGTAAACCCAAGTGCTTTCGCTTTAGTTATGCACCTATGGATTTGGGAATTATTCATTGATGTGAATGTCTTCTATGTGGTAATGGTTGGGAAACAGTGATCATATTACTCATTTCTTACCCAGATATGGAGAATATTTGCTACTTAATCCTTCAGTCTGGAAAAATATTACCGTACTTTCTTTTTTTTCTAATTTCTATTGGAAATGATACTCTTTTTCGGGGAACATGGAGTGTATATATTTATTTCAGAAGTCTGTTAGCTAGTAACTGCAACTAAGAGTTGAATTCTGCAGTGCAGCATGACAAGGAATTTGTGCTAACTTGTACTATGTATAACTTCTGAATGCTTGAAATATAGATTATGTATTTCTGTTTCAGAAAATTGCTGTGTTCAGGAGCTTCTGAACTTGAGAGATTTGGTTAAAGAGTGTGATCTATATGGTTAAACTGATTTTTCTGTTTTCATTTTTATTTTTTTGCTACAATATGAAGCAATGCTTTTTGGGGACTTAAAGTTTGCATTTGTTGAGTTCTATATGAAGATATTCCCTCCATCCAATTTAAGAGTTTCTCTAAATTGTATATATTACCTCCATTCCAATTTTGGAGATATATATATATATATATATATATATATATATATATATATATATATAGGTCTGGGATCAAAAACGGACCCCAATTTTATTTTATTTTTTTTGCTTTTTTTTTTAAACAACTAAAAAAAAATTTAATATTTTATGGAACTGAAATTTTTCATAATACAATATTTTGGTGGTGATTTGGATACTTATATCAAAAAAATGTATGTACAGTCTGCACAAACTGTACATACCTGTTTTGTTATACATACCCAAATCACACCCAAAATACTGTATTATGGAAAATTTTCAATTCCATAAAATATTAATTATTTTTTTTAGTTGTTTTAAAAAAAAAGCAAAAAAATAATAATAAAGGTTCGGACGAGACTAAAATCCGGACGTCCGGACGAGACTAAAATCCGGACGTCCGGACTGGAACCGGACTATATATATATATATATATTTAGTTCGTTTCAAAATTAGAGATACATGTATGTTTTAAAATTATAGAGTGATTGTGATGTTACCAATTTGTCATTATTTTTTTACTATCATTTTCAAAATTAGAGATACATGTATTATTTTTAATGTAATTTTTAATTGTCTACGAGAGTAGATAGGTAAAAATATCATTCAACACTAGTTCTTATTGATTCAGTCATAATTTTTTGAATGAGTCGTTCAGATAAATTCAGATGCATTCAGAGTTTAAAAATTATAAAACAAACCGTTTGAATAACTTAATCGATCAAATTCAGGCTTATTCAGATATAAACAAACGGTCCCAAAGTTACCTAAAACTTTGAATCATTTCAGATGCATGTGGTAATGATGCATGTGGTAATGTATAATTCTGTATGATTACTTGGAAAAGAAAAGGGGAAAAAAGAAGGAGAAAGGGAAAACAAAATGAAAAGGAGAAATCCAAAAATCATAATTCTAATTATATAAACATATTAAGATATTAAGGTGTATTTTTGGTACAGTTAGACATGATATTTTCAATAATTTCTTTAAAATCATCAATGTTATTCTTTGAAGTTTGAGCTTTACTATATATATGATGACAAATTTATATCAATAATAAATATCACCGTATATGAATATGGGATGAAAATAGAGTTGCAAACGATCCGATCTGATTCGTATTTTGTAGAACTCGAACACAATAAGTCGAACTCAAACATATTCGAGTACCACGATCGAACCAACATACATGTGTGAATTCGAATCATTAGTTGTTCGTGAATAGTTCGCGAACATATTCGAACATTATCATGTTCACGAACATAGTCGAACATCACCATATTCGCAAACATCAACACACTGAAATAAAATTTTGGTCAAATATTATAAATTCTCGAGCATTTCACGAGCTATTTGCGAATCACTAAAATCAAACCGAACTGCCGAACCACATGCTTCGTGAACATGTGTGTGAACTCAACTCGACAAGGCAGTCCAATCGAATTAGAACTAAACCGAACATGTTCACAAACGGTTCGGTTTGTTTGCAAACCTAGATAAGAGGAAATTAAGAAGAGCCTTACACTGATTGATTATATCTAAATTTGTGGACAAAATAAACCATTCCCTTGAAGCTTTATGTTTAAGAAAAATCAACCAATAACTTTGATTTCCCATGGGAAAAAAGTTGTTTTTTCCCCTCTTTGCTGATTTCAAATCATAGTGAAGGTTAAATTTGTGAAAATTACTACAAAGTGGAATCAATTCCATGGTTTGTAGCCCTAGGAATGACATTTAACCTGATTGAGCTTTCTTGAATATATGAACATTCACAAAACCTAGTAAAATTCAATTTTCAACGTCTCACTCTCCCAACAACCTCCCATTCTCACCAAACTGCCTTCATCGACTACTTAGACAAAAAGAATTTATAATTTTTTGCCGATAATAGATTCTAGTCTTAAAATTTAATATTAAATCTAGCCGCAAAAGTTTTAGGAGTGCACTAAATGGAAGTGGTTAGCATGAAGTTTATTTTTGGGTAAGTTGGTCAATTGACCGATAAAAGATCTTGACATGCGGCGCGAGGCTACGTGTCAAGATTTCTTGTGATTATTAACTTACCAAAAAAATAAACTTCATGCTAACCCGATCCGCACTAAATTCATGTCAAGTCCAATTTATTCTATACTAGCACCTAGTGACACCTGCATTGGTAAAAATATGAATTACTCTGAATCCCTCTTTTATTTTATAACAATCTCTGAATATACTCTATATATTGTTGAGGAACTTGTTAATGGATTTCAAACATGATAAATTTGTGGAGGTTAAAATTTAATTATCAGCAAACTGGAATATATAAAAAATGTCTTCTATCACACACTATTATTTTCCTTTAACTTAAAGACTAAGATAAATGGAGTTATGGTTATGGAGAGCAAAAAAATAGTAGTAATGCTCATTTTTATAAAATTTTGTTTGAATTATTATTGTAATTGTAATAACTGGGGCCCATACAACATGACTGGAATATAGCAATTATACAGCTAGCTGAGTAGCTCCACTTTACAGAAACAAAGCAGTGTGTGAAAATGAAATGAAACCTCATACAAATTCTATTTGAAACACAGAGCATTAACAAATTCTATTTGAGATTTTGATCTCTTCATCTCTCTTTGCTTCTCTTGGATTTAAGTTTCTTCTGTTTCATGTTCTTTAGTTAAAACCTCACCTTTTCTTTTTTCCTGAACTGGGAAATTCAAGATCCAATCTTTCCTTATTAAAAATCCAATCCTAGGATATCGAGCTCAATTTCCCAGATCAGAGTTAATTTAATCCTACCCACAATTTATTATCTACAAGCACCCATTGGCTCACAATTTCAAGGATCGATCTTTTATTACTATAAATTCAATCCCTCAAATTCAAGGATCCATTTCATATCAGAGGCGAGTAAAACCCAACTTTCTGTATTTGCTTTTGAATTTCAATGTTACATCTCTTTATACTCGAACCCCAAATTTGACATCAATCTTTGGTTTAATTTCCCAATTTACACACTGCAATCGTGTTCTTTATGAGCTTAATTTGATTAGGGTTTGAATCAATGAAAGAAGTGAATCCAACAACAGACCCAATTGGGCAAAACCTAATAAAAGGTATAAGCAATGTTTGCTTCTCAGTTTTTGTGTTCTCAGTACTTATAGTTACTGTGATTGCCATCACATATCAACCTCCTGATCCATGGGAGTCTTCCAGAGCCTTAACTAAGGTTTTCACTGAAGTTGAAAATGCCACCTTTCAGACTGATACTTCAGTCCTCAAAACTGGGGAAGATATGGTTGTTAGCCCAGCTGTGTCACCTGTGGGTATGATGGTCCCGCTGACCGATGCAATTATTGAGAAATCTGCTGAGGATATTAGAAATCTGTCCTTGAAATCGGGTTGCGAGGACATGAATGTAGTTAATTGCTCTGACCCTGGTGTTTTGATTGCGATAGAGAAGTTTAACTTGAAGCTGTTTAAGTCCATTGTATTTTTGGAATATCAAGTTCCGGTTGATGGGTCAAAAACTGGTGAATGTGATGTTTCTTGGAGGTTTCGGAACAAGAAAGAGAAGTCCTGGAGGAAGTATAGGGATTTCCGGAGGTTTAGGATTGGATTTGGCGAAAATTGTACTTATAAAGTGGTTGGTGCTAAAGGTTGGCATTCGGGGATAAATGCTCGTAGGCCAACAAGTAGAGTTAATGCCACTGGAAGAGGTGAAAGAGCTAAGATTACTCCACCATTCCGTGATGATGAGATCAATGATACAGTCCCGCTGTTGGGGTCAGATGCAGCTTTCCGAAAGGGGAGATACTTGTACTATTCGCGTGGAGGAGATTATTGTAAAGAAATGAATCATTATATGTGGAGCTTTTTATGTGCTCTTGGTGAGGCTCAGTATTTGAATAGAACATTTGTGATGGATTTGAGTATGTGTTTGTCTGCGACCCATTCTATGAGTAATAAGGATGAGGAGGGAAAAGATTTTAGGTTCTATTATGATTTTGAGCATTTGAAGGAGGTGGCGTCAATTGCAGATGAGGGAGAGTTTCTTAGAGATTGGAGAAAATGGGATAAGTCCCATAAGAAAAAAATCCCGGCCAGAAAGGTTGCAAGCCATAAAGTCACACCAATGCAACTACGGAACGATAAGAGCACGATTATATGGAGGCAATTTGATGCTCCTGAGCCAGAAAATTATTGGTATAGGGTTTGTGAAGGTCCGTCTGCGAAGTACATTCAGAGGCCATGGCATGCTCTTTGGAAATCCAAGAGACTTATGAATATAGTTTCTGAAATTAGCGGGCAAATGGACTGGGATTTTGATGCAGTCCATGTTGTTCGAGGAGAGAAAGCTCAGAATAAGGAAATGTGGCCGCATCTGGATGCTGATACATCGCCAGATGCCCTTGTTACAAAGCTGCAAGGGATGATTCAACCTTGGAGGAATTTATATATTGCCACCAATGAACCATTCTATAGTTACTTTGATAAATTGAGGTCTCATTACAAGGTTCATTTGCTTGAAGATTTCAAGGAATTGTGGGGAAATACAAGTGAATGGTACAACGAAACAAGACTTCTGAATGGTGACCGCCCAGTTGATTTTGATGGTTATATGAGAGTTGAAGTAGACACTGAAGTACTTTACAGGGCAAAGACACGGGTAGAGACATTTTATAACTTGACCAGAGATTGCAAGGATGAAATTAATACATGCTGAACAAGTTGGGTATCTTGATTCGCTGTTGTAAGTCTATTTAGACATCTTTTTTCCCCTTCTACGGTGTCAATTTAATTTCATAATGATAATATTCAGTTCAGTTCAGGCTTGTGGTTGTATTTGGTTGTTCATCTATTGTGTTGATTTGTCATCTGTTGGTCTTGCATTGCCTACATATGTAATCATTGATTCAAATTTCATATCTGGCCGAATATGGTCTCTTATCTTTGGTTTAGAGTCTCCTGAAAGAGAATGCTACTCTCTTTGCGTCCTATGATATAGTTCTAGATATTGGCATATTGCTACTTTCAAAGCATAAACTGATAATTAAAGGGCAAAGATAATTAATACTTCTCGTTTAAATAAGTTTGTCTTGTGGTATTCGCACTCGTATAGCTTTTTGTCTCATTTACCAAAAGAAGGTAGCTATTGCTTCCAAGCGCTGGTGGATTTTACAGTGCTATTAGGGGCTGTTCCCATGGTAAGCAGGGTTTTATTGGGTTTTCCTTTTTTCTGTTTCCCTTCCCCTGATGGATGTTTTTGGCCATGTGCATATTCAATAAATAATATTCCTCTCTTTCCTTTCCAATACAAATGACAAAGCTGGAACCTCACTCTAATTATCTCTCCAAAACCAAAATCCATCTAGATGCCAATCAAAATGAAATTTAAAAAAAAAACACAGTTGTGCGGTCTTTCACATAATATATAGCGGTCTATATTTATATGTATACAGGGGCATGTGTGTATCTTTACACATATATGGGTGTATCGATCCAACAAATTCGTTAAGGTCGATGAATGGATATTGGGCACGGACTAAGAGGGTTTTGAACCAACTATTTCAAACTTATATGTGTGTATATATATACATATATATATGTGTGTATAAATATATATATATATATATATATATATATATAAATTATAATGCGTTGCTGTAATATTGAGACTAAGTCCTGAAAAACTGAGCTCAATGGTACAATTCCTTTCACTTTCTTGTTCGGCTTCGACTTGGTAATATTATGAATTTACAATTTTTGGAGGAAATCTTTATTGGGGATGCTCGATGCTCCTCTCTCTTCAATTACATCTTGTCTGAGCACAAATCTCCCTTTTCTATCTTCTTTATCTGGGAGGTGAGACAGTATTTTTGGATAGCTATTTTTTTCTGCAGTCCAAAGAATTGTTAAGGCAGAGTAATTTTCTTTTATTCAACTTCTTAATTCAGTATTTATTTCTCTGTTCTTGAATAGGCGTGTTTGGTGTTTTGATTCATCAGTAACTTTTCTTGACAATCTTTTTCCATTTACTGGTTTAACATTCAGTGCATCATTTTCCTCGTCTCTTATGTTTGGAAAGCTAAGGTTCACTAAAAAATTAAGACTTTTCTGTGGTCCTTGACCCTTTGTTCTCAACACTAATGACGTGCATCAAATACTAGGCCTCACAACTCTTTATCCCCGTATGTGTGTTATGTGTATGCAAAATAGTGAGTCTCATTCTCATTTGTTTGTTAACTGTATGATGGCTTCACCATTGTGTTATTGTTTGTTTAACATGTTGGATGAATGTTGGATTTGTCGTTCTTCAGTTGAAGATCTTATACTACGCTGTTTGGATTGAATTGAATGCTATGACCTTTGTGGTTGCACAAACGAATACATATTTGCTTTGGGATAGTGTATTGTTGCTTCTTTTTAGGCTCATGTATTAGGAGCGGACGTTGTTTCACTAATTCTTTGATTTTCTTTTGGTTTTCTTTAGCAAGGAATTTTTTCCCTCTAAATCCATTTTAATATCTTCTCTATTCATTAATAAAATCTTCTTTTATCTAAAAAATATGAGCAAGAAAGAGAAAGAGAGGAGACTCATAGATGGTTAGTCTTTAGGTTTGTAAGTTGATGCTGAACATGAGTGATGCTTCTTGTGATGACAGTGGAGGCAGAGAGAAAATAACAATGGTGTTGTAGGGGTGGCGTTTTGGGTTGTGGGTGGACATATATGGAGGTGAAATTTTCTGCTTATTGAAATTCGACTGTGGAGTAATGGATAAATGTAGTGGGTTGGCTGCAAAAATTAGAGAACTTAAAAGCAGTAATAAGGGTATTGACAGGATCTTCTAGTGAGCTAGACTTGGTTTTAGTATCAAGTAACAGAAATTATAAAAGGAGTTGGGGGTAGAAAATGAGAAGAAAAATCAGGGAAGATGAATAGAATTCAGTTCACTCGAATCGATCCTTATCTGTAATAGTCCTATGATGAAGAGTGTTGTTATATATGACGATAAACTTATGTTGATATTAAACACTTGCGTCTTATATATGACGATAAATTTATGTCGATATTAAACACTGACGTATATGGATATATGGATACATGTTATGTACATTATACCAATTCTATTAAATTCTTTGTTTGATTCTTTTGTCGGTATATCATCTTTTAAATATTTTCTTTAGTACTATAATATCATTAAAGATGAAATTAACATAAAGAATTAACCACCACATACCCTTCACTGATATATAAATTGCATGTTTTATAGTATCAGCTATTACAAATAGAACCAGAAAAGAAAACCAACTCCATATATAAGTTAAATTGCAAGCCTCGATTATATGTTTTATTGTTGAGTACTAATAGTATAACCAACTCCAGGTGATTCAGAGATTCTTTTCAATTTGTTCATTCTTATGTACAGAAGATGCAAAAGACAGAATAGGGTCCGACACCAACAAAGGCGAAAGCCAAGACAATATCAGAAAACTCGACCTCAGTACTGCAACCACATGATTAAGTTGATCTTCTCTTCTTGTTTTTGGTTTTGAGTGTTGAATATCTCTTCATAGATGTGAATTAAGGACCAATTTTGGTGTATATCAAGGATCAATGGTATATATACGTATATACAAGTGATAGATGGTTGTGGTCATCACTTCTTTAATATTTTAAGGGGAGTTTTGTCACTTCACTAATTTCACTAATTTCATTAATGATATTCTGTCATTTTATTATTTTACTAGTCAAAACTATATATATATACGGTTCTCTTCTCCAGCGACTTAAAAAAACGAACAAATTGGCTATAACGACGATTTTCTGACAGTTCGAACCGTCGCAATAGCTATGTCATCGGTTTTGTATGTTATAGAGATGAAAAAAAACCGTTCTATATAGCCAGTTCATTTTTATTTGCTCCATCTAATTCACTAGAGAAGAGGACCGTGTGTGTGTGTGTGTGTGTGTGTGTATATATATATATATATATATATATATATATATATATATATATATATATATACAAATCATGATCTAGTCCCAAGGCGGATTTTACAAAATACTGAACTTGCTTTATGAACCGTTGGATATATCCCACGGTTAAAATTTGATACATACCTTTTCATTAAAAAAAAGTCGGGCATCCTGTTACGCAAAAAAAAAATTCAACTTTCTCTCTCTAAGATTCACAATCCGGACCATCTCTCTCCCAAGAGTCACCGATCCGGACCAAAAAGCTTCACTACTATTCTCTTTCGGTTGGAAAACAAGTATTATAGGGCCGAATTCAAATCAACTTGGCAAAAGCCAAGGTATTTCCTAATTTTGTAATTAAAATTTTGAAATCTAGGGTTTGTCTGAAATAAATCTCCACCCAGGATGGGTTCCTCTTTGCTAGTAATTTTGGGTTAACAACCTCTCTTGTAATTATGGTTTAACCTTGACAACCTTTGTAATTTTGTTAACCCTTGACATCTGCGTGTAATTTCATGTCAATGATGATCCATGTTGGTTGAAAGCATTCTTTGAAAATAAAATGGCGGTTTCACGATTACTTGAAAGGTTTTATATTTTTTTCTAATGATGTATACGCAAATATCAAAATTAGATCGTGTTACGGTTTTGATTCCTCTGCATGCCATGGATATGTGGGTTCTGGTTTAGATATGAAATAATAATAATCATCCCATTATTTTTATTCTTGTTGACCATCTCAACTATATTTCTAACAAATGAGGAATAAATTTGGATAAATAAAATAATAAAAAATGGAGTAAACTTAAATGTGAATTGCTAATGGTTTGAGTAGGTGAATCTTTGAGTCTCGATCTTATCTACACAAATTGTCTTAGCTTTTCCAATCACTCTAATTTATGGTTTGATTTGGTCATTTGAAAGTTGTTTTGAGTGTTAAATTAATAATCGTTCTTCAATAGTCCTTCACAGTGATTCTGTCAATAGTCGTTCACATTAATGCTCTTTTTTGGCTCTTGGCTTGTTGATCATAAGTTGTATCTTCGTTTGCGAGAATGCGACATTGTGTAAGAGAGATAGAAATTGTATCATCTGGTAATTCTTCTCAACAACATTACACTCCACTTGAAGTTAAAAAGAGTTGATACCAAAATTGGGCAACATTTTCATAACTTAGGCGATGTTAAGTGACTTTTATAACAACTATGGTAGAGAAGGTGGATTTGATGCAGCGGTTAAATTCTAGTAAGAAGAGTCCTAACGGTGAAATAATTAGAAAGGAATTTGTTTGTTATAAACAAGGGTTGAGGAGAATTGTGCCCAACAAAACTCAACAGATTATCAACAACGGGGCCTAACTAGAGTTTGGTTGTGGTGCGAAAGTGGTAGTTGTGAAAGACCTGGATAGATGTAGGGGGTTTGTTATTAGACAATTTGTTGAGGTCATAACCATCCTCTTACGACACCAAGAAAAGTACATTTGTTGCACTCTTATCGTGTAGTGACACTTGCCAAAAAGAAATTTAACGAGCAAACTATCAAAAGCTAATGTGCCAACATGGCAACAAATGAGTATTTTAGAGATGGAAGCTGGAGGTCTTGAAAATGTTGGATGTACGACACGAGATCTTTGTAATGTTGAAAGAGATAGGAGGAGGGCCTTAAAGGGTCATGATGTTAATCTGTTGTTCGAGTATTTTAAGGATGAGAAAAAAAAGAATCCCGGTTTTACTTTTACATTCGAACAAGAGGGGCGGTGTCATGATTCATTGTTTTTGGGCGGATCTGCAACATGTAAAAGTCATACAAAAGTTTTGGGGATGTTGTTGTGTTTGATACAACTTACAATCTGACTCTTACAATTTGGTTTTCGCACCTATAGTAGGGGTTAATCACCATGGGTAGACAACTCTTTTAGGGTGTGCATTATTAAGTGGTGAAAAGATTAATGCTTTTGATTGGTTTTTCAAGGAATGGTTGAAAGCGATGTCGGGTAGCCCACCCAAAATGATCATAACTGATCAAGATCCGGTCATGAGAAATTCAATTCAGTCTATGCTTCCAAATACTTTTCATAGGTATTTCATTTGGCACATTTTGAAAAAGTTTTCTGAAAAATTAGGTCCAATTCCCTACAAAGAACATTTTGGCGAGTTGAGTTGTTGCATATGAAAATCTGAGAGCCCAGACGAGTTTGAAAGAATATGGGCGGAGGTTGTAGGAAAAGCTACATTTGACACGAATGATTGATTCTGAGATGTCTGAAATTCATGAGCGTTGGGTTTCGGCATTTTCACGACATATTTTTTCTGCCCACATGACTAGTAGCCAAAGAGTTGAAGGGGCTCATGCCTTTTTCAAGAAGTATGTGTCTCCTCAAACTCAATGTTGGATTTTGTGACGCGGTTTAATAGGGGACTTGCAAAATGCGACATAATGAACTAGATTTCGATCATAAGGATGTCGATGAAAAGCCACAAACGATGGCTGGCGGGGTAATGGAATACCGGATGAGTGAGTTGTACACACGAACTATTTTTACAAGTTTCAAGAGCAAGCAAGCTGGCTTGAAAGTGGCAAGTATGTGGTAACACGTACATTTAAAGATGACAACAATTGTATGTACTGATGTTGGAGTGTAAAGGAGGTGATTCTAATGACCGTAAGCTTTACGTTTGACAAGTCATCAAACTTTGTTAAATGTAGTTGTCGGATGTTTGAGAGTGATGGAATTCCATGTAGGCATATGTTGGCATATTTCACAAAAAATAGGTTATGGAATTACCTAATCGGTACATCTTATGGAGGGACAAAATCTGCGAAATGTGGCGAGTTATGGATGACTTGGGTGGGAGTGTGAGTGAAATATGTGATACTTACGTATTCTTGAGGCGTAGTAGTCTCTTCCAAATTAAATCTAATGTTATTGATGAAGCTGCATTAAGTGAAGATAACACAAAAGAGTTGAAAGAATTGTTGTTATCAACTCAAAGGAGGTTTGCATGCCATGAATCATGGTAGCATGGATGTGGAAAGGAGTATCAACATGCCCGTTTCTCTTGAGAGCCAACATGATATAAGTCTCGAAAGAACCATCTTGATGAGGACAAAGGGTTGTGGTAAGCGACTTAAGGGAGGAAAAGAAAGGCTATCAAGAAGGCTAGGAAATGCAATGGATATGGGATTGTTGGGAGTGTCGCATGACAAAAGAAATTGTCCAAAACTTGTTGGGTATGCAATGAGGAGGACGTGAACATTAACGATGATTGTAAGTCTTTGTTTGCTATAATTTTATCTCCTTATTGCAATTTTGTCTCCATCTTTTAGTTGACATTGATGACATTTTTTATTTTCAGGATGAGAGTCTTTGTGGCAGGGGCTGCTTTCATTATTGGCTTTGGTATGTGTTCAAAGTAGTTGGAACTTAGACTTATTGAAATAAAAACATGATTGCTTATTTACATGCTTCTTGATATTTCTCTCATATATATAATATATTGTGTATTATTTTACTCTTTTAAAACTTGGTGATGAGAATAGGTCTTATATTGGCGTGACAGGCGATTAGGAGCTTGTCTCGATGAACAATGTAATGGAAATCTATAAGCAACATGGAATTTTTTCATCGGTCTTTAATATGCAAACAAAACAATTGTAGTTTACGAGAGCATTAAAATCGGTGATGTATTGCAAAGTATTGCAAAGCTTGTTCAACTATGTTATTGTAGTTTCTTTACGCTTTAAATATTGCAAGCTATGGTGTATCAAAGTATTGCAAAGTATTGTGCAAGGCACTGTATTGTTCAAAGTATTGTTTTCTTATTATATTTACGTTTGATGTATCAAAGTTCAATACTAATTTCAGTGGGTTATGAATTACTTGTGCAATGAAAACCTTTTGTTATTTTACTTGGTTATATGGCATGTTATATTTACCTTATGTACTTATGGCAGGTTATATTTACCTGGTTATATGGCAGGTTATATCACACATGTTATTGTCTAAGCGGCCTATCGGTGTGTCAGTATAGTTGGTTAGACGATGTTGAGTCTCCACCTTTGCCAGCAGGTGTATTGGGACCTTATTCTAACAATCTCGTGGAACCCATCCACCCGCTCTATAATGTTGTCTTTGAGCGGTACAAGGAAGCTAAAGTTTGTGATAAAGAAACAAGTGGCTCTAATTTTGTTGTATAATAGAAACATTTGTTACTGGGAATGTAATGTTAGAGAGGACTGTCTGATGAGTAATTTTAAGCATTAACAAAACTAGTTCACAATCCAAAACAGGTTACATATTCAAGACAGTTAACATAATACACAATAATTACATATCACTTATATCACTTGACAAGTGCCATGACGGACACTACCAAGGATAGCCCACAAAAGAACACCAAGATATTGATGATGTGTTTAAAATTTGCCACATTTGTTTCAATGACTCCAAGTCGAGCATCATCATTCTTGGCAATTTGCGTGTCTTCATTAGTGGTGTTGGTTTCGCCATACCCAATTGGATTGCACCAGTCCCAAAACTTACATTTTCCTTTCTCCTTCTCCCTTGGACAATCATAGTAGAGCTTTCCGAGTTCTTCTCCGATTGAGGATATTCTAACAATGACTCTCGGGGCAACAATAACATATCTTGTTTCTGAATCGAATATCATGAGTTTGAATGCTCATATTGCTTGACGTAGACATGGTTGTGTTGAACCTTATCTGCCAAATCCAATAGATTATTAATTTAAAACTCAAAACAACTTTCAAATGACCAAATCAAACCATAAATTAGAGTGATTGGAAAAGCTAAGCACAGCTGTGTAGATAAGACTGAGACTCGAGATTCGATTGATCTACTCAAACCATTAGCAATTCACATTTAAGTTTACTCCATTTTTATTATTTTATTTATCCAAATGTATTCCTCATTTGTTAGAAATATAGTTGAGATGGTCAACAAGAATAAAAATAATGGGATGATTATTATTATTTCATATCTAAACCAGAACCCACATATCCATGGCATGCGGAGGAAATCAAAACCGAACAAGTATCTAATTTTGATATTTGCGTACACATCATTTCGAAAAATATAAAACCTTTCAAATCTTGTGAAAACCGCCATTTTATTTTCAAAGAATGCTTTCAACCAACATGGATCATCATTGACATGAAATTACACGCGATGATGTCGAGGGTTAAACAAAATTACGAGAGGTTGTCGAGGTTAAACCATAATTACAGAGGTTGTTAACCCAAAATTACTAAGCAGTAGGAACCCATTTGGGTGGAGATTTATTTCGTACAAACCCTAGATTTCAAAAATTTAGTTACAAAATTAGGAAATACCTTGGCTTTCCGCGAAGTTGATTTCAATTAAATCTATAATACTTGTTTTTCAATAGAAAGAGAATGGTAGTGAAGCTTTTTTTTGGTGCGGATCGGTGACTCTTGGGAGAGAGATGGTCCGGATTGTGAATCTTAGGAGAGAAAAGTTCGAATTTTTTTTTTGAGGGATGCCCGCTTTTTTTTAATGAAAAGGTATGTATCAAATTTTAACAGTGGGATATATCCAACGGTCCATAAAGCAAGTTCGTATTTTTGTAAAATTAGTGCTTGGACGAGATCATGACTATATATATATATATATATATATATATATATATATATATATATATATATATGTGTGTGTGTGTGTGTGTGTGTGTGAGTCCGATCTGTCAGGACTCGAGGCAGGAACTAAAATCTGGACCCTAAATTTATTTATTTTTTTTGCTTTTTTTTTTAATACAACTAAAAAAAAATATTTAATATTTTATGGAATTGAAATTTTTTCATAATACAGTGTTTTGGACGTGATTTGGGTACGTATAACAAAACATGTATGTACAATATGTGCAGACTGTACCACCATTTTTTGGTATAGGTATTCAAATCACCCTCAAAACATTGTATTATGAAAAAAATTCAGTTCCATAAAATATTAAATATTTTTTTTATATGAAAAAAAAAAAAAAAAAAAAATAAAATTTGGGGTCCGCATTTTTTAGTCTGTCCGGAGTCCTGACAGATCTCAGCTATATATATATATATATATATATATATATATATATATATATATATATATATAATTTTAAAATTACATGGTCTACAATAGTAGAGTGAATTCACTCTACAATCGTAGAACCATCTAACTAAAAAGTTACACGATTGTGCACTCCATATTCCCCATATATATATATATATATATATATATATATATAACAACCTAATCAAGGACTAACTTTGGTATGCATTTGCTATAATAACTTTGATGGAATTGTATTTGTTCTTATTGTACTATTAGTATTTGTCCAATGCATGTGAACAAGAACAGTCCTGGAAATATTTGGGGCAAGTAACTAGATATAAGCATGCAAACCAAAGTAAAATATGGCATCAAACTCAATATCTCAGGCAAAAAAATTATCAGTCTTTGGCAGGACTAAAGTTAAATCCTAACACAAACTGGAAAAAGGTGCATCTTTGTCTCAAAATCTTATGATTCTTATCTACAAACAAAACATGTAAATTCATTGGAACCTTATTTGGCACCACAGCATTAAACAAAAAAAACATGTAAGTCAAGCCCCTCATGCCTCCATAGTAAAAAAACTACTCATAAGATTTTGGGTGCATGAGGTCTTGGAATTCATTCTTGCCAAAGGCAAGAGTGTTAAATTTCAGTCGAATATAGCAAAAAAAAACATGTAAAGTCATTGGAACAGTATTCTGCAGTTCTTACAAGTATATTGTCATTCCTATTCAAAACATATATGTAAATTTCAGGTTCACCATGTTAATAGTCATTTACAAAATCTAAAAAGGAAAGCAATTGCGATCTAGTTGTTGTTGTGCAGGCTCTGCTTGTCATATCGGCATGGTCTGCAACTTTAGGTGTTTGTGCTTCTGCTGCCTATTGAAGCATCTTGCACTCTGTCGAGCCTTTCAACATGAGTTGTTTCAACACACCAACTCCTTGCAATGCAGCATTAATCTTTCAAAAATATTATTTTAAAAGAGAATTGTTAGAAGAATTCAAACTACCTTTTGCTGTTACTAGTCCAGAAGAAAAAATCCCTGTCCAGAACTCGAAAGTCATTATACATATAAAAAAACAGCTTGGGAAAATATCAATTAGAATGAAAAAAGTACAGAACTAATTAGATTTATGACATAGTCCTGCTACGTATTGCGAATTTTTTTTTGTAGAATTACAATTGCGGAACTACAATGACTGGATAGGATTATAAGGGTGGCTCAACATATTACACATCTTTTCTTTAAAAGAGTTACCACTAATACTTATCCACGTAACTAGCAACAAAAAAGTCGATACATAAATTCCCAATATAATATCATTTCCCTACGACATATTAGATTCAACATGGATTGTTACGAAATAGATAGATTACTGCACAATAATAGAATCATGATTCTGAAGCAGGAGTAACCATTCTGGAAGGTAGTTTTCAAGCTATAGTGCATATGGAGTATATTATACCCGACTAAAGAAGTTAAATAAAAGCTTGTGCTATAAATGATTGCTCCTAACTGATAAACCTACTCGTCCTTGAGCTGTGGCATTGAACTTTTGGAACAAGAAAGCTTTGGGATCCATTTGACCAGGAGGACTTCCGACACCTAAAAAACATATTATTGGTCATCATTATGAAACTGGATCCAGCTGCAGAATATATAGGATCTAAAACTGACCAATTCTCAACCGAGCAAGCTCTCTGTTCCCGCAAAAATGATAGATCACACTCTTCAGTCTGGTAGATGAATAGAATTAGAGGAAAATGAGTTTAGATGATGCTTAAACTGAATTCTACTTTATCTACAGTCCCCAGATGGATAACAGTTATCTATCAATGGAGTTTCATAAACTACAAATCAGAAAAATCACATGTTGGCATGTGACATGATAAGAAGAATATGTAAACTAATAACAAGTAACCACACAACTTTTGAATTCCCACAACTTGCATGGTTCTCTGATAAATTAACTTTTGCCACTTATTTAGGAAAAGCAATCTATATAAACAAATGTGGTACTTGTCTTCAAGATCAATATCAAGTATTTACATATTAACGAAATAGATGAAGAGATATATCACATAATTCTTATTTTATTGCTACTCTATGCCAACTAATAAACAAAGGTAATGCCATAGGGAGAAACATATAAAGTTCAACACATCTACGGATCTACCAAAGCAACTGAAGATCTGAAGGTTCGACAAACTTTCCCAACGAAGACTTCCTTGCAAAGCTCCAGGAATTCACACTCTTCTTAGTTGCAGACATTTTGCTTTCGTGCACGAAGTGGATACGCCTGCTACTTTTCAATGAGGTGTTTTGAAGATGGAGAAAAATCTATATTGTTCATATAGGGTTTCTGTGTTTGAGTCTACTATATGTTAATGAGGTGTATCCAAGGTCTCTTTTGTAGACCTTTTGGGTGACATACATTCTGTGTATGTCACCCCCTTTTGGGGCCTTTATTAATACATCTTGTTAATTAACAAGAGAAAAAGGAGTTTGTGAAGCCTTAACCTGAACTAGGTTAGGCAATTCTTATATATACCAAGTACAAGAGGTTACAAAAGTTTTAAATAACCTCGAGTATAAAAACAATACATATGTCAGACTAAAGGTGATCGCCTAGTGGTAAAACCTCCCTTTATTGTACAAGGTCATATGTTTGAGCCTATCCCTCAGCAAAGTCAGAATCAACATAGCCGCTACATAGTGAAGGTAAGTTTCCCTTAATTCCCCTCCTGGCTCTTTTCTCAATTCCCCCATAGGCCCCTAGGACTGAAATGTACCCCTAGAATTATTGAATTGTAATAGTACAAGTTTTCAAAATATAAATAAATAAATAAGTCATTTACATTTTCAACAATCAACACCCTCGCTCAAGTTGGAGCATAAATATTAATGATGCCCAACTTGTTACATGCATAATCAATCCGATTATACCGTCCCCACCAAATGCCTTTGTGAAAATATGTGCTAACTTTTCACCAATTCCAACATACTCAATAACAATGAGTTTTTGTTGAATCTTCTCATAAACAAATTGACAATCCACATCAATATATGAATAGCTGCCTCACTATCACACCAAAAATCCATTGGCGAAGACCTCCCAAAATAAATCTCAGCTAAAAGATAACTTATCCACATGAGCTCACATGTAGCTTGTGCCATATCCTATATTTTGATTCGGAACTTGATTGAGCCACCACATTCTGTTTTTCACTTGGCCAAGATTTCAAATTACCTCCAACAAATACTTGGCAACTTGTTGTAGACTTCCCGTCGAAAGGTGATCCATCCCAATCTGCATTAGAGAATCCCTCAATTCTAGTATATCAATGATCTTTATACCAAATCCCTCGTCTTGGAGCACCCTTAGAATATCTTAATATACGAACTAGAGCCTCTCAATGAACAGTAGTAAGAGAATACATGAATTGACTCACTACATCAACTAGGTTGAGTTACTATCAAATAATTTAACTTTCCAACTAATCTTCTATACCTCAAACACGCTGCTATTATATTCCCAAATTCTAATGTTATTTTTAAATTAGAATCCATGGGTGTATCACAAAGTTTAGCCCCTAACATCCCAGTATTCGTGAGTAAATATAAGACATACTTTATCTAAGAAAGAAAGATTCCCTTCTTGAACCGAGCTACTTGTATTCCCAAAAAATACTTCAAAGTATCCAAAACTTTTGTCTAAATGTAGTCCGAAGAAAGAATTTAAACCACCAGTCCATGACGCATTACTCCCTATAAAAACAATATCATCAGCATAAGCCACCAACAAAACACAACCATTATAGAAGACACAGTGATCACACCCACTTCTCAAGTCCAAACTCCTTAATTGCCTCACTATAGTCCAAACTAATCCCCTGAAGACTGCTTTAACCCATATAACAATGTCTTCAATCTGCATACCTTCCCATACTCTTCCGAGCAACAAATCCATATGGTTGGTCCATATAGACCACTTCCTGAAAATCACCATGAAGAAAGACATTCTTGATATCTAATCACCTGTTTGTTTTGTTTGACATGCCATCACCCACGTAATCCATCTACACAGGTTTAAAGTAAATTTCCATCCCTCATTTAGGTTCTTGTGACGGAAAAAAAAAATAGCAAATGCATATTATATTCATACCCATTATGGCTTCCATGACCCTCCTTGTGGTGAAGGCGAAGAACTCCACATGGTAAATCCATGTAATCATGAAACTACAATCACAAAAACTAACGATAAAGAATACAAACTAAATGTAATCAATCAATCAACATTTATAAGAGGGCACATATATTGGCTCTGAAACAGATTATACCACAATCACACGGTTAAGAGGGAGCTTGTAGTAAGCAGCAAGTGGGACACTGTAAATAATGGAAGCCAAATGGAAGTTAGTGTATCACATTACATTCCTATAGGAGTTTCAGTATCATCACCAATTTTTATTCATATTTCATGCATAACATAAAATATACCCACAAGAAAGCCACGGAAGAAGAATGCATGTCCTCTCACAACACACATTGTGGAATACAACAGATAGAATGATTGCCAGAAGTAGTAGCGCATTTCTGTAGATTTTAATTTTTCAGGTTTCACCCAATTGCTTTATCGTATCATCTACTGCATTGTTCTAAAAATCTCCACGTAGGATCAATTAATCTCCGCCTAGGTGCTAGGCAGTCCTCTACCGTCTCCTAGGCAGAATCAAATATAAACTCTACTTTGTAACTTGCTCATAAACACGGAGATGTGCTAGCCCACACTTCCTCTCATTCCAACAATTCTTTAAAGCTTCTTGTTTCCTTAACATCAATTATTCTGATTCTACACACAAACTTCGTATTTGCATCAACTTTTTGAGTCCCAAGCTTCTAACTTCTCCTCCAGGAAGGTTCTACCTCCTCTAACTGCACAACATCCTCCTAACTGGAGGGAGTTCCAAAAGAACATCCACCTCATTCACCTCGCAGTTCAGAAACATCTCTCAAGTAGAGGCTTTCACAACCAACTCTCATCAACCGCCAACACATAATCCACATTCCACAACCCTAGCCCTTGAATCAATCACAATAGTGAAGAGGTTAAGGAACGCTCACCGGTCATAGTTGGCACACTATCTATCTGACCAAAATCAAATCTTCTCTAACTTCACAATATGTGCTTGACAAAAAAAATCGCCCTATCGCAATGGCTTCCAACACCCACTCAAAAGGAAATCCCCCTTCTCTAGGGAACCCCACATTTGCCACCATACCAAAGCAACTTACAACTACCTATCTCCAAAAATTCCATTCCTCCAGCAAAGGCCACCAGATCTACTTCCCATGTAAGCAAGGGCGAACCTAAAAATTTCACATAGTGCGGTCACTAAAGTCTAGCCCAACCTCAAGTCTATCCCAAAGAAACTGTGTTTGGCAATTAAAATAATAACACAAGTGGGTAGAAGAGCATCTATTACTACTCCCTCCATTCGAAAATTGAGATACATTTTGAACCTACCCCAACTCAATCTATCCCAAAGAAATTGTATTTGACAATTAAAAGAATTGCGCAAGTGGGTATAAGAGCATCTATTACTACTCCCTCTCGTTCTTAAATTTGAGATAGATTTCTAAAACGACGATTTTTAAGATAATTTTTTTAAAAAAAACACATCCCTAACATTAACTAGAAATATATACTTGTGACATGATAACACGCTACTTAGAATATAAGAACTGAAATGTTAAGATTCTTTGTCACTTTATAATTAAAAATTAAAAAATACATTTAGTATTAAAAGAAATAAAAAAATATATCTATAATCTTAAATCGAAGGGAATATATATCAACCGACATAGCTGCCAATGTTGCAATCTCTTATTTTTTGTTTGATTAAAAAATTGAATAAGAAAATTGTTAAGAAATAGGTGATGCACATAAAAAAGAGAGAAATAGATAGATAAAATGAAAGTGGGAAGTGATAATTGGTCTTGAGTTAGCTCCTACCAAAAAATGCTTTGTTGTGTAGAATAGAGGAGAGAAAGAAAGAAAAATGTGTTGGTGCCACCTTCATTTTATGCGCTTCAATAACATTAGACTAGCAGCAAAAAAAATTAGTGGGGTCACTTGCAGACTACATGTAAGGTCTGAATAAAGAACCCAAATATCGATGGCCATAACTTATTTGATCGAACCTAGCCTACAGGAAAAAAGAAATAGCTTAAGAAAAATGATACACAAGTAAGAAGAATTTATAAAGAATCGAGAAGAAATTACGATGCATGTGTAAATATAAAGGATACAAATGTATATATTTTACTACAACCGACACTCATCAATGTCACATGTCAAAGTTGAAAATCAATTTTTTTACCATTTACGGATATTGAATTGGTAATAAATGTTATAGCCATTTCTGTGTCCTTGACACTAAAAACCTTTTTTTGGATTCTTTCCCAATTTTCTTCTATTAAAGATTCGTTCGTTTCAGCCAAAAACTGAGACTTCATTTTGTGTTTAAGCTTGAAATACCTTTATATATAAGTGTCCCATCTCTCACTTTCAACTACTCGTGACGTTCTCCAATTTTGATTCCTTGTGAGTAAGCTAGATGGATCCATGGCCCTCGACTTGAACTCAATTACTTTCGTACAATTTAAATCCTCTGGCGACTGGCAATGTAGCAGCGTCCATTATATTTCCTACTCCTAACAACTTAAATTTATTGAGGTCTATACATAATGGATCCAATGTAAGAGAAGTTTGTTGCATATTACGTGATCAGAATGTCATTTTCAAATTTTCCCTTATAGCACTAGTTAAAAGGCTACACATGTCAAACAGAATTGACAGCTTTGAAGCTTTGAAGGATGGGATGTATGAAGTTGTGTTGTAAGAAAGCGACTATAGAAATCTCAATGAAGGTGGTAATCAACCAAATCAGGCCATCTTAACCATCAATATTGCAGCGTTTTCATCGAGTATTTTTCTATTTTAAATAATTTTTGAACGATAAAGATTTCATCTAATACGTGGGTATGTTAATAAAGCTACTAACAGGCTAGCCAAAATGGTCATGAGAACTATGTGTTGGTCTAAGGAACCACCTTCCGTCTTTCCCCACTACTAGATACTTTGTTCGAGAATTTAATTGGCCATTATAACTTAATTGATTGAATTATCCAATTAAAAATATTAAATGTTTCATAATCAAATGTTTTCGGATTATTTTGCCGACACTCAATATTGGTGTTCAGTTTAAGCATGTTGATTGCTAATTAACTGTTAATTATTAGGTACGGTAGATACTGTAATGTATTGATAAAATGCTTAGAATAATGTTATCTACCAACAAGTTTGCAATCTTCTCCATATCATTACAAATATGCATAAATTCTCTTATTTAAAAAAACAGTCCATAATACAATCGAAAAGAATATGTATAGAAAAAACAGTAATGAAATTGCAACTTGATGCAAAATATGGTTATGAAAATTGATAGTAAGACTTGATGCAGCTAGTATTGTACTTACAACACATCGAATTTGTTCATAGACATTGGTTGAGAATTTTCAATAAGCATGAAATGACAAAACTACCCTTCAAATGAAATATATTACCCAAGGCAGATCAATATCTCAATTAAAGCTGTATACAAGGTTGGGTTGAATCAGTTGGACAACCCAAATGTTTAAATCACTCAAAGTTGGATAAGTTCTCATGTTTTCTCGTTCTGGAGACAAAAGTATGGAAAGTTATCACCGAAGAGAAATTATTATGTCCCCCCCTATGTTTATATTCTATCATCATTATAGACAATTTTTTCATCAATGCAAAAATTGCACAATTTTCGGTAAGAACCATTTTTGAAGTATTTTATCAACACATTAAATTGTCTACATTGCCAAAAAATCAGCATTTAGAATAAACTAATTAGCAATCAACATGATTAAACATAATTAAAGTGAAAAACAATATTCCACTCAGAAATTCAAAATTTTAAAATTTCATTGCACATGTTTAAGCTGAAAAACTTCCTATAAAAGGTGTGCATATGTAGGAAACTAATGTTTACTCATATTGTTATTTTTTCTATCCTTGTATTATGCAAAAGCTACCAAACTTCTTTTTACGTTTACATTGCTAAAGGTTCACATGGAATTCCAAACATAATTTTAGGGGAATAAGAATGAGCTGTTTTGACCTATCTTTAAGCAGAATCTAGTTCAAACATAGGATATAATCATTAATGTTTTCCTTTTTCCTTTTATCCTTTTGGGATGTGAAGAATCCACTCAAGTCCTTAAATAAGTGGCCAAGGGGACCATATGGCTTGATTGAAGGAATCAAGGAATTGTGCCGACAAGGATGACATATAAAAAGGAAAATCCTCTAGAACTATTTTTTATACTTGAACTAAATTACGATCAAAAAGTTAAATCAAATAGCTTTGTATCATATTATATGTCCACTTGAAGACATTGAATATAAAGGTACAAAGCAAAACCTTTTGAACATTTTGTAAAATAACAAGAAAATAGAAACATAACTACAAGAATATAGGCAAGTATCTAGGATACATTAGACTTAAAGTTTCCCATAAACTTTAGGGTGAATTAGTAGTCATTATTATTTAAGTAATATTTATATCAACAAAATAAAAGAAGTTAAATTAGCCTTGTTATCCAAGCGAGCTCAATAATGAAACAGGGTAATCAACTAAGACCCAATCTCTAATTAATAATATAAAAGCATAAGTGTACCATTTAGTACAGCCTACAGTAGATGACAAAGCATAATCAAACAATCAAGAAATCAACATAATGTAAATCACAATATGAAGAGAATAAAATCTTTCAGAGTATAATTTCAATCCTCTAAAGGAGATAATCTATATTGCTTACAGATTCGCAAATCAAATTCATATAAGTTTGTGGTTTTGCAAGGAAAACAGGAACACCATCCACAAAACCTGAAACAGAATACCAAAAGAAACAAGAATTATCGTTTATTAGTTTATATCATGTAAATGACTTGCACATGATGATGCTAGTAAAGACAACCATCCTTTTTATCTAAAAATAAATAAAGGCGACCAACTTCTCCCAAATAAAGCTTTGCAATGAACTGTGTAAATCGGAATTCCTTGTGATTCAGCAAATGCATCAATCATTTTAAACCCTACCTGCTTCTAACCACGCAAATAATGACACTATAAAACAAAAGGCTGGGTTTTGAGATTGAAAAGGTATTCAAAAAAAGTATAAATGCGATCATACATTGTGTCTGGTTGCTTTGTATTTTTTCCCATGGTTGCCTTAGCCTACAAAGAGCCATGTTTGTGGAGTAGCAGTGCACAAGTGGCGCCTTGAAATTCTACTAAGCATCTCCAATCATCTCGTCATCTCCACAAGATTTACACCTTTGTGTATACATTAGTAAAGTTCGCAATTACCAATTATTTGAAAGAAAAAGTTCTATAGTAATAACGATGTCTTTATTAACTTACTGAAGATGGTGTTAATTGAAAGTTTTACTAATACTCGTAACAAACAACCAGGTAAAATTTGAGAAAACTTCAGAAGGACAAAGTAAATTAGGAAAGATCATAATTGTTAAGGCACACGCTATGGGAAGATAGAAACGGAATTTAATGTAAAAGTAGGAAAACAGAGTTTTCTTTTTTTCTTTTTCTTTGTAAATTCTATTGTAGAAGAAACAATTAAAAGAATGAGATACAGAAGGTCTTTCTTTAAAAGCTTTAATGCTACGTTTGGATTGAATGAATGGAATTGGTTAAGGAATGGAATAGAGAAGAGAAGTGTGCAAGGAATAAAATCCACAAATTTGACAAGAATGGGAATGGTTCATTTCATTCTAATAGAACAATCAAACTCAATTTTTTTCATTCCATTCCCACCTTCATTCCTATGATCTAAAGGTAGCAAAAGATTTACTCTAAGTGCCTCATCTTACGTTACTATTTAGAGTTATTATGAGTAATAACAGATTTGTAATCCTGGACTGTGGAAATTAACAAATTTGATGCTACTCGTGAGAAACTACCCTGTTGGCCATGAAAGAAGTTACCAGAATCACGAGTTAACGAATTTAATAAAAATTGTATAGTAAAATTCAAGAAAATTTCCCCTCGAGATACTTTTTCTGATACAGGTAAAATCATTACAATCAACTCTGTTATTACCTAAATATTATTGATTTTTTGAAGTCAATTCAATTCAATAAATTTTTTAACTCAAAATTGGCTTAGATTCTTTTCATTTTAGTCAATACAATGATTGTATAGCAAATTATCAGAAAATGGCTAGTTATTGTAAGATTTGTTATTTCATAATATTTAATGAATTATTTCAATTTTGAGTTTGAAAATTCCTAGAATTGACTTTCAAAAGTCCGGAATGATGTTATAAGTGAAGGGAGTAATTTAAGGGCATGTTCGGGAATGACTTATAAATTAAAATATAAGTTGACTTATAAGTTGTTTTAAGTTGTGATTTATAAGTAAAAGCGTTCGGCTGATAATGACTTATAAGTCAGAACTTAAGTTAAAACAAGTTATGAAGGTGTTCGGCTGATACTGACTTATAAGTTAAAATAAAATGTAAAGGTTACTAAAAAGGACATTACAAAAAGATACATTAATTCAATATCATATCGAATAAGTTTATGATTGGTAAACCTTATTTAAACAACTTATTATTTAAACAGTTTATCGGTAACCAACTTATTATTTAAATAGCTTATTGGTAAACAACTTATTATTTAAACAGCTTATTATTGGTAAACCACCTATTATTGGTAAATAACTTATTATTGGTAAACGACTTATTATTTAAACAGCTTATTAGTAAACAATTAATCATCAACATCTACTGGTGTCTTACTATGCACTAGTGGAGCATTTATCTCTTGCATAAATTACCAATAATCTCTACAATTGCAACTGCCATCCAAGAATTTATGATATCTGTTAGCATCTCTTACTATAATCTCCCTCTTCACTACTTGGCTTACATACTTGAAAACCTCGTGACAATCCCTACAAATTCTCAAATTCTTCACAATTCTCAAAGCCTTTCCCATTGGTGTCGCCTTTCGATCGGCCCAATGCCGGTGCCAACTTCTCACTATGATACCAAAGTGCTTTCACCTTCTCACCTTTCTCCGCTTCATTTAATCTCTCATCCCAAACCGGCACATAACCCAATTTCACAATCTCCTCCCTTAACTCCACCAACTTCATGTAAATGTGTTCGGCCCTTTCATGCTTCTGATCCCCTGCCAAGAAAACATGAACCTCTCCCTGCAATTCAATCCAACTCTTCCCGCCTTCTTTTGAAACTCGCCTAACTTTCATCAACTTCCTCACTTCCCTTACTTCATCAAACCTTCCTTCATTCGCAAGCACATTCGCTACAATCACATAAGCCGAATCATCGTACGAGTTAAGTTCCAATAAGCGCTTACTCATTAACAAAGCCATGTCTGCTTCACCATGATAAGCACAAGTTGATAATAATGTCCGCCATACAGCAGCGTCGGGCTCGTAAGGCATTGTCAAAGCAATCCTTTCCGCATCATCAAGCCATCCCACTCTCTACCTAATACACCCACCAAACACGTATAATGCTCAATCCACGGTTCCAATCCATATTCCATTTTCATATTCCTCACCCACCACTGCCTCTCATTCACCAAACCCGCATTGCAAAATGAAGTCAATATCGCTAAAAAGCTATACTCATCGGGCACAAGTCCTAGAACTTTCATTAACCCGAAAAGCTCCATTGCCAAATCCTTATCTCCCTGTTGTGCATAACCCGACATCATCGCATTCCAACCAATAACACTCAAACTAGGCATTAACTCATCAAAAACCCCGCGAGCCTCGGTTACAACTCCACACTTCCCATACCCATCCACCAAAGCAGTCCCCACAATCACATTACAATCAAACCCAGTAATAACAGAGTGCCCATGAAATATCCTACATTGCTCCAAGGCAGCAACTTCAGCAGCCGCTCGTAGAGCAGCCGACAAGCTATACATGGTAGACCCAAAACCGCGCTTTCTCATGTCGGCAAAGTAATACAACGCATCAACGGGTAGCTTATTTTGTGTGAGCCCAACAATCAACGTTGAATAACAAACTTCATCTCCATAGGGCATGTCTTCAAACACTTGGCGGGCATCATTGGGGAGCTTAATTTTGGAGTAGAAATGGATAAGGGAGGAGGCTGTAAAGGGATCAGAAGAGAGAGAGAGCTTAAGAGAAAGGGAGTGGAGTTGTAGGCCGAAGGAGAGGGAAGGGAGAGAGGCGCAGGTTTTGAGGAGAACGACGAAAGTGCGCTGGTTGGGGAGGGTGGGGTGGCGGAGCATGGAAATGAAGTAGTGGAGAGAGAGAGGAGAGTTGGCGCAGGCGGAGATTAAGACGGTCCATGAGACGACGTTTGGGTTGGGGATTTGGCGGAAAAGGCGAAAAGCAAAGGGGAGGAGATTTGATTTGGAGTAGAGGTTGATGAGATTGTTGAAGAACGAGCGGTCTTTGGTGCCTGTTATTATAGCCTGGGCATGTATACTGCGTGGGTCACTTTCGAGTGGTATCATGTTCTTTGTTTTAAACAAGTACCTTCTATACACTCATAATCAACTAACTAAAGTATCTAAAAAACCCCACTTGATTTTAGTCCCTGCCTGATTTTGTACAGAGATTCACATACCCTGCCTTCCACTCTTAGGTATGCAATAAATAAATTCCTGCAAATATATAGAACAATAAATTCAAAATATTAATGGTTTCATATTCCTGGTGTTCAAGTGAAAGGTTAGTGCATGGTTGATGCCATCAAGAATAATGAACGCAAATTAATCTATACATTTACAACATCAGCTATCTGGAGGGATAATGAACAGGAAACATATTAGTATAAATAAGCACACTAACTTAGACACAGCACCAGAAAAAGATGCACTACAATTTAATAGTCTCTAAATGGGATAAAAACATTTGATATGATTAATGGCAACCAAATATCATTACAAATCTTATCTAAAAACATTTGATATGATTAATGGCAACCAAATATCATTACAAATCTTATCTATCGGTTAGCGATAATAAATGGAATTTAAAAGTATACAAGGATATGGGATGCGAACAAGTATCAACAACAACACCAAATAATTTATAGGCAGCCAGGCTACTCCACTAGATGAAAGTATAAGCCTCAAATTATATGCATACTACTTTAAGATCTAAATCCGTACAAAAATAAGCTTAAATTGTTTTAACATTCACTAATTTATACAGTGTGACCATGTAATGGTGACAATTAGAAGGAATCAAAGGAAACAATACTTCCAAAACCTGAGAGAGAGAAATACATAATAGACTAGGAATGTAAAAGTAATTAAATCTCCAGAAAATTACATAGTTGTCACTAGAGATTATGGAATCTCTTTTTCCGCATAACAAAATCGAGTAACTGCATGACTGTCCATATATCAAGTTGCACAAATTGAATTCTATCCTTCTGCTATTGCTTTTATTTTAGATAGCAGTAATAATGATGAGGGAGTTAATGTTATTGATTCACCAGAGGAGGGAAGGAAAAGGGACACAATCTAGCTTTGAAGACACCAGCCAAAGAAGACCACCCCAAGAAAAAAATGTAGAAGGGAATAAATAAAAAGAGAATGTTCTCATAAAATGATTTCCAAAATATATGAGCAATCAACATGATCTATGCTTTTAATATTTCTATTGAGTAAGTTTTGGGATTTATAATACTCTCTCCATTAAACAAAAAGAGTCTCGTTAGGGGCAAACACAAAACATATACATATATATATAAGGCATGCTTTATTGAGTATATAGTGTGTATGAGCTATGAATTACAATCCCACACAAAAAAATAACACATAAATGCATATACATACACATATCAATATACATACGGAAGAGGAGAGCAAATGCAAGCGAATTGGGGAATCTTTTTGCCGTAAGTCTTACCGAGATGGGAGAATAACCGATCGGAAGGTTGCCTTGAAATGGAGTCGCGAGAGCTCTGCAGGCGAAATTGGAAGATGAATGCCTACCGGAAAGAAGAGGCAAATGATTTTGGGTATATAAACTTCATTTTTTAGTGGGAGCAATAATGTAAAAATGACACCCGTGAGAATAGGATAGTAAGTAGGGTGTACTTCAAGGGTTGGGGGCGGTCCGGTGCAGTTTACGACCGGTACCGTCCGGTGCAGCCTTTTTTTTTTTTTTTTTTTTTACCACAATTATGAGAATAATAAATAAAAAATAATAGAACAAATTTGAATAAAAAACTGTAAAAAAAAGTATATTTTTTATTCAAACTTGCTCTATTAATTTTTATTTATTATTCTCATAATTGTGATAAAAAAAAAAAAAAAAAGAAGGTCAGACCGTCGACGATTCTGGCATTAACTCTAATTCTAAGCCCTAATCTGTACTTCAAAGTGTGTTTTTGATATTTTTCATATATGTTTATACTCACCCGAAAAATGAACGGTCAGATTTATCCCAAAACTTTGTGTCAAAATATATCAAAATTATATACAAAAATAGTTTTCTCCACCAAAATTTAAAGTGTTCAAATTAAATATTTTAGGAGAAATTTCAAAAGTTTTAAAGACCAATTTGATTCAATTGGCTCTGACATTCAAAATAATAAATGGTGCGTTAGGAGTCAATTGCATGAAATTGAACACTTGAATGACTCAATTGAAATTTTTTGTCGCTTACAAGGCCAAATTAAAATTGAATGGCAAATTAAAGGGATACTTTTATAATTCGACCAATATTTTATTACTTAAATACCCACTTATGTAAATTTAATTTTATTGAAATAATATATATAGTATATTATTGTATAAATATGGTTTTATTAATGTTTTTCTATTTTCACAAAATGAATTTCATATTACCAAATCTTCTTATAATTTATTAATTAGTAGACTTAGTTACCCAAAAAACCACTGAACTTTTGTTAAGCTATCCAAAAAAACATTCCAATAATTTTTTAACACTAATATCATTAAACTTTTAAGCAATGATCAAAAATACCCATAAATTGAGCAAACCTCCAACCACATTTTAACTATAAATGACATGGCATTACATGTGACATTTGATGTGTAAAAAAAACCTAATGTGACATCTCATGTGTAAAATATATATTTTCTAAATCATTTCAAAATTTTGAAGTAGCAAACTGATTCTCTATCTTTTAAACAAACTTTAAATGCATTATACTCTCTTTGTCCCATAATATTTGACGTTTTAAAGTTGCGAGAAGACTTAAGAAAATGATTGTATATAGCATTAAATATAGTATTAATTATTTATAATATCATTTACTATATATTTATAGCATACTCTCTTTCATCTATAATATTTTTAAATGAGAGATAATTTTGAAAAAATTGTGGTTAATTCTCCTAGATTATATAAAATATAAAATAATTTGGAGAAAATAAAATCATTTAAAACGCCATATATCATGGGACGAAGTGAGTAGTTGTTAAAAAATGTTCTTCTTTGGGGAGACCCTTCCCCCATCCGTCTTCTCCATATCTCATATTTACTCATCAATGTTTTTAAATCTGTACTAGTCATCGGATCAAAAAGTTACCAGTTGGATGGGTCATCAATTCAATTAGTGGTCGAAATGTCATAAATATATAAAAATATATATTATTATTAATTAATCAAATTTTAAAAGATCTTATTTTTTACTAACTAAAATATAATGAACTTGTTTTACAATGGCGTTAAAAGTGGTTAATTTTAATATTAAAAATTTGTTGGTACCAAAAAAATAATAAAAAGTAATTAAAAAACATGTCATTGGGTCAATTTAACACGTTTTACCAAAATCGGTTGAACCACTAGTTCAACTCGAGTTTTGATCAAATTAGTTTAACCGGGTCAAATATGACCGGACATAGGATACGTTCTCGGTTCAACCAATAGGACCCGTCGCCATAGTTATTTTGGGCTACGGCGGCATGTGAATTATCGTTATAGCCCAAAAAATCAGTCGACATAGCCTGACTGTGTAATACACAGCCGTGTATATACATATAGCCTAATATGTAAAACCCCAACTTTTTGAATAAAGATGAATTTTCTATAAATATTATTTTTGAATATTATGGAGTGAAATTGATATAATGTTATAGTTGTGGGTAATATTTATAAATTTTGCATAGTATGCAAGTTGTTATATTATATTCGATTGGTTGGGAATATTCGTTTTAGCGAGGAATATTAGTATAATGTGGTAAATCATTGGTGGACCCTAGCGAAATTATTGTCGGATTGAGAAAACGACAAAAATATTTTTATGAAAATAACTTGGCGGAAGTTTCTACCGTTGATCTTGTTGAACTACTTGGTAGTAAAAGTACGATAATATGTGTGGTTGCGTAAGAGCACACAGATATTGATTATTGATCTTTACGTGAGAAGTCATTCGGTTTTGTTCAATTATTGCTATAGTAATTGTTGCGTAGTATCTCACGTTATTTGATTCAATTATTGTCGATATTTATTATATTGTTAAAATCAATAATTGAGATGACAAAATTATTAATATTATTATTTGTAATATTAACGATGTCTAGAAGTTATGTCAAGGAGAGGTTTGATCACCTAATTGCGCACCAATAGGGAGAAATCCTTATTGAAAAGCCCCCTCTTTCCTGGGAACGACCTAGTCGATTAATATTGTGAATTGTAATAAAGATGATAAATGTTGTTAAAATTATTAACGTAATTTTTATGAAGTTTGCTTATTTTATGGATTCCTATTTACCCATTTTTTAAAATAATCGGTAGAAAATTATTTAAAGGTGGGGCCCACATGTGGGGCCCATATATGTTGGAAAAATGATTTTGGAAATGGAAGAGTATACGTATGGAAGTATATGTATGTATTGAGTATATGGTGGGAGAAAGTGATATGTGAAAGTGGTAGGTGTGTGATGTGTGTGTGAGTGGAAAATGGTGGAAAAGTGGTAGTGTGATAATGATGTGTAAGAGTGTAGTAAAATTGATTTTTGGGTGGGTGGGGGATTGATGTTGGTTATGGGGGAGAAAAATTAAGTGGTGTATATATAATATTGATATATATAAGTTGAAAACATGTGTTTATATATATATATATTATATTTTAATTTTTGTTGTGAATTTATTGGTTAGTTGATTGACTTTATTGTATTTGGTTGAAGAAATAATTCTGCAGAAATAATTCGTTCATAAACAGTACACTTCCATTCTCCTATAAATAGAAGCTCATCCTTTATTATTTCTTACGAATTCACTGAAACTCTATAGAGAGAAAATTATAGAGAGAAAGAAGAAAATATTTCGCTTACTTAACTACTCTTATATTCAGGTTCTTTTTCTACGGTAGTGAAATTGTTTTCTTTCTTATTCATGAAGAGAACTGTTGTTATTCCATTGCTTATTATTACATTGGAATAACTTTCGTATACGCTGTGATCACCCTATACTTGGTGACATTCTTCTATTATTACGTTGGAACATCTTGTGCATGTGTTTTACAATCAACACGGTTCCGCTCTTTATTATTATTACATTGGAACATCCTGTTTGTGTGTTTTCACACCTACCTAGTTAAAATCTTTATTATTATTATTCGCTGGAACATCATGTACGTGTGTTTTACACACCACTGTTCCATCTTTATTATTCTGTTGGAACATCCTGCCGCTTGCAAAAAATTTGCCCTGACACAGTTACATTATTATTATTACATTGAAATAACTTTGTTTATCAAAAGTCTGCATGCATGGTGATTTCTTTTGTTATTCCATTCTTTATTATACTCAGGTTGGTTAAAGTTTTGACTTCTATACTCCATGAAATTAGTAGAATATTCTTGATATTTGCGCTTCATCCAAAGATCTTTTCATGAAAATATTCTTCTAATCATTCTTGAATCTTACTCTACAAAGCAGTATCATGTTGACAATTTGGACATTATTAGTTCCTGGATAAATTAATTCTTGAACTTGTTTTATTGAATTCTTATATCATTGTCATCATCCTCATATTTATATTTTTTTTTCGAAAGTCATATGTGGCAGGCACGTAGTGCGTAGATGGACTTGGTATGATTATGACCGAGGATTATTCGATTGTAATCATGGCCGTAATATTACAAATGATGTGGTAAAAGTCCTTATTGGCCCGTAGTGCATTGATGGACAGTTGTTGGCATGATTATGACCATTAATGAATACACAAATATTCTTGGCCCGTAATGCATGGATAATTATGGTTGTGATACTAAAGAATATCCTTGGCCGTAGTGCAGGGGTGATTCGATGATGTGGAATATTTATTAAAAGTTCAGTCTCGTGATAATGATGATGAAAAATCTTTTAAATCATAAAAGATAGTAGATTTTATTTTGTACTTGACTCTTTTAATGGATTGCTTGTTCATCAAGCAGCTTAAACTTGATGTCTATTATATTTTATCGGTTTAACATTGTTGGAGACTAATGATAATTTATTCGCATTATCTTAGTCATAATATTTCTTCTTTGGGGTTGAGCTCACCTTTCTTTCATTGTTCTCTTGAAAATGAGAATATAAATTTGGGACGAGTTGGGGAGCGGAGTGATAGTCCGGAGGATAGCATTAGTAGTCCTCACTATTCTATGAAATAGTGTGATAATAATTGTAATGAGGACTCCTTTTGAGTTTGTATAATCTCTAGTAGACAATATTTGTATTCAAACTCACAGTTTATGTTTTGTCGTATTGTACACGACAATTGTATTAGTAAGTTGTATTTGAATTCTGTACCATGTATCTGGTGACCCAAGATGGGTGATGTATACCTAATTTTGGGGGCGTCACAGTTGGTATCAAAGCTTAGGAATATGATCCCTGACTAAGATATGAGACTAGAACTAGGAGGGGAGAGACGGAGAATTTCTTCGCTAGTATGACCTACCTAAGTTTATTTGGTATTTAATTGATCGGTCAAAATATATGGATAATATGTTATATGTTAATGAACCTTTGTTTTGTGGCAGTATCTGAAAATGACATCCAAGAATGTTGAAAATAGCAATGGAGCACAAGAGACCGTTGAGTCTCCACATATCAATAATTAGGAGAATGTGCATCAGGAAGGCGACAATCCTCACGCAAACAACAACACTGACCAAATGATGAATGATGGACTGCTTGGAGGCTTTATACAATTCATGCAACATCAAAGTGAGAATGGCTACCTTGTCAAAAATGTAGGTGGAAACACCGAAACTCTCGGACGATCAACGCTAAATAGCTTCAATTCGAGGCGAGACCACCGGAGTTTATAGGAGAGCCAAAATCACTTAAAGGCGGAAGCATGGATAAAACAGATCACCGAGATATTTGATGTCTTGGGATGCTCCGAGGAGCAAAAGGTTCCTTCGCCACCTTCATATTTAGTGTGAAGAGGCGACATTGGTGGGAATCAAAACGTAACTCAACTGACGCCTCAAGATGTCTTGGGAGAAGTTCTAAGAGCTTTTCAACGACAAGTACTTTCCCGAGTATTAATCACATGAAAGAAGTGGAGTTTATCAAATTGGAACAAAACAATATGACCGTGTCGCAATACGATACTAAATTTGCGACATTATCCCAGTTTGCATCCCATTTGGTCGATAATGAGGAGCGAATGACGCGAATGTTTTTAAGAGGTTTGAAACCGGAGATACGTCAATATCTTATTTCTCATAAACCGTGTTTGTACTCGGATGTTGTAAATAGGGCTCGATTATTGGAGCGCCGATAACGAGTCAACGAACTAAGAGAAAGCGGTAAACGGCATGAAAATACCAATGGTATCGATCATCGAAAACTACGACAACAAACGTGGAGGAATCAACATGGCGAGAAATGGTAACCACTTCGGTGGTAATCATGGCCAAGACAAGAAAATGGACATTTCAAGAAGAGAGATTCAACAATGATGGAAAGACGTAAGACCAAAGACCCATTGTTAAGAAAGGAGAATGACCACCTATCATATGCTTCAAATGCGGAGGAGAGGACACATCGATCCAAACTAGCGATGCTTGTCAAAGCATGTTATAATTGTAGAAGAGAAGGTCACCTAGCCCGATTTTGTCGTTCACCGAAGACAATTTCAACTAGGATGGAGGCACCAAAGGTCGTCCCTAAAAAGTTAAAGCCCGATGGTGCAAGGAGGCGTTTGTAGTGACCTCCCGAAAGCAAGAGAACCCGAATGAGGTCATCACGTAAGCTTATCATAAACTCTAAATAAGTCTATACCTTATTTGATACCGGTTCTACCCATTCTTTTATTTCTCCTACTTGCGCTCAACGATTAAATTTGACTCCGGAGAAATTAGACTTTGACTTATCTATGGAAACTCCGTTGGGAGAAACCTTCATTACATCCATGGTTTATAAGTCTTGTTTGGTTCAAGTTGGTACCCACACATTACCTGTCGATCTTATTGCATTAAAAATACTTGCATTTGATGTAATTCTAGGGATTAATTGGTTAAATACTCATCATGCAAAAATTGATTGTTTTCGTAAGGTTGTTAGCTTTCATATTCCTATTTGACCTATTATGCGAATTCAAGCAACCAAACCATTAAAATCAATCACTGTCATCTCAAGCTATAAAGCTATTCGTTTATTGAAAAACGGATGTCAAGCTTTCTTAGCTCATGTCACAGATCTAAACAAAAATACGTCAGTTTTGAATAATATTTGTATTGTTAATGAATTTCTGACGTATTCCCGAAGAACTTCCCAGCCTACCCCCAGGCGTGAAATTGAATTTTGTATCGACCTTGAACCCTGTGACAAAACTCATTTCTAAAGCCCCATGTCGAATAGCTCTATTGAACTTGAGGAGTTAAAGACTCAACTGCGAGGAATTGTTAGACATTGGCTTTATTAAATCCTAGTACTTCTCCTTGGGGTGCTCTGTTCTATTCATGAAGAAGAAAGATGGGAGTATGCAACTTTGAATTAATTATCGGGAGTTGAATCATGTCACCATCAAAAATAGGTACCCATTGCCACGTATTGATGACCTATTTGACCAGTTGCAAGGAGCCAAATTCTTTTCAAAGATTGATCTTCGTTCTGGATATCACCAATTGAAGATTATAACCGATGACATTCCAAAGACGGCTTTTCAGAACTCGAAGACGGCATTATGAATTCTAGTCATGTCCTTTGGATTGACTAATGCTCATCTTGCCTTCATGGATATGATGAACCGAGTATTCAAGGAATATTTGGATCACTTTGTGATCGTCTTTATTGATGACATCCTTATTTATTCCAAAAGTCAGAAAAAGATCATGAAAGCAACACTAGAGGCTGATACTCCAAAAGCTTCGTGAATATAAGCTTTATGCCAAGTTAAAGAAATGCGAGTTCTGGCTTGAGGAAGTAGCATTCCTTGGGCTCGTGGTATCAAGTCATGGAATATCCGTTGACCCAAAGAAAGATCAAGCTATTCAAAGTTTGGGAGAAACCTAAATAAGTGATCAAGACGTAGCTTTCTCGGTCGAAATTTGGTTATTATCGGAGATTCGTAGAAGGGTTTTCTCGAATCGCTACTTCACTGACTCAGCTGACTCGGAAAGATACAAAGTTCGGTTGGAGCGAGTGTGAGACCCCAGATTTTATGAATAAAGATTTAATTTTCTCGAAATATTTTTTTTAATATTATGGTGTGGATTTGAGATAATGTTATAGTTGTGGGTAGTATTTATAAATTTTGCAAAAGTATGCAAGTTGTCATATTATATTCGATTGGTCGGGGAATATTCTTTTTGTGGGGAATATTCGTATAACAACACAATCATTGGTGGACCTCTACAATAATTATTGTCGAATTGAGAAAACGACAAAAATACTTTATGAAAATAATCTACGGAAGTTTTACCGTTAATCTGTTGAAACACCGGTGTTAAAGAAATGCGATGTCTGGCGTGGTTGCGTAGTAGCACTGGTATTAATTATTGATGCTTACGTGATAAGTCACTTTCGGTTTTATTGGTATTATTAATGTAATAATATAGAAAATCTTTTTATATAAAATGTAATACTTTTATAAAGTTATTCTATAAATAGAATATATTATATTCTATTATGCATAGTGTTGCATAGTGTCTGCATAGTATTTTGCATAGTAAAATCTTTTTATATAAAACATAATATTTTCATAAAGTTATCTGTTTTATTAAACAATAATTAGAATATATTATATTTTATTATGCATAGTGTTTGTATAGTGCCTGCATAGTATTTGCATAGTAAAATCTTCTATAAAGTTATTTGTTTTATTAGATTATAAATAGAATATATTATATGTTATTTAAAAGATTTTGCTTTAATTATGGACCGTCAGATTAAAGTAAATCAATTTGGACCGTTCATGGATTAGTTACTATGCATTCCATTTTCCTATAAATAGAAGCTCATTCCTTCATTATTTTCTTACGAATTCACTGAACTCTAGAGAGAGAAACTATAGAGAGATAGAAGAAAAGTATTCTACTACTTAACTACTTTTATATTCAGTTTCTTTTACGGTAAGGGGTATTATTTCTGTAAGACCCCAACTTATTATAAATAAAATCGAATTTCCTCTAATTATATTTGTGAATAATAAGGTATTAATTTGATATAATTCTCTGGTTATTGGTGAAATGTGCAAAATTTGCAAAATATGTAAGTGATTATAAAATAATCATTGTGTCGGGGAATATTCGTTTGGTCGTGGAATATTCTTGTTGTGAGGAATATTAAATGCATTTACAGTGCTAGATCATTTGTGGGCCCCATAACGTAATAACTATCGGATAAAGAAAACGACAAGTTCAATTTTTATAAATAATCTACGTAGTTATTACTGGTATAACAATTTGTTGGAATACCCGGTGGTTAAAATACAATAATACGCGTGGATGCACGATGATTGATGAATTATTGATCCTTACGTAAGAAGGCACTACTCAATAATTGTTACGAGAATTCTTGCTCAATATTTTATTTTATTGATTCAATAATTGTTGCGTTGATATTTTATATTATTTTGTTTCAATAATTATCAACGCACACATTATTTTCCATTATCGGATCAATAATTCATATTATTTGAATAATATTATTAGATAGCATTATTGGCAATGTCTAGAAAGTTTTGTCAAGGAGAGGTTTGGTCACCTAATTACTTTTGAAGAAAAAAATTCTTATTGAAAGCCCCTTTTCTGTGAACTACTGGTTTGTCATAAATGTGATTCTGTAATATTATTTGTGAATAATTAATTATTGATTCATATGATAAGGAAATATTTATTTTATGTGGATATAAATGTTGGATATATTTATTATGGTTAAAAATGAAGGAGTTAATGTTGAGGTGTTTTATCAGTATTTTTGTCGGAATGAAGGTATTAAAAATTAAACCAGTGTTTTTGAGATATATTGTGTGAGTTATAATTTTTAATCCGACCGTTGGATCGTTGTAATTTTTGGATATGTTGTACATATATAAGTTGAGTATATGTCCAAAAATTTAGAACCGTTAAAAATGAACGTATGATTTGTTATGAATTTTAAGAGGCGACTAATTCAGAAATTAGGTTTATAAATGATTTTGGTGGAAAATTCTAGAATTGAGTGGGCCCCACTTGTGGTTGGTGAAGAAATGTGCTGAATTTATTTCAAATGTGGTGGGTGGGAATAGTAGCAGGTAAAGCCATCAGGTTGCAGGTCAAGTCTGCTAACATTTTCCTATAAATAGAGGGCTAAGTTAGAATTGAAAATCACACCAGAAACAAGTTTTCTCTCTTTCTCTCTAGATTATTGAGTGTATTTTGTGAGTATTTAGATACTTTGTGAGTTTCTATTCATCAGTGCAAGTTTCCTTGACCTTATATAGATATTTCGATCGTAAATCTTGATATTTTGAGGTAAGGATGTTATTTTCATCATATATGATATTATTTTTTCAATATCATTATCTTAAAGTATTGATCTGAATTATTATCAAATTTGGAACTTTTTGTGTCTGGTTACTATTCACGTATACTGGTCTTATTCACGTACCTGCTTTATTCAATCTAAAATAAAATTTTCTTCTTTTTGTCCAAGATGTCTATTATGGTTACTATCTTTGATTGTATCCATGTTTTGATCTTTATTTTTGAATTCTGCTTCAAAATTGGTATTTATGAAGTATTATTGATCTTGGATAAACTGTTATACGAATCCCTACTATTTGTCCTTCCGTTTCACTGGATTCGTTTTCTTTAAAATATTTTTCATCATCCTCAGTCCTAAATGATGATATTATTAAATATATTCGGCCTGTAGTGCAAAGATAAATGATTAACTGATGAATATCTTTGGCCCGTAGTGCAAAGATGAACAGTGTTGAGATGAACATGACCAACTGGTGATAACAAATGAATATCTTTGGCCTGTAGTGCAAAGATAAATATTTGATTAAAGATGTATATTGATTGTTATTCTGAGGATAAAATATTGATGATGGACTTTTAAATCTTAGAAGATAGTAGAACTCATTCTCTACTTGACTCTTCAATGGATTGTTGTTTCACCGCAGATTGTTGATCTAAAACTTGTTGGCTATTATATTTTATCGATTTTTCCCTCGTTGAAGACTAACGATAATTTGTTGTATATTATCTTAGTCATAATATTCTTGGATAAGAAGGAACATATTCTACGCTCCAAGGTTATACCTCAAGTCAAAGTTTTGTGGAGAAACCACGATGTTGAGGAAATGACTTAGGAATTAGAATCTAAAATGAAATCAAGGTATCCTCACCTCTTCGACATACTAGGTACGCACCCTAATTTCGAGGACGAAATTTCATAAGAAGGGGAGATTGTAAGACCCCAACTTTTTGAATAAAGATTAAATTTTCTTGAAATATATTTTTGAATATTATGGTGTGGATTTGATATAATGTTATAGTTGTGGGTAATATTTACAAATTTTGCAAAGTATGCAAGTTGTTATATAATATTCGATTGGTCGGGAAATATTCGTTTTAACAGGGAATATTCATACAACGGCACAATCATTGGTGGACCCCACAACATAATTATTGTCGGATTGAGAAAATGACAAAAATACTTTATGAAAATAACGGTAGGAAGTTTTACCGTTAATCGTTGAAACACCGGTGTTAAAAAAATGCGATGAATACGCGTGGTTTCATAGTAGCACACCAGTATTGATTATTGATGCTTACGTGAGAAGTCACCGCTTATACTCAATTATTGCTACAAAGAATTGCTTTGCATCATATCTATCATATTATGGATTCAATTATGTTCAATATCATCTGCATAAAATGTTTTTTTATTAAATCAATACTTGAGACGACAAAGTTATTCATATTATAAACTGCAATATTTACAATGTCTAGAAGTTCTATCAAGGAGAGGTTTGGTCACCTAATTACGCTACCATAGGGAGAAATCCTTATTGAAAGCCCCTCTTTCCTCGGGAACGACACGGTTGATAAATATTGTGAGTTATAATATTAATGATGAATGTTTTTCTGAGTTGAATTTGGAGATCTTGGACGTGATATTTGAGTCCTAACGACGAAATTAGTAAAATAGTCTATAAACACAAAATTTTATGGGATTCACTATTTGGTCAAAAAATCAACAGTTGACTTTTTGAAAAAATCAAATTTCGAAATTTCAAAATTTATATTTTTGATAAAAATAGTTTCATTATGTTGAAATTGTTTGTGTTAGTGAAAATCGACATGAATACAAAAGAAATTGTGACGCCCCAAAATAGGTATACAACACCCATTCTGAGTCGCCAAATACATGGTATAGAAAGCAAACTACAACTTCAATAATACAATTGTCGTGCAAAATACGACAACACATACTATGAGTTTAAATACAAATATTGTCTTCTAGAAAATATCCACACTCAAATAAGTCCTCGTTATAATTATTCAAACACAATTTTATAGAAATAGTGAGGATCTGCTAAAACATCTTTCTAGAACCATCACCTCGCAGTCTACTAAGCTTTCTTGCTATGTTCTCACCTCCACGAGAAAATGGAACAAAAAGGAAAAGGGTGAGCTCAACTAGCCCAAAGAAAAGAATATTATAACTAAGATAATATACAACAAATTATCGTTAGTCTTCATAGGGAAAAATCGATAAAATATAATAGCCAACAAGTTTTAGATCAACAAGCTGCGGTGAAAACAAAGAATCCATTAGAAAAAGTCAAGTAGAGAATGAGTTCTACTATCTTCTAAGATTTAAAAGTCCATCATCAATATTTTATCCCTGTAACAACAATCAATATACATCTTTAATCAAATATTCATCTTTGCACTACATGCCAAAGATATTCATTTGTATCAAAAGTTGGTTATGTTCATCTCAACACCTGTTCATCTTTGCACTACGGGCCAAAGATATTCATCAGTTAATCATTTATCTTTGCACTACAGGCCGAAGATATTTAGTAATATCATCATTTAGGACTGAGGATGATGAAAAATATTTTAAAGAAAACGAATCCAATGAAACGGAAGGACGAATAGTAGGGATTCGTATAACAGTTTATCCAAGATCAATAATACTTCATAAATACCAATTTTGAAGCAGAATTCAAAAATAAAGATCAAAACATGGATACAATCAAAGATAGTAACCATAATAGACATCTTAGATAAAAAGAAGAAAATTTCATTTTTCTATGAATAGTCAATATTCGTGAATAAAGGACGTATACATGAATAAAGGCCAGTATCGTGAATAATAACCCCGACACAAAAAAGTTCCAAATTTGATAAAATTCGATCAATACTTGAGATAATGATATTGAAGAAATAATATCATATATACGAAAATAACATCCTTACCTCAAAATATCGAGATTGATCGGAATATCGGTATATAAGGTCAAGGAAACTTGCAGACGATGAATAGAAACTCACAAAGTATCTAAATACTCACAAAATACACTCAATAATCTAGAGAGATAAAGAGAGAAAACTTGTTTCTGGTGTGATTTTCAATTCTAACTTAGCCCTCTATTTATAGGAAAATGTTAGCAGACTAGACCTGCAACCTGATGACTTTACCTGCTACTATTCCCACCCACCACATTTGAAATAAATTCAGCACATTTCTTCACTAACCACAAGTGGGGCCCACTCAATTCTAGAATTTTCTACCAAAATTATTTATAAACCTAATTTCTGAATCAGTCACCTCTTAAAATTCATAACAAATCTTATGTTCATTTTTAACGGTTCAAAATTTGTGGACATATACTCAACTTATATATGTATAACATATCCAAAAATTATAACGATCCAACGGTCGGATTAAAAATTATAACTCACACAATATATCTCAAAAACACTGGTTTAATTTTTAATACCTTCATTCCGACAAAAATACTGATAAAACACCTCAACATTAACTCCTTCATTTTTAACCACAATAAATATATCCAACATTTATATCCACATAAAATAAATATTTCCTTATCATATGAATCAATAATTAATTATTCACAAATAATATTACAGAATCACATTTATGACAACCAGTAGTTTCAGGAAGAGGGCTTTCCAATAAGAATTTCTCTTTATTGGCGCGCAATTAGGTGACCAAACCTCTCCTTGATAGAACTTTCTAGACATTGCCAATAATGCTATCTAATAATATTATTCAAATAATATGAATTATTGATCTGATAATGGGAAATACTGTGCAGTGATAATTATTGAAACTACAATAATATAAAATATCAACGCAGCAATTATTGAATCAATAAAATAAAATATTGAACAATAACTACTGTAACAATTATTGAGTAGTGCCTTCTTACGTAAGGATCAATAATTCATCAATACTGTACATCCACGCCAGACATCGTATTTTAACCACCGGGTATTCCAACAAAGTGTTAATGTAAATAATTACGCCGTTATTATTTATAAAAACTCAAACTTGTCATTTTCTTCATCCGACGGTTTATTACATTATGGGGCCCATAAATTATTATACGTCGTATTATGAATATTCCCCACAACAAGAATATTCCACGACCAAACGAATATTCCCTCGACAACAATGGTTATTTTATAACCACTGCATATTTTATAAAATTTGCACATTTCACCCATAACCGTAGAATTATATCAAATTAATACCTTATTATTCACAAATATAATTAGAGGAAATTGATTTTATTTATAATAAGTTGGGGTCTTACAATCTCCCCTCCTTATGAAATTTCGTCCTCGAAATTGACATACGTACCTGGTGTTTCGAAAAGGTGAGGATACCTCGCTTTCATTTCTGATTCCAACTCCCAGGTCATTTCTTCAATAGCATGGTTTCTCCATAAAACCTTAACTTGTGGTATAACCTTGGTGCGTAGGACATGCTCTTTCCTATCCAAGATCTTAACAGGTACTTCGTACGTTAAATCTTTGGCTATCTCGTCTGGTTCTAACGCAATAAAATGGTTCGGGTCTTTCACATATTTACGAAGCATGGATATGTGAAAAATATTATGAACACGAGACATACTTGGAGGTAATACGAGTCTATAGGCCATATTTCCTATTCGGTCAAGAATCTCAAATGGACCAACAAATCGTGGATTGAGCTTTCCTCTCTTCCCAAATCTTGTAACTCTCTTCCATGGTGCAACACGTAACAATACATGATCCCCAATATTAAATTCCACGTCTTTTCGATGAAGATCCGCATAACTCTTTTGTCGATCTTGTGCCGTTTGTATACGTTGTCGAATTATTTGGATCTTTTCTTTAGTCATGCGTACTAATTCTGGTCCCAACAACATTGCTTCTCCCACCTCTTCCCAGCATACTTGAGAAAGACACTTTCGTCCATACAACGCCTCAAATGGAGCCATGCCTATACTTGCTTGATAACTGTTGTTGTAGGAGAATTCCACCAGTGGCAAGTACTTATCCCAACTTCCTTTAAAATCTAGGACACAAAGTCTTAATAGATCTTCAAGGGTTTGAATAGTCCTCTCGATTGTCCGTCTGCTTTGAGGATGGTATGCCAATCAGAATCGTAAAAATCCGTGCCCATAGCTTTTTCAAGCTAACCCAAAATCGTGAAGTGAATCTTGGGTCACGATCCGAAACTATGGATACTCGCATGCCATGCAATCTCACAATCTCATTCACGTACATGCGAGCAAAGACGTTCAAGGAATAAGTCTCACGTATCGGTAAAGAAATGGGCGCGGACTTGGTTAATTTATCAACAATAACCCAAATCGCATCTATGCCTTGAAAACTCTAGGAAGACACATGAACGAAATCCATAGTAATGTGTTCCCACTTCCATTTTGGAATCTCAAGTGGTTGTAATGGACCTTTGGCACTTGATGTCCGCATTTACACGTTGACAAGTTAAACACCTCGAGATAAACTCCGCGATCTCTCTTTCATATTGTTCCACCAAAATGTATGTCGAATATCATAATACATTTTGGTACTCCCAAGATGGATTGCAAGCGGGGTGTTGTGTGCCTCCATCATGATTGTATGCTTCAAGTCAGAATCGTTAGGAACACAAAGTCTGGAGTTGAATCTAAGTATTCCTTCTTCTTCGATTCTCGCTTGGAATAGCTTCTTCTTTGCTTTCTTCTTTATACGTGTCGCCTTCTGGGTCCGTAGTAATGCGACTTTAACTTTATCGATTAAAGTCTGTTCTACTCGTATATTCGCCATCATCATGTGGGTCCCAGAGTCTTTAATTTTACCTCCATCATTTGCAAGTCATATAGAATGGGCCTTTGCATTAACAATATCGCGACTCGTATCGCGATATGATCTTCTACTCAATAAATCGGCCTTTCTACGTTCGCTTTTCCAAGATGATATTGAATAGTGTGATCGTAATCTTTCAATAGTTCAAGCAAGCGTCGTTCTTGCATGTTGAGTTCTTTTTTGGGTGAAGAAATATTTGAGGCTTTTATGGTCCATATAAATCTCCACTTTCTCCCCATACAAGTAGTGTCTCCAAATTTTCAACGCGAATCGATCGTCTTTGTCAACTCTAGATCATGAGTAGGATAATTCCTCTCATATTCTTTGAGTTGTCGTGAGGCATAGGCTATGACTTTCCCATGTTGCATGAGAACGAATCCTAATCCTTTGCCTGAAGCATCGCTGTATATAACAAATCCATCCGTACCAGATGGTATTGCCAGAATAGGTGCCGAAATGAGTCTCCTCTCGAGCTCTTGGAAACTCTTCTTGCATTCTTCGCTCCATACGAATTTTGTATCTTTCCGAGTCAGTTGAGTTAACGGAGTAGCGATTTGAGAAAATCCTTCCACGAATCTCCGATAATAACCAGCTAAGCCCAGAAAGCTACGCACTTCGGTCATCAACTTTGGTTGCTCCCAACTTTGTACTGCTTCAATCTTCGTCGGGTTGACAGATACTCCATGTTTTGACACCACGTGCCCAAGGAATGCTACTTCTTCAAGCCAGAACTCGCATTTCTTCAGCTTGGCATAAAGTTTGTTTTCACGAAGCCTTTCAAGTATCAGCTTCAAATGGTGCTCATGATCTTCACGGCTTTTGGAATAGATGAGGATGTCATCAATAAAGACAACAACAAACTGATCCAAATATTCCTTGAATACACGGTTCATCATATCCATGAAAGCGGCGGAGCATTAGTCAATCCAAAAGACATGACTAAGAATTCATAATGCCCGTCTCGAGTTACGAAGGCGTCTTTGGAATATCCTCGCTTTTAATCTTCAAATTGATGATATCCGAATCGAAGATCGATCTTTGAAAAGAATTGTGCTCCTTGAATCGGTCAATAAAAAGTCGCATACTCGCCTTTCTTCTTTCTTTCTTAATAAAATAGGAGCACCCCAGGAGATGTCTTAGGGGCGAATGAAACCTATGTCTAACAATTCACAGTAGTTGGACTTTTAACTCCGAAGTTCAATAGAGCCATTCGATATGGGGCTTTAGAAATGGATTTTGTACCCGGCTTTCAAGGTCAATAAAGAATTCAACATCTCGCTTACGGGGTAGATCGGGAAGTTCTTTAGAAATACATCGAAAAATTCTCTAACAACGTAAATATTATTCAAATCGACTTGTCTTTGTTCAAATCCATAACATGGGCTAAGAAAGCTCGACATCCGCTTTTCAATAAAAACGAATAGCTTTATGGCTTGATATGATAGTGGATCGATTTTAGTGGTTTAGTTATTTGAATTAAGTATGATAGGTTGGTTAGGAATATGAAAACTAACAACCTTACGAAAAACAATCAATTTTGGCATGATGAGTGGTTAACCAATCAATTCCTAAAATTACATCAAAAGCAAGTATCTTTAAAGATATAAGATCAACGAGTAATGTGATAGTGCTAACTTAGATCATGCAAGATTTATAAACCGTAGATGTAACGAAGGTTTCACCCAACGGAGTTTCAACGAGATAAGTCAAAGTCCAATTTCTCCTGAGTCAAGTTTAAGCGTTGAGCACAAGCGGAGAGATAAAAGAATGGGTAGAACCGGTATCTAGTAAGGTATAAACTTCACAAGAGTTCAAGATTAGCTTACCCGTAATCACCTCGTTCGGGTTCCTCGCGTTTTGGCCAGTCACGACAAACGCTCTTCCAGGAACCTTTGATTTCGACTTATCGGGATGACCTTTGAGTCACCTCCCCCAGTTGACTTGGTTTTCTTTCTGAAACAATCCCGAGCTATGTGGCCTTCCTTTCCACAGTTGTAACATACCTTGGATTGTTGTGGACAATTTGGGATGATATGTCCTCTTTCCCGCATTTGTAACATCTAACTCGGCGGTCGCTTTCCTCCCTAGAATTTGTTGTTGGTCTTGATCTTTCTTTGTTGATGTCTTCCGTCATTGTTGAATCTCCTCTTCCAAAATTTCCACTTGACTCACCTCTCCTATTATAATGGCCACGATGACCACCCGAGTGGTTACCGCTTTGTTAAATATTTTTCCGTCCTCGTTGGTTATCATCGCTCTAATGACTAGCATCCACCAGATGACCCTAGTTGTGGTCCTCGGTTGAACATACTCATTATCTCGCTCTCATAATTGAGCCTCATTTTACAACATCTCGAATATAAAGAAAATTTATGAGATATAAGATATTGTCGAATCTCGGGCTTTAGACCTCTCGAAACATCCTCGTAATTAGTTCCTCATTTTAGACCAAATGAGGTGCTAACTTTCGGATAACTCTGCAAACTTCGCCTCATCTTTGGGACACCGGTCATGTTGTTTTGTTCGGTCGATAAACTCCACCTCCTTCATATATATAGCGAATACTTTCGAAAAGTACTTGTCATTGAATAGTTCTGAAATGTTTCCCAAGACATCTTTGAGTCATTGGTTGGTACGCTTCAGAGACTCCCACCGATGAATCTGTCTCACCGCGAACATAAAGGTGGCGAATGGAACCTTCATTCTCTTTCCGCAGCATCCCAAGACATCGAATATCTTGGTAATTTGCTTGACCCACGTTTCCGCCATGATCGGATCCGGCTTTCCCTTAAATTCGGTGGTCCCAACTCCTCGAATCGCTTGGTTGTGATAAGCCGCGCATTCTTTATCATTTCCACCAGTATTTTGTGCACGAGTCTCCTCGTGCTGGTTTTGTATGAACTATGAAAAGCTCCTAAACATTCCATCATTCATCGTTTGCTTTCGGTAGTGTTGTTTACAGGAGGAATATTGCCTTCTGTTGACGCTTCTCTCGGTTTGTAACTAAAGATTGTTCCACAGCCTCATACACTCCATTGTTAACGTTCTCGGCCATTCTTAAATACTTCCATAAAACAAGGGTTAATTAAACAAATTAACATATCACATAATATCCCTATATTATGGTGACCGAATAAATAAATAAGCTTAGATAAGACACACTAACGAAGGATTTACTCATCTCTCCCTCCTAGTTCTATTCCCGATCTCCGCCAGAGACCATATCCCTAAGCTCGATACCAACAAAGGACGCCCCCAAAATAGGTATCAACATCCATTCTGAGTCGCCAAATACATGGTACAGAAAGCAAACTACAACTTCAATAATACAATTATCGTGCAAAATACGACAACACATAATGTGAGTTTAAATACAAATATTATCTTCTGTATAATATCCACACTCAAATAAGTCCTCGTTACAATTATTCAAACACTATTTTACGAAAATAGTGAGGATTGCTAAAACATCTTTCTAGAACCATCACTCCGCACTCCAACTAGTTCTCGCTATGTTCTCACCTCCCGAGAAAAATGGAACAAAAAAGAAAGGGTGAGCTCAACTAGCCCATAAAGAATATTATGACTAAGATAATATACAAAAATTATCGATAGTCTTCAACGAGGGAAAAATCGATAAAATATAATAGCCAACAAGTTTTAGATCAACAATCTGCGGTGAAAAGCGACAATCCATTAGAAGAGTCAAGTAGAGAATGAGTTCTACTATCTTCTAAGATTTAAAAGTCCATCATCAATATTTTATCCCTCAGAACAACAATCAATATACATCTTTAATCAAATATTCATCTTTTGCACTACAGTGCCAAAGATATTCATTTTATATCACCAGGTTAATTCATGTTCATCTCAACACTGTTCATCTTTCACTTACGGGCCAAAGATATTCATCGATTAATCATTTATCTTTTGCACTACGGTAGAAGGTATTTAGTAATATCATCATTTAGGATGAGGATGATGAAAATATTTTAAAGAAAAATCGAATCTAGTGAAGCGGAAGGACAAATAGTAGGGATTCGTATAACGGTTTATCCAAGATCAATAATACTTCATAAATACCAATTTTGAAGCGAATTCAAAAATAAAGATCAAAACATGGATACAATCAAAGATAGTAACCATAATAGACATCTTGGACAAAAAGAAGAAAATTTCATTTTTCGATGAATAGTCTTTAGATTCGTGAATAAAGTCTTGGATATCGTGAATAAGTAACTCCCGATACAAAAAAGTTCCAAATTTGATAAAATTCGGATCAATACTTGACATAATGATATTGAAGAAATAATATCATATATGAAGAAAATAACATCCCTTACCTCAAAATATCGATTACTTACGATCGAAATATCGGTATAAAAATTTGAAGGAAACTTGCAGACGATGAATAGAAACTCACAAAGTATCTAAATACTCACAAAATACACTCAATAATCTAGAGAGATAAAGAGAAAACTTATTTACGGTGTGATTTTCAATTCTAACTTAGCCCTCTATTTATAGGAAAATGTTAGCAGACTTGACTGCAACTCCGATGACTTTACTGCTACTTCCCCCACCCACCACATTTGAAATAAATTCAAAGACATTTCTTCACCAACCACAAGTGAGGCCCACTCAATTCTAGAATTTTTCACCAAAATCATTTATAAACCTAATTTCTGAATCAATCACCTCTTAAAATTCATAACAAATCATACGTTCATTTTTAACGGTTCAAAATTTGTGGACATATACTCAACTTATATATGTATAACATATCCAAAAATTACAACAATCCAACGGTCGGATTAAAAATTATAACTCACACAATATATCTCAAAACACTGGTTTAATTTTTAATACCTTCATTCCGGCAACAAAAATCTTGATAAAACACCTCAACATTAACTCTTTCATTTTTAACCACAATAAATATATCCAACATTTATATCCACATAAAATAAATATTTCCTTATCATATGAATCAATAATTAATTATTCACAAATAATATTACGTAATCACATTTATGACAACCAAGCCGCTCCTCGAGGAAGAGGGGCTTTCCAATAAGAATTTCTCCTTATTGGCGCCAATTAGGTGACCAAACCTCTCCTTGATGAACTTTCTAGATATTGCCAATAATGCTATCTAATAATATTATTCAAATAATATGAATTATTGATCCGATAATGGGAAATCTTGTCGCGATGACAATTATTGAAACAACAATAATATAAAATATCAACGCAACAATTATTGAATCAATAAAATAAAATATTGAATAGTAACTCTACGTAACAATTATTGAGTAGTGCCTTCTTTACGTAAGGATCAATAATTCATCAATCTTGCATCATCCACACGTATTCTTTGTATTTTAACCACCGGGTATTCCAACGATGTTAATTCGTAACAACTTCGCCAAGTTATTTATAAAAACTCAAACTTGTCGTTTTCTTCATCCGAAGCGGTTATTACATTATGGGGCTCACAAATGATCTGCGCCATCGCATTTAATATTCTCCGACAACAAGAATATTCCACATCCAAACGAATATTCCCCGACAACAATGATTATTTTATAACGACTTGCATATTTTGCAAAATTTGCACATTTCACCCATAACCAGAGAATTATATCAAATTAATACCTTATTATTCACAAATATAATTAGAGGAAATTCGATTTTATTTATAATAAGTTGGGGTCTTACTATACCATCTGGTTCGGAGGGATTTGTCATCTACAGTGATGCTTCGGGCAAAGGGTTAGGTTGTGTTCTCATGCAATACGGGAAAGTCATAGCTTTATGCCTCAAGACAACTCAAAGAATATGAGAGGAATTATCCTACTCATAATCTAGAGTTAGCAAATTTGTTATCTTCGCACTTAAAATTTGGAGGCATTACTTGTATGGAGAAAAATGGAGATCTTTACGGATCATAAAAGCCTCAAATATTTCTTCACTCAAAAGGAACTCAACACGCGACAACGACGTTGGCTTGAATCTGCTGAAAGATTATGATCATACCATCCAATACCATCCCGAAAAAGCGAACATGTAGTCGACGATTGAGTAGAAGATCATATGCGGCACGTCAGATATTCACAACACAAAAGCTCATTTTGTGTGACTTACAAAGGATGGAGATAGAGTTAAAGACTCAGGGGACACTTATAATGATGGCGAATATCTGAGTAGAACCGACTTTAATCGATAAAGTTAAAAGCCGCTCTCAGCTACGGACACGGAGCTAATGCGTATGAAGAAGAAAGTGCAAGAAGTGCTATCTTAAGGAGCAAGAATAGATGAGGAAGGAATACTTGAGTCAACTCCGAAATTTGTGTTCTAACGAACTGATTTAAAGTATAAAATCATGAAGGAGGCGCACAACACACCGCTTTGTAATCCATCTCGGGAGTACCAAATGTATCGTGATCTTGACATACATTTTGGTAGTAATATGAAGAGAGAGATAGCAGAGTTTATCTCAAGGTGTTTAACTTATCAACGAGTCAAGGCGGAGCATCAAGTACCAAAAGGTCCATTGCAACCACTTGAAATTCCAGAATGGAAGTGGGAGCACATTACCATGGATTTCGTTATCGATCTTTCCAAAGTTTCTCAAGGCATAGATGCGATTTGGGTCATTGTTGATAGATTGACCAAGTTTGCTCATTTCTTATCGATACGAGAAACTTATACACTTGAACGTCTTGCTCGTTATGTACATAAACGAGGTGTAAGATTGCATGGTATGTCAGTATCCATAGTTTCTGATCGAGACCCAAGATTCACTTCAAGATTTTGGGTTAGTTTGTAAAAAGCTATGGGCACGGATTTACGATTTAGCTTCGGCATATCATCCTCGGATGGATGAGGCGATCGGAGAGGACGATTCAAACTCTTGAAGATCTATTAAGACTCTGTGTCCTTGACTTCAAGGGAAGTTGGGACAAGTTCTTACCATTAGTGGAGTTTTCCTACAACAACAGTTAGCAAGCAAGTATTGGCATGGCTCCATTCGAGGCGTTGTATGGAAGAAAGTGTCGTTCTCTAGTATGCTGGGATGAGGTGGGTGAAGCAACATTATTGGGACCAGAGTTGGTACGTATGACTACGGAAAAGGTTCAAATGATCCGACAACGTATAAAAATCTCACAAGATCGACAAAAGAGTTATGCTGATCTTCATCGAAAGGACGTAGAATTTGATATTGGAGATCATGTGTTGTTACGTGTTGCTCCATGGAAAGGAGTTACAAGATTTGGAAAGAGAGGAAAGCTCAATCCTCGATTCATTGGCCCATTTTTAATCCTCGATCGAGTAGAAACTGTGGCCTATAGACTTGCGTTACTGCCAAGTATGTCTCGTGTTCATAACGTTTTTCACATATCCATGTTACGTAAATATTTGAAAGACCCGAACCACATTATTGTGTTAGAACCGGACGAAATAGTGGAAGATTTAACGTATGAAGAGGTTCCTGTTAAAATCTTGGATAAGAAGGAACATATTCTACGCTCCAAGGTTATACCTCAAGTCAAAGTTTTGTGGAGAAACCACGATGTTGAGGAAATGACTTGGGAATTAGAATCTGAAATGAAATCAAGGTATCCTCACCTCTTCGACATACTAGGTACGCACCCTAATTTCGAGGACGAAATTTCATAAGAAGGGGAAATTGTAAGACCCCAACTTTTTGAATAAAGATTAAATTTTCTTGAAATATATTTTTGAATATTATGGTGTGGATTTGATATAATGTTATAGTTGTGGGTAATATTTACAAATTTTGCAAAAATACGCAAGTTTGTTATATAATATTTGATTGGTCTGGGAATATTCGTTTTAACGGGAATATTCATACAACTGCAGACAATCATCATTGGTGGACCCCAACGGAATTATTATCGGATTGAAAAAACGACAAAAATACTTTATGAAAATAACTACGGAAGTTTTACCGTTAATCTGTTGAAACACCCTTGTGTTAAAGAATGCGATGTCTGCGTGGTTTCATAAGTAGCACACGGTATTGATTATTGATGCTTACGTGAGAAGTCACTCGGTTATACTCAATTATTCTTCTGACAATTCTTTGCATCATATCTATCATATTATGGATTCAATTATGGTCGAGATCATCATCTGCATAAAATGTTTTTTTATTAAATCAATACTTGAGATGACAAAGTTATTCATATTATAAACTGAAATATTTACAATGTCTAGAAGTTCTGTCAAGGAAAGGTTTGGTCACCTAATTGCGCGCCAAGAGGGAGAAATCCTTATTGGAAAGCCCCCTCTTTCCTGGGAATGACTTGGTTGATAAATATTGTGAGTTATAATATTAATGATGAATGTTGTTGAGAGTTGAATTTGGAGACGCTGACGTGATATTTGAGTTCGAGCGAAATTAGTAAAATAGTCTATAAACACAAAATTTTACGGATTCACTATTTGGTCAAAAAGTCAACAGGTTGAATTTTTCTAGAAAAGTCAAACTTCAAATTTCAAAATTTATATTTTGATAAAAATAGTTTCATTATGTTGGAATTGTTTGTATTAGTGAAAATCGACATTTTATTCCGATGATAATTGATGTCTAGGGGTTATATTGATAAATCGGGTAAATTATCGGATAAATAAGCAATTAATTGCTACTAATTCACATGCTTATACAACTATTTGTTCACATATGTGTACTATTGAATCACATTATTTACTATTAGGAGAGTTGGTGCAAGATTGATAATACTTGCATGACTAAGTTAAAAATTGAGGTATAGATGGAGGTACTAAACTGTAATTCATATTTTTTCACATGATTATACTATTGATTCACATGATTGAACTATTAATTCACATTATTTACTATTAGGGGAGTTGGTGCAAGATTGATAATACTTGCAGGACTAAATTAAAAATGAAAGAAAAGTTGGAGGTATTGTATTGTAATTTTTGAGCCCCAAAACGTGCAATTATCGAAACTATATTTTTCTATAAATAAGCTCATTCTTCCTTCATTTCTCACCAATTCACAAAAGCTTTAGAAGCGATTATTATAGAGAGAAATTATAGAGAAAAGAAGAAGAAAATCGATACTCACTATTCCAATTATCCGAGTTTTTCAAGGTAGGGAGTATTATTTCTTTCTTATCTATGAAGAGAACTTCATTATTCTATTCTTATTATTCTCATTGGAATAACATGTATACGCCGAGCTACCCTATACTTGGTGAAATTCTTACATTGTTCCATTCTTTATCATTACATTGGAACATCACATCAATGCGTTTCTACGCCTGGGACTCGGTTCCGCCTCTTTATCATTTTGTTGGAATATCCTCATGCATGCGTTTCACGGGACTGATTCCGCTCTTTATCATTCGGTTGGAACATCCTGTTGCATGCGTTCTACGCTTCGGACTGATTCCGCTCTTTATTATTACATTGGAATATCCTCGTCATGCATGCGTTTCTGTGGGACTGATTCCGTTATTTATTATTCTCGCTGGAATAACTTTTTTGTCTGGATCATCGCATGCTTGGTGATTTCTTTTGTTATTCCATTCCTTATTATACTCGGTTGGTTAAAATTTTGACTTCTATACTCCATGAAATTAGTAGAATATCCTTGATATTTGCGTTTTATCCATGTCTTTTCATAGAAATATTCTTCCTCGAGCATTCTTGAATTTTACTCTACAAAGCGATGTCATGTTAACAATTTGGGCGTTATTAGTTCTGGATAAAATAATTCTTGAACTTGTTTTATTGAATTCTTATATCATTGTCATCATCCTCATGTTTATATTTTTGTTGAAAGTCATCTCTGGGCCTATAGTGCATAGATGGACTTGGTATGATTATGACCGAGGATTATTCGGTGTAATCATGATCGTAATGTTACAAATGATGTGGAAAAAGTCCTCATTGGCCGTAGTGCATTGATGGATGATTGTTGGCATGATCATGATCATTATTGAATACAAATATTCTTGCACGAAGTCATGGATAATTAATGGTCGTGATACTAAAGAATATCCTCGACCGTAGTAGTGCGGGGTGATTCGATGATGTGGATTATTTATTAAAATTTGAATTGTAAGACCGAAATTTATGAAATAAAAGTATTCAATTTTTCTTATAATTACTATTCAGTAAATGGTTAAATTGATAAAAGTTAAAGTTAAGGGTGATATATGATTTTTTTTTTCAAAATACACAAGTGGTTATAAAATATTCATTGTTGTCGGAGAATATTCGTTTGGTGTGGAATATTCTTTACGTTGGGGAATATTAAATGCGACGACGCACCATTTGTGGGCCCCATAACGTAATAATAAGCTTGGGATGAAGAAAAGCGACAAAATTAAGTTTTTATAAATAACTAGCGTAATGTCGTTATCAATTAACACTTATTGGAATACCCCTCATTGGTAAAATAAAAATAATCTGGCGTTGTTGCGATGGACACTTCGGTATTACACAATATTTTGAATTATTGATTCTTATGTAAGAATGCACTACTCAATAATTATTCACGGTAATTAATGTTCAATATTTTATTTTATTGATTCAATAATTCTTTGCGTTGATATTTTATATTATTGTTGTTTAAATAATTATCAACGCACAATATTTCTCATTATCGGATCAATAATTCATATTATTTGAATAATATTATTAGATAGCATTATTGGCAATGTCTAAAAGTTACATCGAGGAGAGGTTTGGTCATCTAATTGCTACGCCAAAGAAGGAGAAATTCTTATTGGAAAGCCCCTTTTCTGAGGAGCTACCGGGTTGTCATAATTGTGATTACATAATATTATTTGTGAATAATTAATTATTGATATATATGATAAGAAAATATTTATTTGATGTGGATATAAATGATGGATTTATTTATGTGTTTATAAATGAAGGAATTAATGTTGAGGTATTTTATCAGTGTTTTTGAGATATATTGCGTGAGTTATAATTTTTAATCCGACCGTTGGATCGTTGTAATTTTTGGATATGTTATACATATATAAGTTGAGTATATGTCCACAAATTTTGAACCGTTAAAAATGAACGTATGATTTGTTATGAATTTTAAGAGGTGAATGGTTCAGAAATTGTTGAAGTATCTGAATTTAGCATTTTGGTGGGAAATTCTAGAATTGAGTGGGCCCCACTTGTGGTTGGTGAAGAAATGTACTGAATTTTATTTCAAATGTGGTGGGTGGGAATAGTAGCAGGTAAAGCCATCAGGTTGCAGGTCAAGTCTTCTAAAATTTTCCTATAAATAGAGGGCTAAGTTAGAATTGAAAATCACACCAGAAACATAAGCTTTCTCTCTCTAGATTATTGAGTGTATTTTGTGAGTATTTAGATACTTGGTGAGTTGATATTCATCAGTACAAGTTTTCTTCAGCGTCATATCCGATATCCAATCGTAAGAAGTCTTTTTTTGAGGTGTAAGGATAGTAAGGGATTTTAAGGGTTGTTATGTTTTTCGGATTCGTTACTTCTTCGACCTTGAAAAATTCTGGAAAAATTTGAAATGATATGTTGATGAGTTTTATTGATTGTGTCCAAAATGGTGATTTTTGGATGTATAGATTAAGAGTTATGAATTTTATGAGAAAAAACTATTTTAAAAGTAACCACTTATAACTCCTTATGGTTAACTCCAAAATTGATGAAATTTTTATTGGGAGTACATCTATATAATATCGTTATACTTTGTGAATTTGAATTTTGGATAAAAGTATAATTTATGATAAATGTCTAAATATTCGTGGTTTTGGCCATATGAAAAAAATAGTAAATAAATTTTAAAAATTCTAAGAAAAATATATGTTCAATATGGGACTATATTCGCTAAATCCCGAAAAGAAATATTTTTTGGAACTGATTTGGTATTTTTCATGAAAATGGACTAGTTATGAATAAATGAGTTAAATATGTTATGTGAAGGAAGAAAATTGGAAAATATGATTTTATGGCTTGAGAATCATATATGTGGTATATCTGATTTTTAATGAGGGTTTTGGTTATTGGTGATGAAATCTTATAAGTTTGGCATTTTATGATGATTAAATACATTATTTAGTAAAGTGTAAACAATTAAAATAAATTGTTTATAAGTTTAAGAAATGTTATTCTTTCAATATCATTATCTTAGAAATATTGGTATGGATTTTATTGTGGAATTTTACCTTTTGTGTCGTGGTTACTATCCATGAGTTCTTATTCATGAGTTCTTATTCATGAGTTCTTATTCACGAGTTCTTATTCACGGTACTATTCACTACAAAATTGGTTTCTTTTTCTAACCAAATTATAGTTGATTTATGAATATTACTCGGAGATTAAAACTATATATTGATTATATTGATTTTATTAACATATATAATATTTTATAACCCCCGATGTTGAAATTCTCTTTCACTTGAGTATAAAGATGGGTAGATTATTGGTATGATCATGGTAGGGTTCTCTTTGGCGAAGGTAGTGAAAAGTTGAATTGTGGTTGGTATAATCGGGACCATTGAATTTATAATTGAATATCTTTAGCTTAAGTCAAAGGTGAATTGATCAACATGATTATAATTATTGTTTATATAAATTAAAATGATATTATATTTCTTTGAGATATTAATATATTTGGCACCAGAGTGCAAATATGAATGATAAGGAATATCTTTGGCCCAGAGTGCAAAAGATGAATCATTAATGAATATCTTTGGCCCGTAGTGCAAAGATGACCTGTTGTTGAATATCTTTGGCCAGTGGTGCAAAGATGAACTGTGGATGAATATCTTTGGCCATAGTACAAAGATGAATTTATTAGTATGATTATGAAGAGGAACTGTGATTGGGTATAACCATGATCTTTGATGTTTCAGGTAAAGACATGTGATGAAAATTATATTAGATCACAGGTGCGAAGAGGAATTTAGAATTACAATTATAATTATGAGATATTCATATAATTGTGGAAATGAACTGTTGATTGATGTTACAAGGATAAAACATTGTTGGTGGACTTTTAACATGTAGAAGATAATAGACTGTATTGTCTATTTGACTCTTCTAATGGATTGCTTCGTTCATTGCAACTATGGTTGAAATTTTTATCATCTACCATATGTTCTAAATCTCCGATTTGTTATTGATGAAGGCTATTGATAATTTAATTATCTTTAGTCATGATATTCTTTCTTGAAGTAGTTGTTGCTCACCCTTTTTGCTTCACAATTCCTTTCGTGTAATAAAAGTGTAAATTTGGGTCGGCTGGGGGTAACAAGGGAATAGAATCTGGTCTCTAGTCGTGGAGTTCTCCTAAACAAAGATAGAACAAGTGTGTTGTATATATCTTTTAGTAGTTATATTTGGTGAATCATATAGGGAGAAAACCCAACATTGGAAGGGTGTTTTGCTTCTTGTCATCATACAAGATATCTAATGACATACAACCTCGTGTCATCATAAGATGTGGTTGTGCTCATCCACTTTCTTTGAGTATATTTACGAAAGCACTACCTATATAATCTTGGTGTTTATTTGAAGTATAATTCTCAATTTGAGACGGGGAGATAATGATAAATCAAGAGAAGACTCACCATTGGGAAGAATATGATAGTAATCTTCTCGTTTTTCTTTGGGGTCTATTGGGTCAACCAAGGATAATTCTGTGGCCATAAGATATCTATCATAACTTAGAAGCATGGCCTCCCATGTACGAAGGTTTCCTTGAGCACTTCCCAAAGATTTTAGTTTCTAAAACAGTTTTTGACTATACCTTTATGTAGGTATCACTGTGAGGTGTTGTCCACTGATGGGACATTTGTCACATTACGGTTGGGACACGAGTCACAGTTGGTATATATTTGTATCAAAACTCATAGCATTTATGTTGTTGTATTTTGCACGACAATTATTGTAATAAAGTTATAGTTATTTTCTGTACCATGTATTTGGCGACTCAGAATGGGTTGGATGGAATGGACCTATTTTGGGGTTGTCACATGAGTCCCAGCAATAAAAGTGATGAAAAACCTTCTAAATCATAAAAGATAGTAGATTTTATTCTCTACTTGACTCTTTTAATGGATTGCTTGTTCCGCTGCAATTAAACTTGATGGTTGTTATATTGTATCAGTTTAACATTGTTGAAGGCTAACGATAATATATTCTGCATTATCTTAGTCATAATATTTCTTACTAGGCTAGTTGAGCTCACCCTTTTACTTTTATTGTTCTCTTCAGGAAATGAGAACATAGCAGGGACTAGTCGGGGAATGGAGTGACGGACCAGATGATAGCATTAGTAGTCCTCACTATTCTGTAAAATAGTGTAATAATAATTGTAATAAGGACTCCTTTTGAGTTTGTATAATCTCTAGTATACAATATTTGTATTTAAACTCACAGTTTATGTTTTGTCGTATTGTACACGACAGTTGTATTATTAAGTTGTATTTGAATTTATGTACCATGTAAGTGGCGACCCAAGATGGGTGACGTATACCTAATTTTGGGGGCGTCACAATGACCAGGGATTATTCGGTGTAATCATGACCGTAATGTTACAAATGATGTGGTAAAAGTCCTCATTAGCCCGTAGTGCATTGATGGACAGTTGTTGTAATGATCATGACCATTAATGAATACACAAATATTCTTAACCAGTAGTGTAGCATGGATAATTGTGGTCGTGATACTAAAGAATATCCTTGGCCAGAGTAGTGCGGGGTGATTCGATGATGTGGAATATTTATTAAGTCGAGTCTCGGCGATAATGATGATGAAAAACCTTTTAAATCATAAAAGATAGTAGATTTTATTTTGTCTTGACTCTTTTAATGGATTGCTTGTTCATTGCAGATTAAACTTGATGTCTATTATATTTTATCGGTTTAACATTGTTGGAGACTAATGATAATTTATTCGCATTATCTTAGTCATAATATTTCTTCTTAGGCTAGTTGAGCTCACCCTTTCTTTCACCGTTATTCTTGAAATGAGAATATAAATTTGACGGACGAGTCGGAGAGCGGAGTGATGGTCCGAGAGGATATCATTAGTAGTCCTCACTATTACGTGAAATAGTGTGATAATAATTGTAATGAGGACTCCTTTTGAGTTTGTATAATCTCTAGTAGACAATATTTGTATTCAAACTCACAGCTTTATGTTTTGTCGAATTATACCTGCATGTTGTATTAGTAAGTTGTATTTGAATTCTGTACCATGTATCTGGCGACCCAAGATGGGTGATGTATACCTAATTTTGGGGACGTCACATAATATATATATGCGATCCGAATTTTAAGCTCACCCCTTATCTAACTCACTTTGTTCACCCCCTTTTAGCGACGGAATTCCAGAATGACGATTCATTATGTCATTATATATATAAATCCGCTTGTCTTAGCTTTTAGCGACGACACAACACATACGACGGACCTAACATATATAGCGGATGATCGAATCGTCGCCCTTCGCCCCGTCGCTAAAGAAAAGAAGAATATGAGTTAGTTAGAGTAAGTGAGCTTAAGATCCGGACCGTATATATATATATATATATATATAATGATTCATAACATATATTTGTTACAGATTAAAAATTAGCATACACCATCTCTATCGCTTAATATAAGAATCAATATTGAGATTAAAACTGAAACATTCAAATCAGCTACTAATCGTCGTCCGTTACTAATAATAGCGGACGTGAATTTTTCATTTTTAATATCGACCGTTTGTTCTTCTATCGGACATTAATGATGATATTTGTTCTAATATTGACCGATGATTCTTGTATTGGACGATAATGATAGTATTTGTCTATTTTTAATTCATAACAAGTATTTGTTATTGATTATTGTTCATATATATATATATAAAGGGAATATTAAGGTGCACATCCGTGTAACTTTTAAAGTTACACGATCTACGATCGTAGTCACTTCACGATTTGTGAATTCATTCTACTATTGTAGACGAATTTACGATCGTAGGGTAAATTCACTATACTATCGTGGAGTGACTACTCTACGACGACTGTGTACCTCAATTTTTACCTATATATAAATAGTATAGAACATAAAAAGGAGCAAAGTACTTTGACACCTGAATCACAGCTAATCTTTCGGATTCAGTTAGCATGGAGTTTATTTTTGAATAAATTGGTTATTTGAAGCATTTTATTGAATAATTGACCAACTTACCTAAAAATGAACTTTATGCTAACAACTCCCTAATCTTCCGTTCCCTAGTGTGTGTTGCCCTAATTTGCGCCACGATCACCCTACTTCACCAGCCAAACACGCCCTCAAAAATCTCAAAAAAACCACCTCATTCCCTCTTTAACATTAGAGATAGAATAGTGTTGCGAATTTGCTGTGAAACATAATATATATACACACGCATAAATATAGAGAGAGAGAGAAAGGGAAAACGCCACCCTTATCAACCAAAAGACCCTAATTCGCCGCCGCGATGGATTCTTCTCAGGTGCAGCAAGCTCAGCTAGCGGCGATTTTGGGACCTGATCCCGCCCCATTTGAAACCCTAATTTCTCACCTGATGGCCTCATCCAATGAGCAAAGATCGCAAGCCGAAGTCATTTTCAATCTCTGCAAGCAAACCGATCCCAACTCGCTCGTTCTCAAACTCGCTCAGCTCCTCCAGTTCTCCCCTCATGTTGAAGCCCGAGCCATGTCCGCAATTCTACTCAGAAAGCAGTTGACTCGTGATGACTCGTACATATGGCCCCGGTTGTCTCCTTCAACTCAGTCATCGCTCAAATCGATCTTCCTTGCTTGCGTTCAACGCGAAGAAGCTAAGACTATAATTAAGAAGCTTTGCGATACTGTTTCGGAGCTCGCCTCCGGGATTTTACCGGACAATGGATGGACGGAGCTATTGCCTTTTATGTTTCAATGCGTATCGTCCGATTCGCATAAGCTTCAGGAATCTGCATTTTTGATATTTGCCCAATTGTCTCAGTACATAGGTGAAACACTAATTCCCCACATAAAACACCTGCATACTGTGTTTTTACAGTGTTTGACTACTTCGTCGAGCTCGGATGTGAGGATTGCGGCGCTTAGTGCTGTTATTAATTTCATTCAGTGCTTGTCTAGCTCCAGCGACCGTGATCGTTTCCAGGATTTATTGCCTGCGATGATGAGTACTTTGACGGAAGCATTGAATTGTGGGCAGGAGCCAACAGCTCAAGAAGCTTTAGAATTGATGATTGAATTGGCTGGGACAGAACCAAGGTTTTTGAGGAGGCAATTAGTGGAAGTAGTGGGGTCTATGTTGCAAATTGCAGAGGCGGAAACTCTAGAAGAAGGGACAAGACATTTAGCTATTGAGTTTGTAATTACTCTTGCCGAGGCCAGGGAGAGGGCACCTGGAATGATGAGGAAATTGCCCCAGTTTATTAGTAGGTTATTCGCAATTTTGATGAAGATGTTGTTAGATGTTGAAGATGATCCGGCGTGGCATACTGCAGATACTGAGGATGAGGATGCCGGAGAGACTAGTAATTATAGTGTTGGGCAGGAGTGTTTGGATAGGTTGGCCATAGCTTTGGGAGGGAATACTATTGTTCCTGTTGCATCGGAGCAGTTGCCAGCTTATTTGGCTGCCCCTGAATGGCAAAAACATCATGCTGCATTAATTGCACTTGCGCAGATTGCAGAAGGATGCTCGAAGGTAATTCGCTGTTACTTGAGATGCAAACGCTGTTTATTTGTCGATATTATTTACTAGTTTGACTTTATTGGTTGGTGTTTGTGTCTCCACGTGGTTTATGTGTGTTCGAAAGTAACAAAATGTAATCTTTTTAATATATTGTTGCAGGTGATGATAAAAAACTTGGAGCAAGTGGTAACCATGGTATTAAATTCATTTCAAGATCCCCATGCTCGAGTACGATGGGCTGCTATTAATGCGATTGGACAATTATCTACTGATTTGGGACCAGACTTGCAAGTTCAGTACCATCAAAGGGTGCTGCCAGCACTAGCTGCAGCTATGGATGACTTCCCGAATCCGCGTGTACAGGTTAGTAGGGTTGGTCATTAATTCATATGAGCGGTTTTTCAGTTGCTTTTTGTGCACAAATGAATAATAGTATAACAATTTGCTTACACTGGCCTAATCATTTTTGATATTCTTATACTACTATGATCTATAGTTTTGATAGTTCTTGATACCTATATATAGTAGCTTAATGCTTTTTAAATTGATTGTATTGTGGTTCAGAAAAATCTTGGCATTGATAGCTGCTGTGGTAAATTAAACAAGAAACAAGGTACTATTTGAAAGAAGCTAGTAACGTATTGTATAGGGGCTTAGCTTTGTATAATTTTTGACATATTGTATTCAATTGTTCAGGGTCAGGTGGGGTGGGGAATACTTTTTACATATTTGAGATGCTATCTGCATAAAAAAGTAATCTAACAAGAAGGAAACCCTGGAATTTATAAAACACAACATGGAATGAGCCAACAATTCATTTGATAGTGCAAGATTCTGTATGGTACTACTTTGTTACCGAAACATATAGTCTAAACGGGTATGTCCTTTAGTGATCTATTGAACAAGATACTGTATGATATCCATATTTTCATTGATATTAGTAGCTTGAAAGCACTTTCTGGATAAGGGTTTGATCTACCGAATATGAAAATTTCTATTTTAAACCTTGAAAACTGTTCAAGTTATATGTGTTGTAGGCAATAATCTTATTGCAAGTTGATAGCTCCTGTGGATGAATGGATGGTATGATTGATCAAGAGAATGTTTGTTGAAGGAAATTGTAATATGATATTTGTGAAGCACTACTGTTAGTTGTGATGCATGTTTGAAGGTTTAAAATATTGTGGATAGTATTATGGCCACCAACTACTTTTATCTTACGTTGGAAGAAAATGAGATGCCCTTTGTTTTGTAGTAGTTTTTAGCAAATGAACTTAAAGATGTTATTCTAAGTAAATATCTGAATATTTCAGATCGAGTCAAGTTTGCATGAGGGACATACAACTATTTGATATTTATCTTCTATTGAACAACTAAGAGGGTTTTGGTGGACTTAAAAAAATAAAATAAAATTCAATCATAGTAGGATTTGATGCCCACAGATGTATATGTGATGTTTCTCACTGCATTGCCAATGTAAGATTTGTCTTGCAGCATTTTTTCCAATCTCATTAAGGACTGGTTCATGTTATATTTCTCTTTTGAGGTATGTTAACCTTTTGTCTTCTAGATGGTGATTTCTTATGTTACTATGATTATTTAAACTGTTAAGGAATTTAGAATGCCAAGTGATGATGAAACTCTTGGGTGAGTTACCATTACTGTTAGAGTTGTTGAATTGGGAAGGGGGGAAGAAGAAGGGGGGGTTTCAAAGCTTTTATACGTTTCTCATCGAGTTTAATGGACATTGTTACTAAGTTTTGTGTTGCTGATATTTCTTTTTCCTTTGGTATTTTAGCTGCAGAATCGTAATTCCAGTAAATGTTATCTAGGTAATTTTAAATAGGTAATTCTATTCTGTATGTAGCAGTTCATGGATATAGGGAAGTATAATGTCTTTATGTGATATGTAGTGTATATTTTTGGACCTTTGGTACAGTCATAGTCAAATACTCAAGCTCTTGCTCAATCTGGTTTAGATTAGCTAGGTTTTCCATTACATATTTATGTAGTGATAGTTTTGCTTTTAGTTGTTTATTTGCTCTTTCCTTGGTCCTTTTGGTTCTCATTGTATCTGCATCCCTTGTCATTATTAGTAGAATTTGTTCAGGTTATGTGTTATAGAATATTTTAGAAGTCGCATCACACCTTCATGTCATGGTGTACACGCTATCTAATCTATACTTTTACATTTGTTAGAGCAGCTGAGAATCAGTCCTCTCCATTATTCTTACTAAAACATATATAAACTAATTGTTAATCGTTTTCTCCAGGCTCACGCGGCTTCAGCTGTGCTCAATTTCAGTGAGAACTGTACCTCAGATATATTAACGCCTTACTTGGATGGAATAGTGAGCAAGCTACTTGTGCTTCTACAGGTATAACAGCAGAGGCAATAAGTGCCACAAAAGAAGACATATATAAAGATCTTTTCACATTTATAGACAGTCCATATTGTTTCTTGATATACAATGATGTTTGTTATGCAGAATGGCAAGCAAATGGTGCAAGAAGGGGCCTTGACTGCTTTAGCCTCTGTTGCTGATTCATCTCAGGTGTAATATTATGTCATATAAATTATAATTTGCGAGCAACTTAAAATTTTATGCCTTTGTCGTGGGTATCTTTCTGATGCTTGGTGTGTCAATAGGAGCATTTCCAAAAATATTATGATGCCGTTATGCCCTACTTGAAAGCTATATTGGTGAATGCAAATGACAAATCCAACCGCATGCTTCGCGCCAAAGCCATGGAATGCATTAGTTTGGTAGGAATGGCTGTTGGAAAGGATAAGTTCAGGGATGATGCTAAGCAGGTAATTTGCTATAATATATATATATATATATACATACATATATATATATATATTTATATATATTCTTGCGGACATACTTTTTAGCTTACAACAATACAAGTGCATGATGCACAATGTGTTGAATTTGGCTAGTTGAATTCCTTGCACATTTTATTCAACCTAGTGGGCTTCATGCTTGAATTGGGAGTTTTTTTGGGTCTCTTATTCCTCTTTTTTTCTTCAATTTATTTTGGTTTTTGTTCAAAAATAGAAGATATAGCTTGTTAAAGTTTGTGCATGACTTCAAATTCTAAATATGTTTGTCAATTCAAGGTAATGGAAGTGCTTATGTCACTGCAAGGATCTCAAATGGAGACTGATGATCCTACTACAAGCTACATGCTACAAGTATGTGTATACCCTTAATTATAAACAAGAAAAATGCTTATTTATACATTTTATATGTCCCAGCTAATTGAGAAATTACTTCTATTTTTTTCTATAGGCATGGGCAAGACTTTGCAAGTGCTTGGGGCAGGATTTCCTTCCTTATATGAGTGTAGTCATGCCTCCATTGCTTCAGTCTGCTCAACTTAAACCTGATGTGATCATTACATCTGCAGATTCAGATAATGAAATTGATGAATCCGATGATGAAAGGTCTGTCTTCATTCTTGTAATTCAATTTATATAGATTTAGATGTCTAAAGTCAGCAAAAGGATAATATTGCTAAGCATTGGTGGCAAAATATGGTTGCTTTAGTTGGTGGAGTTGAAGCTTTCTTGTACTATAACACGATTTAGATAAGAGACTTTTTGTGTGAATCATCTTTTCCCTTGTTAATAAGCTCAAGGACCATATTATTTGGCCTTGTCCTCATTAATAAGCTCAAGGACCATATTATTAGGCCTTGTTGGCAAAATATGTTGTCTTAGTTGGTGGGTTTAAGTACAGAGTTTCACAGGGTTCTGATAACAGCTTTCACCTTTGAACCAGACACTCTTATAATGAGTGTCTGACAGTTTAAAGTAGCTCTGCAGTTATACTTCAATTTATCTGGGAGTCAGAAATATAATCCTTAGAAAAGTTGCGGGCCATTATAGAAGTTTAATGGTCATAATGCCAATGGTCTGCAAATTGAGGGTGAATTCTGGCTCATTTCTCATATTACTCGTCTTGTGAAAGGAACTTGATAGTTTAGTTGATTAGAATTCAGTGTGTTCTATTTTAGGTTCTTGTCCTGAATGTAACCTCCATTAGCTACTTTTTTTAGAGATAGAAAAAGAACAACCACAAATTTACAATTTTTGTTTTAAGCTACTTAGTCTGGGTACAAAATCTTGTTTTCACTGTAACTACTAATCTTTTTATAGTGTCGTCCATTCGCAATGTCTTTCACCATCTCATCTTTTTTTACTAAGTCGTCATTAAGTTATCACGACTTGTTTCTCTTGAATGTGCAAGTCTCATTAATGTTTTGATCCTAATTTTCCCCTTTACTTTATGTGCATATTACTTTCTTTATCTTGTTTCAATCTGTGCCTAGCTTATGTGTTTGTACTGTTGAATAATGTCTTGCATATTAGTAAGGATTGTATGTCTTGTATATTAGTAAGGATTGAATGTTTTGTATATTAGTAAGGATTGTATGTCTTGCAGCATTGAGACCATCACTTTAGGTGATAAAAGAATTGGGATCAAGACTAGCGTCCTAGAGGAGAAAGCTACAGCTTGTAACATGCTATGTTGCTATGCTGATGAGCTGAAGGAGGGTTTCTACCCATGGATTGATCAGGTTGATCTTGAAGTGAATTTATGAATGTGTGCATTTTAGGCTGCTCAATGGAAATGTTTTCATGAATTGCTCTTAATACATGGAACAGGTTGCCCCAACTTTGGTTCCACTTCTTAAATTTTATTTTCATGAAGAAGTCAGGAAAGCAGCTGTTTCAGGTTTGTCCATACTCCATACTGTTTTCTTTCTTCAATCGTGACAAATATTTTTCAAGTCCTGTTGATGATTTTTCTGTATTTCCTGATGTGTAACATATTTTTCTGTTTCTAGCCATGCCGGAGCTGTTGCGTTCTGCCAAATTAGCTGTAGAGAAAGGACTTGCTCAGGGTCGAAATGAGTCTTATATTAAGCAGTTGTCCGACTACATAATACCAGCTCTGGTGGAAGCTTTACATAAGGTATGGCCGTCTGTAGTTACTAAAAGTTTCAGTATGTTCTGATTTCTAAATTTGTGCGAGTATGTGGTGCTCATTATCCAGGTAATGATTTGTATAAATTGCATTGCTTGCAGGAACCTGATACAGAAATCTGCGCAAGTATGTTGGATGCCTTGAATGAATGCGTTCAGGTTAGTTAATTCTTACCATTTCTCAAAAAAAAATTCTTCCTTACTACCGAGCATAGAACAGAGCTATTTCTTCTAGATTTCGTCTTTGTTACATTTCTAGCTTTATAGAGTTCTGGGAACAATAAACATTTATGAAACAAATGTTCCATATTTTTAAATTTGTCTACCTGTTTTTTTTTGTTTTCTTATTTATTTTCTTGGTTGTATGCAAATGACAGAACAATCAAGCACTGTTTGTTAGATAAATCAGGTGTCTTAATGATACCAAACATTTTACGTACTTGTACATCTATGGGTTTATTCTCCATTTGCTTGGAGCTGTAGCATGGTGCAGAGGAAATATCCATGCTCTGTTGTAATAGTTTTGTTGTGCTTGTACTTCTGTTTTGGGTGTTACTGCTTTTTTCAATTGCATTTTATTCAAAAGTTCTTTGATCCTTCTGGGCACGCCAATCTGTTGCTACTACGGGGCCTGAAACGGCTTCTTCAATAGTAACATAATCCGAAGCCAGTACAATATAGTACCATGACACAAGCTTTAACCACTGAAGTACTTATCTCCTTTTTTTTACAGATCTCTGGACCAATTTTGGATGAAAGTCAGGTGAAAAGCATTGTGGACGAGATAAAACAGGTGATAACAGCCAGTTCTAGTAGGAAAAGAGAACGAACAGAGAGGGCCAAAGCTGAAGACTTTGATGCGGAGGAGGGGGAGTTGCTTAAAGAGGAAAATGAGCAAGAAGAAGAAGTTTTTGACCAAGTTTGTCCCCAATAACTATTTTTGAGTCTCCACCTACAAGCAAAGCATTGTTACTGTTTCAGTATAAAATTTCTTTATTTTTTGCATGGATTATAATAATTTCTTTTTCCCTTGAAAATAAATCCTGGTTTCAGGTCGGTGAAATTTTAGGAACCTTGATCAAAACATTCAAAGCCTCTTTCTTACCTTTCTTTGATGAGCTATCTTCATATCTAATGCCTATGTGGGTAAGTTGTGGCACCGGTTACGATTCTTGTTACTTCCTAGTTTCATTTTTCTTTCAGATTGATTGTTGATTCTTGTGCAAGCAGCTCCTTTTGAAATGTACTTCACGTGCTTACGCTTAATGCAGGGTAAGGACAAAACGGCAGAAGAGAGGAGGATTGCAATTTGCATCTTTGATGATGTTGCAGAACAGTGCCATGAAGCAGCTCTGAAGTATGTATGCTTTATACTCATATTGTTAGTGTCATGGGAATTCATCCTATATAACAACTCACTGTTTACACCAGGTATTATGATACATATCTTCCTTTCCTTTTGGAAGCATGCAATGACGAAAGCCCGGATGTCCGACAGGTTTGCACAATGCCATTTGTTATGCATTTAGTTGCTAAAGTATTTAGATTGCATTGTAACCAAGTCATCTTATTATATTTAGGCAGCCGTATATGGACTTGGTATTTGCGCTGAATATGGTGGTTCTGTTTTTAAACCACTCGTTGGAGGTAATCTACATACCTATATTGTAGTTTTTGATTTATCTGTGAAGTTTATTTAACTTGGTCCTTTATTTTTTACCTTGCTCAGAGGCTTTATCAAGGTTAAATGTTGTTATAAGGCATCCAAATGCGTTGCAACCAGAGAATGTAATGGCATGTGATAATGCTGTTTCTGCTTTGGGGAAAATATGCCAATTTCATCGAGACAGTATTGATTCAGCTCAGGTAGTTTTGCCTTTTCCTTTATTTACAGAAATCTTTTGTATTTTTAAAGTGACACGTTATGGTATTTTAAGTCTGGACGTTAAAGGAGTGTGCTCAATAGGCAAAGTTGTTAATTAAGCTACTTGTATTTAATGATTCGAACAACTATTTGAAGACTAAACATTACCCCCAAATCCAAATCACTGTAAAAATAAATAAAAAAATACTTATCCATAGTCAGTTAGAGGTAAAAAACGTGAATCATAATTTTCATTTTTGAAATTAGGAATGTGAATGAAATTAGAATAATATGATTTACTACATAAAAAAAAAATTCTAGACAAGGCATAATAAGATTCAATGAGTACCATAAGCTTGTAGAGTAGGAAAAACAATGAGCAATGAATCTTATTGTCACTAGATTATGCCATTGCGGTCATTTTTGTCTGATTTTTTAAACAGTTTTTACTGGGAAACTTGTTCAAAAAAATAGTTTTTATTCTTTGATCGATAGGTGATTTTGTTTACTTCTCTTGTATTTTTTATTTGTTCTCTCTGACTTCTTAATACACTGTTCCTTTCCAAGTAAAAACTTGTAAGCAAATTGTGATGTATACATGATGCATTGTTTTAATTTATTCAAGATGGTATCATTTTCCCATTCATTTTTTGTACTTTCTCGTAAAGAATTTGAAAGAAGCATTTTGAAACATGTCACAAGTATCTACACATCCTTCAATCATTGTAATGCCAATTAAATATAAAGATTAAGGTCTAAAAAGACTGTCTCCCCATTCCCACCCCAAAAAGGGTTTAAATAAAAGGAAGGATGCGAAGATTCTAAAACACCAAATGCATGACACAATCAAACTATCTGTACTTATAATGGGAGAAACTCAAGACATACCAAATGTAATCACAACATTGTGGGTTAAGTTCTTCCCTCCCACTCATTTTTCCCATTTTGTTAAGCTATGAAGCATGTATTTTTCTGGGAAGTCGACATATCCGTATCTGATCTGATACATGTTGGAACTGACACTCCATGGACACCTCTGGATACATATCAGATACTTCAGATTTACTATTTTCAATCTTGTTAATTTCGGATACTATAGGATAATATAGGGATTTTTCCGGATACTGTGGGGATTTATCTGGATAATGTAGGGATACTTCAGGCAAGGGATACTAGATACTTCCTGATACGTAATACGTTATGCTAGTTATTATTGAACTTAATACTTTGAAGCTAACCACTTCCTTATGGTTATGTAAATATAACTTCTTAAACTTTGAAGTTAACCTCTTGTTATGGTTATGTAAATATACCTTACTTATCATATGTGTGTGTGGTGGGGTGTGTGTGTATGAAAATTCCATCTGGATTGCATGGTTAATTTTGATGAGCGTTTGTGGATAACTTATTAGTTTCCTAATATGTATGTTATAATCTCTTAAAAGTTGTATGTTATAATCTTATTTGTTATTTAGACTTATGGTGCAAGTGTTCCTTACCATTTTGCTTGATTTTTATCACGTTTTATTGAAAATTAATTTTATTTATATATAATTCAATGTATTCCTCAATGTATCATATCCTTTTTTTGGGAAATATTTTGTGTCCCGTATCGTGTATTGTATCGAATCCATGTCCCGTGTCCATGCTTCCTAGCTGGTAAGCATTCTTTATCGAGTATTCCCTCTATCCAGAATTGTACGTCTCAACTGGGTTTTAGTTTTGCAGTGAAAATATGACCTGAAAAGTAACTCAAAAATATTGTAATTTTGTGGTGTTCAAAATTTGCTCAGAAATAAACAATAATTTTGGGGCAAAATACTATTAATCAATTTGAGAGACGTCATTATCGTTGTCAATGTACATAAAGCTCAATCTCTACATTCTTTGCAGCAGCATGTATGCAGTCCAAGTTATCCAAAATATGTTAATACGATGCTGCAGCTCTTTCCAGAGTAACTCCCTTTTTATAGGTTTATTATTTAAGGGAATTAATATTTTCACAAGCAAAAGTGATAGTTCTTCATGGTCTCTCTCACATGTATAGTAAATGGGTCACACACTCATGTGAGAGAGATCTTGTGGAAATACCAATTACCTAAACAATAAATGAAGAAAAAGACATCCCTTACAAAAGATCTTTCTTAAATCCTTTTTCTGTTTGATACAAGATAGCAAGTTGCATAAACTCTCTCATGGTTGTCCTTTGTGTTTTTGATGGCATTTCTCACCCAAGTATTCTACTTATGGCTTTTTTTAGTGACAGGTCCTTTCAAGTGTGCACTTTTCTTTCATTGTATTAATTGTGCATGCATACAATCCAGAACTTGTTTGTATGATGATATCTTGGTTCTTGGTTTATCTCCTAGATATAGCTTTTATGTAAAACCTCAGACCTTGTGGAATTTCTTCAGATTGTGATTGCTGTTTTGTTTGACAGGTTCTTCCTGCCTGGTTAAGCTGCTTGCCTATAAAAGGTGATCTGATTGAGGCCAAAGTTGTCCATGACCAACTTTGTTCAATGGTTGAAAGGTAAAGGGCATTCAGGCCTTCTTCAGCCTGTTGTACTATTTTTCCAATTTCTTGTGCAAGGATACTCCCCTTGAGAGTTAATCAATGTTTCTTACTACAGGTCAGATGCAGAGCTTTTGGGTCCCAACAATCAGTATCTCCCTAAAATAGTTTCAGTATTTGCTGAGGTTAGCATTCTATATTTGAGTTGATTTAGCAACCTAAGATTTTATTTATTTTTGTTTGAAAGAAGTTTTCAGAAATAGAAAAGACGGTACAGAAAGGGAGGACTATCAGGCCTCCAAAGAAATACAAATGTTAAAATGAGGAAAAACTATTATATGTTCATCTACCAATAAAGTTGTTTGTAATGCTTAGTATGTCGTGTGATACTTTTGCCGGTATTATTCATTCTTTCAGTTTATAATTACCATTACCTTTTGCGGTAGGTTCTATGTGCTGGCAAGGATCTTGCAACCGAGCAAACTTCCAGCCGAATGATTAATCTGTTGAGACAGCTTCAACAGACGCTACCACCAGCTACCTTGGCTTCAACATGGTCATCATTGCAGCCCCAGCAGCAGCTTGCATTGCAATCCATCCTCTCATCATAGCGGGTTATAATCTTGATTGAGAAGAGCACAGCTCGCTGTTAATGGGGGAAACTGCTTTGCCCAGTTGGTTTGTGTCAATCATATATTGGTTACCCATTCTTTACCATAAGGTGTTCCCCACATTCATTTTTGCATGATGTTGTGCCGCAACCTGTTATCGGTTGTTTGGTTGAGTGTGAATGTCATTGCGAGTAAAATGAAAGCCACCCGTTTTTGTAGCATGTGTAAATTTATAAGTGCTGTAGTGCGCTCATGCACCCATAATTAAGGAGGGCCTGTATTTGTCATTCTGAGAGTCTTGTTGGTTCATGCATGAGGCTTGAGGATCGTCTGGCATGCAATTCTTGTTGCAGTTTTGATCATGTCTGTTTCTTTTTCCTTTGTCGAATGTGTACAAGGATCAAATTATAAACTATGATTCTTTTGTTACTCTGCTGCTCTCGGTCATAAATTATATAAATGGATTGCTGGTGTTTCGGTTTAAACGCTTTTGTGCAAGCAATTTGGTTTTACAGCTGTATGTCGAAACTGTTGTCTTTGTGCAATTGTTCCTAGCCAGCGAGTGTTGCTGAAATTAATTAGAAAGTTTAAAAGTCTGTTTGGTGCAACATACGTTTTTGGATGATATGCTACTCCTTATTATTGAAGAGGATCAAACACTACTTAAAATAACATTTAAATACTTGATTGGTTGTCTTATAACTCTGGCTCTGACTTTTTAGGTATGTAATTAATGAACTAATTTCGTATTTTTTCTATCTTAAATCACATTTTCATAGCATAATGTTTGGTGGTTTATGGGATAGAAGATTCCAATGATAGAGCGTGCAGAAAAAGATTCTAGCTAGCCTATTAAAATGATGTTTATTATTATTTAAGTTCTAGTAGTAGTAGTAGTTGAAAAGAGTTTCATTGGATTTCTATTAGTTGTGGCATGCCATGTATCCAAGTGGCATGACCAAAATTTTCAATGTTAAAAATTAAGAGGAGAGGCAGGCCTTCGTGATTGCAACTAATTAGGTTTATGGTTGACCAAGTGTGTGTTTTTGTGTGGGGGAGTAGGTTGGGTTTGGTTGGATCAGACTATGTTTGACTTTGTGGATTATCAAACTCTTGTTTTTGTTTTGTGGGATCATCTTGTTTAGGGTGAAATGGCTTGTATGTCTGTCTAAGGGATCCCATCCCTTCTTTGGTGTCACAATGAGATCAACAGAATATCATTTATTTAATCATATATATGCATAATACAAATATAAAAGAGCTTAGATTCAGGCTTACTAATTTTTTTAACTAGTGAATATTGTGTGTGCAGCCAGATCTTACAGTGTAGTTATAATTTTAATGTGATGCGTGATTGGGTCAGTTTCTCATACTAAAAAGAACTTGTTTGTCACATGTAAGATGAGTGGTAGTGTAACACCCCGGTCTCACATCGAAAGATAGGAGAAAAATTTGTCTGTATATAAGAAAATAAATTCTTACCAATAAGATTTTCAATCGTGACCTTTTAAATGGCGCTTGCATGGTGCTTATTTCTGATGACCTCTAGAAAATATTATTGGGCAAGTAAGTGGTTTAAGGACTTTATTTGGATGGATTTGATTCGATTCGGACTTAGAATTTGACCCAAGATTTGTTTCGAACTCGGGATTTGATCCGGGTTGTTTCGGGTAGCATGCCTTGCAGGAATGCAATGGGCACTACAAACAACCAAAAGTGACTACATACTTGGAACTCAACATTGAAAAATCAGTCAACCATATACAAGGAACAAATTATATCCAACAACCAAACAACAAAGTGGGGACAAGCTAAGCACTATATAAACCCTCCTTATTCTCACCAATAATTTTAATTCCCTACTCTTTTTCATTTCCATCAACAATAACAATTCTCTCCAAACATACATAATGGAACTTGAGTTCCAAACACAACAGAAACAAGTTTCCAAACAGAGGGACAGAAACAGAAGCACCCCCAAAAAATCCAAGTTTGTTGGAGTTAGGCAAAGGCCTTCAGGAAAATGGGTAGCAGAGATCAAAAATACAAGTCAAAAGATCAGAATGTGGCTGGGGACATTCGATACTGATGAAGAGGCTGCTCGGGCATACGATGAAGCTGCCTGTCTTCTTCGCGGCACCAATACGCGTACCAACTTTGTGGATAATATTCCTCCAAATTCTGCTCTCTCTTTGAAAATCAAGAACTTGCTCAACCAGAAAAAACACGGTGCCACACAAAAAACAGCTGCCCAAAATACTACTGCTATAGCTGGTAGTTATAGTAGTTGTAATATTACTAGCCCAAGTGCTAGTAGCTTGAACCATGATGATATGCAGAGTTTTGATGATGATGATGCATATAAGCCGGATTTGAGCAATTTTAATGGAGGAATTGAAATGGGTAATTTGCAGTTTGATCACTCATCATCATCATCAGAGTTTGATCTTATGAGTACTACTGGTGGATTTGATGGGATTTTTTCAAATCAAGAAAATGGATTTGAGGTGCCAAAAAGCACTGCTGCTACTACTACTACTACTACTACTAGTAGTGATAATCAGATAATTCCAGATTATTTTGAAAAGTTGAAGGTGGAAAGGCAGATTTCAGCATCACTATATGGAGTGAATGAGTCTTGGGAGAATGTTGATGATTGTAGTGGTGATGCCTTTTGGGATCTTCCAATGTTGTGCCAAATGTTTTACCTAAGTTGACTATTTGTAGTTGTCATTATTTAGTTAGATTATTGAGTAGCATTGTCAAAATTAAATGCTTTAAAAAGTAAATAATATTCTTGCTTTAATTTTTAATTTTTTTCTTGGGTACTTTTTATATAATTGTTATCACAAGGTCACAAGGAGGAGAGGAGAGAGGGGGGAGAACCCATCACATTCATCAATTCATAAACCAAATTGAAAAGAACAACTAAAACTAAAACTAGAGTAATGCTATAAAAACAGAAAATAGAAATTGAGACCTACAGTTGACTACAACTAAAACTAGAGTGATGCTAGTGTATTTTTTTTGTGGCAATTCCAAATTAGGGCATTTGTGTTTCACTATTTTTTGACTGCGAAACTTGATCCTAATAAATAAATTATATTCGGGTGACCTCAAAAGAAATTGTTATCTTTGTTTAAATATTAAATCCATGATATGTACTTTTTGTAGCACTTGTAAATAGACTCCTTATCATCAATGAGTTAACACATGAAAAGATTTAAAATATACATTAAAACGGTGGAATAAACTAGGGTCAAATGACCCAAAAATGATATTATTATCTTTATAAAAAATTAAACCTTATGACATATACTAATATTTAAGAGCATCTCCAACAACCACTTTGAGATACCCACATTAGAAAAATTACCAACATCACAAAATATAAAAATAGCAAATAATACTCTTCAAATTATCACGTACATCCACAAACTTTAATTTGAAAATATTTTTACTACTACTTTTAGAAACACTCTCAATAGATTAACTATCAATTGAGCTAACCCCTTAAATCTTATAGTCTTATGGTTGAACACTTGAAAATAAAAAAACTTTTTATAATGATGGAACTTGAATAATAAACTAGGTTCAAATGATCTAAAGGAAATATTACTCTCTTCATTTCATTTTAATAGTTATTTTAGTTTTATTTTTTTATTGCACAGTATTAAACGTTTCTTATCTTTCAAGGACAGTAAAAAATTAACTTACCTAAATTACCCCTATTAACTTTAGATTTTCAAAAAAGTTTACACAATAATAATAGAAGAAAAATACAATAATAAAGGAAAAAGTTGAAAAATCACACTAAAATCAATACCATTAATGAAGACTTTAATACGCGTGATTTTCTCCAAAATCTCTACTAAAATGGAGTGATTTTCTCCAAATGGTCTATTAAAATACTCTCTCCCTTAATATAACTTGTTTTAAAAAGAAATATTCTTGTCTCTTAATATATGTCGTTTGAAAATTTTAATTAAATATTAATTGCTTAGTTTTTAATATTACTCCAAGTATTAAATATAACTTTATCTCACTATTTTTTTGCCCAATAAATATCACCTTTTTTTTCAATATAAGGACAATATATGTAACTGATATTATATTTAATGTTATACAATCATTTGTACAACTCTAAAACGACTTATATTAAGGAACGGGGGTGTAGAATGGAAAAATATTATGTTCCCCATTTCTATGTGTGTTTTTAATATTTTCACATAAAAATAGTACCCACTGTATGTTCATGTAAAGAAAATTACATATAAAAATATCGGTTGCTTATTACTCCATCCGTCCCAGGATAAAAGTTCTGGTGAACTTTTCACGCATATTAAGAAGAATGAAATGACAAATTGTCCATAATAATGTCATTAAATATGGAGAGAATTAGAATAAGAAAAATACGAGATATTTAATGTTACGTGTATAATAGAAAAATATGTATAAAAATTTAGTTATTAAAAGAAAATAGAACTTTTATCATGGAACAGAGGGATTATATTCGTTGTGTAATAGAGAATCACATATGACTGAGCTACCCCAATAATTAAAACACTTTAAAAAAAAACAAATATTATTAAAAAAAAATTCACAGAGCAAATATTGACGGCAGTAGTAGTGCCAATCATCAATCGTGGGTTCCACTTTCCTTCCCCTTCCGTTCCCATACAAGAACGAACGTGTCACCTTTCGCTTTTGAGATTCTCAGAGTCATAAAGTAATCCAAAAAAACAAAATCACTGTCAATCATCAACAAAGCTACTCTCCTCTTTCTCTCTCACGATCCTTTCTTTTTCCTATGGTTGAAGAACTAAATCACTCATTTTTATCCAAATCTAAGTCGGGTAAAGTTCTACAAACTCTGTATAATTTCAACAATCTCTTAAATTTCATGTATCAATATTTTTATTGTATGGACATAGTTATATAAATATATTCATGTAGTGTAGTTGTTATGTTCTTGGTAAAGATTCAATTTTTATTGCATATTTTATTGGATAATAATTTGGTAATTACATTTTGATGATTAATGGCTAGTGACCCTTTCTTTGTTATAGATATGAAGTCGTAAACCCTAACCCCTTACAAAGTTTGGCTCTTTTTGGTTTTAGTAGTTACTTTCTTGCAAAGGCCAAGGGTCTGTGAGTTTCTTATTTTGTGGGAAACAGTTTATTGAAAGGATGAAAATTCCCCTCAAGGGTTTATATATTGAAGTAAGTTTGTCATGTTGAATCTTGGTGTTAGATTGTTAATTTCAAAAGGAAGAAACTTTGGTTGATTAGAAAAAGTGGGGTCTGGGAACAAATGTAGTGGGGATATTAATATGCTTACCTGGTTTTGTGAGGTGGATCCATTTCTTGTTTCTTGCTCCTTCGATTTATTCTTTTGTACTCCAACTAGTTTGATGTATCTTCAGTTAGCCCTGAGGAAAATTTTTGTCTTTCTACATTTCCATGTTGGAGTTTGTTTGGCCTTTATGGCGCATGTTGAAACATCAGTTTTTCCAGTATGTCCATAGGTAATACAATGAAAGATTAGAGTTTGAGTTTATTATTTGGCATCTAAAGCAATAAATATAGCAAATTCCTTTCATTCTCTGAATTTTTCTTATAATGGCTGTCACCAGAAGGGATTCTCAGCTCCCTAGCGATCAAACCACATTTGGCTATCATGTGTACCATGCTAATGGTACACCTCCATTGCTTCCTCCTTCCTTGTACCTCCATATGTACTTACCAGGTATCTAGGATGTTTTGTCAAAGCATTTTCTACTGGCTATTAGAATGTATTTCAACTTGCGCCAAAGAAACGAATGGATTTCAGTGTCTTGTTATGTCTAGGTTCCGTCTCCATAAAAATTGGTTAATACTAGGTTTGGAGATTTTAAATTGATATGAAAGAAGTGAGAAGAGTTGTACTGTAAAGCTCTTAGAGTTTCTGTTTGTTCACTTATAACTATTGAAAATAGGCTACTGGAAGCATTAAATAATTAGCCTATACCCTAAAACAAAGAAGGAGGAGGCCGCCCTTAAGGAGGGCTGTTACCAGCTGGATTGCTAGGGACATAGCTGGGTTCGTAACTCAGGCTACCATATAGACCATCCACTCAAGTGGTAGTGAGTCTAGTAATAAGTGTCCAAGGCATAAGTCATGGTTTCAATACTCCGCCAAGCTAAAGATCTCCTTGGAGACACCCACACATTGACTAATAGGAATTACCCTGTTCGCGTGATTGGTGAGTACTGAGTGCACCCTGTGGTTTATCCGGTGCACACCCTAAGGATAGTGTTTGTGGGTTCCTCTGTTAACCCAAAAAAAAAGATCATTCACTGGCTGGCCACCTCCCAAGCATGACCCAGCTAGTATCTTGGAACCCTGTCTGGCACTCCACCCTATTAATACTCTTAACTAGATGGTGAACAACAGTAGCAAAAGAAGTAGGTGTAAAACTTAGGCGTGCAAGAAAGAGATGTATATGTTGGGTGGTTTGAATAACATTGGGGAGCAAAAAATTGAGTGTTAATGGATTTTGGGTTGCTAGACTTGAACATGTTAGATGACTTTTGATAGGATAAGTTTGATCCACATGCTGTTTGGGTCAATGGATTGAGCATGGTTTTTTTTGGGATCAGGTTATTACACCTAAAACTTCTAAGTTCTAAAAAGTAAAACCTATATAAATGTGGGTTCCTTTTCTGTTTGATTGTTTCCCGAAGAAACTCACATCCACTTCCAACTACCACCACCCTCTCGCAAAAAATATCAAGCCCCTTGACATTCCAAGACAGTATTCTAAGCCTTGGTGAGATGTAGATCTACCCCCTTTTGGATTTGAGGACTTTATACTTTCTCTTTCCAGTTTATTTATTTCGTTGGAGGACTTCTTGTCCTCCTAGTAGTCACTCTTCTTCTTTCTAATAATTCTCTTTTCTTTCTAAATATAATGAAAACAGATAAACTTTTGCTTTCCTTCGATAGTTAATGATTCCCTCCCCTCATCAACTCTCCTAGCCTCATAGTTGATGGAGAATTCAAGTGTTTACAGCTTCCTCTTCTTTTTTAAAGATTGCCTTATCATTCAACCTATGTCCTGTTCTATTAAAAATTGAAAACCCTCAAATCTTACTGTCTTATCTATTTCCTAGAAACATGATGAACAACATTTCCCTTCATTTATGATCTCAAAAATTTAGCAAAACCTCTACTTCTATTCATCTAAGCCAACATATCTTCACACAACTGTATTCCCCCTCCTCATGTGCAATCACATCTGTAGTATGGTTTCCAAAACTCTTGGAGTGGTTGTGGGTTTTAATATCCGTGAATGGGGACAAAAAAAAATCTCAATTTTTTTTTTAAATCTCTTGATGTGATTTGGTTGCAATAACTTACCTCAGATGAGCGGACTTTTTCTTTCTCTAGATGCCTACCCTTTGTACTGGGTACCTTGAATAGAAGTCCTATAGGGGTTATAGAATGTCCGAAAGGTGCATTTGTACAAAAGGAAAAGTGAGAAGCCCGATCTAGACATTATACATTTAGAAGGATGTTCAAACGTATTTTTCTATGTAGTACGAATCAAGTTGGTTCCTCCTTGTCTCATTTATTGGAGCTGAAGTTGAGGTGTGCGGTCATTTTTAGTATCTCAGAAAAGGGAAAGGAAGTCCTTCCTTTTTACATCCCTTCCGGCACATCGAGCTCATCCTCGTGGAAGGAGTATTTCTTCGAAATGCGGGTCTTGTTAGAGCCTTTCTGTTCAAGGCTCACAATGAGTGATAAAGAGAGCGGTGAACTCAGTATTTCATGGGTCGCATGCTAAACCTTGTGTAATAATGGTTCAAATATGATTATTTTTGTTTTTCTTCATGTGAAGTTAGTAGTGGAGCATATTTTGGTAATTATGAATACGTTATTTTTTTGCACTTGAAATTTTGTCTTCTGTTTGATTGCCTTTAATATATTGATAATAGCTGACTCGGGAATTTTTTTTGTAATAGCTAACTCAATGAACATTTTCATGAATTTTTTTTGCAGGTTATACATTGCTTAACCGGTATTAAGTTAGGAGGAAATCATTAGGATTCCGAACTACAGTAGCTGGCAAAGCGAATTGGGTTATCTTTTGTATCATTTGTTTGATTTGGTACCTTAATGAAATGTCTAGCGAGGAGCCCAGAAAAGTTTCAGGTCAAGATATACAATTGGTATGCTACTGAGTTTAAATTTTGTTTGACTATCATTGTATCAGCCACCTTATAACTATTCTACATAGATCCTCAACACTGGTAAAGGATAGCAAGAATAGCACATATTGAACAACCAATATATAAATATTTAGAAAGCAACTGTGAAAGAAGAAAGGATGTTTAAAAAAACAAATACTGCCCCCCATCAGCCAAATGGTACCAGCATCTTTTCTCATTTTTAAGTTGTAGGGTTCCTTTGTGGTTCTTAACTCCATAAATTTCAGCAGAAAACACTAACCTCTTTTTTTTTTGCTAATTTAGACATGAATTGAAACTCACACACCCAACCTTGGCATGCCAAGGCTCGATCCCTCAACCTCATTTTTACCGTGAGTTGAGTAATACCACTCAGGCCAAAGGCCTTCCAACCTCCTTTTACCCAGGCTTCTACGTTTGGGACTAAATTTATTAGAGAATTAATTTACTATATCCACAGAGGATGTAACAAAAATATTAGGATAAATAATGAGTTTTTTTCCTTTGCAAACCAAATCCTAACAAATGTTATTACTAAAATATTCTGATCAATGGATCCTAAGTAGCGCTGTGAACAAGTCAATGCAGAGTAGAGGTTTATAATGTTTTGAGACTTCAGCCTTCGCTGAGCTTATTTTAACTATATTGAATTGTCTTTAGTTTGTGGTGCTTAATTCCTTTCGTTGGGCTAGGGTAGCAATACTTGAGTGGTTCAAGTTAGACTTCGGACCCAAGTCAGGCTATTAAAGTAATGCTCTACATAAACTGAGATTTAGAGCGTTCAGAGGCTTCCGCCGTAGCTTCCCTTGCTTTAACTATATTGAACTTGGCTTGAGAACATTGAGCTCAATTTCTTCTTCCGGGCTATGCTAGCATCAATTTGAGTGGCTCAAGCTAGACTTGGCAGCTCATCAAGGCCTTCAAACCACTGGAAGTCTGGCAGGACTTTGGAGTACCTGATTAGTTTAATAGCTACATTCCTTTACAAGATTAAGATCCTTGTTAACTTGATTTTGCTCAGTTCATTTCACAAACAAGCCTTGAGATGTAGCTCAAGCTTTTTTCGTGTTACTTATAAAGGAGCTTGAACAAGCTTTTGCGACTAGCAAAGCTAACGTGTCCATACAGCACTTGGTTCTTGTGCAGCCTCTTGTACAAGATTAATGTCTGAAATATGAACAATTAGGGGTCAAGAGGCCCCTTGTACAAGATTAATGTCTGTAATTTTTATTTACCAATTCCCTACGAAATTTACTCAAAGATGTTGGATAAAAGCATCTATTACCCCTGACCCACCAAAACCACGTCCTCCAGCAAGCCCTCAATGCGGCTAATCGTCTAAATTGGGCATGCGATGCACATGACTTATGTAATAATTTTAGGATATCAATACATACAGCCAATTAATGACAATCGTTACTGACTTTTAGAATCTTTATTTATATTCTTTTGCTTCTATGTTTGTTTAAACATGTTCGTTGCGCATGCTAATAACTTTAGAGAAGATCATGAGTTTCTTTGTCAAATAGAGGATACATAATATAAAAAAACCATCATCATTCTCTTTGAAGATGGTGCTTGATTTCTACATTTGGTGGACTGCAAAACTAGGATGGTGTTTTATCATTTGTCCATGGTGCAAGAGATATTGATAATTTAAAAAAAAACAATTCTTAAAACAAAGTTTGGGAATAGAAGAAAGTTATTAGATTTTTGAAATGCCAGTACTGCAAATACAAGTTTCATTTCTTAAAATTACTTCATGGTAGAAAAATGAGATCTCGCATCTCAGAACTAAGACCTGTCATTCAGCCACTATGGGTCCATTTGTATAGCCTGTCACATTGATTATCTCTTTTCTGAATCTTTCTTGTCAAACAGGCAGTTTCTGCAATTTTCTTTTACTCTATTAAACAACAAAAGTTGTAGTAGTAGTAGTACCAAAAATGTCTTCTGTCATGATTAATGATCATTGAGTTCTCTATATTTGATTGCAGGTGCAAAATTTTATTGAACAATGTCTCCGGCTTTACATGAACCAAAAAGAAGTTCTGAATATTCTCTTTGTACAGGAGAAGATAGAGCCTGCTTTTACTGAACTTGGTACTAGCATTTTCTTTTCTTTTCTTTCTTCATCGTTTGATAAATTAACTGCCATCTTTTTCTTTGACCTGTCATACATCCTCAATTCAGATGTAATATGTAAAACTGGCACACGTGATGAATGACATTGTCAAGTGATTTACTATTTGTTTGTTCTTGGTAGTTGAATAGGGACTTTATTTTCGCTACTCCAGATTTTAACCTTTTTTCATTCGTTCAGCCACGATAAATGAAATCTGGTTTTAAAATGTTTTCTTGTTGATTGACTATCTCTTGAATGAATGATAAAGTAATGATGCTCCTTGTATTCTTGTAAAAGAAACTCTTGTTGCATGTGGCAGTCTATAAAAGTTTCAGGTATACATCAATTAGCAACAGTTTACATATCCTATTTGTATATATGTTTAATATATGAATTAAAAATGGGATTTTATTCTTAGCTCTCTTTCTCTTTTTTACACTCACATGTGCGCACGTACGCATCTGTGTGTGTTTGTGTGAGAGAGGAAGGAAGAGAGAGAAAACACATTGTTCATAAATGAGTGGCTGAAACGCAGATGTTAGATTATCGAATTGGGCCCATATGGTAGCTTAAAGACATCAAGCTCTTTATTCAAAACCAAACATTTAGTCTTCCCCACTTGCCTTTCATTTCGGGTCAAAGTTACCGATTTACCTTCTAGTAGCCACTTATCAATAGGGTCAATAAGTTACCCTTGGTCTAGTAGCCACTTATCAATAGGGTCAATAAGTTACCCTTGGTTTACTAGCTTCCTTCTCTGGAGTTGTGTGGGTCTCAGAGTCATAAGGTACACGTCCAACCATAGCCAATTGAATACTTGTCCAACATTGAATACTTTGAGAAAGTTTATCTAGTATATATTAACTAGGGTCAACTCTACCCATAGCCAATTGATTTTGGGTTAGAAAGCTTGATGGCCCATTTTTTAGTCTAACGAGAATAAAGAAATTTTGGGAATTTTAGGGAGAGGAAAGCTCTTGTCTGGAAGAGATGATGAGATTAATAGGTTAGAAGATTTGGGTCAAGATTCTGAGGATTTAGCTGCCAAGTGAGCTCAGCTGAAAAGAGAGTTTAAGAAGGTTCATTTGCACAAGTAGTATAGTTGGAGGCAGAAAACTAGGATTAAGAATGAGTATTGTAATTATAAACTTTGTTGTGAGTTGGCCACTTGTGCAAGTTGTCGGAATTTCGTTAAGGAGAATGAACTTGAGTAGTGAGGGCAATTGACATACTTCTCTGATTAGTGATGAGATTACGACTTTCTGAAGTTGTAGGAGGAAAATGTGGTGTTTTGACCTTGGTTTGAGGACCTTGATTTGTTTCCTACGGCATTTGAGAGGAGAGTTTTGTAGGAGAATTGAATTGAAGAGGAAATCAGGAGATCTGAAGTCTTTAAGACAGACCATATGGATCTCGGTACTGTTGAGTTTTCCTTTTTATCAAGTCTGCATGGGATGTGGTGAAGGATGATCTACTTAAAGTCTGTCAGGAGTTCTTTGCTAATAAAGTTGTCAGGAAGAGTATTCATTGTAATTATATATTTTATATTATTATAAATTTAGCAGTTTTATTTAAGAATCCAAGTTTTTGTAACGTCAGATGCCCAATCAACACTAGTGTCCTAGCAGTACTTGTTTGCTTGGTTATTCCAGCCTGCGTCATACTTCAGTTGGAGTCTCATTGGACAATCTTGATTTGTTGCAAAAGTTAGTTTGCCGGGATGTCTTGCTATTTCGCACCAATATATACGATGTTTAGTCCTGCTGATCAGATTAGCTAGGGCGGTCTAGGCCTTTAACCAACCTATTGTACATCTAACAGTCGATAGATGCCAGCAGAGCTAGTACGAACCTAGACTCGAAACCTTAATAAAAGTGGATTCTTTTTTTCCTCCAGTAAATCTTTCATGCGTCTTTATTATCAATTTGCTATTTGTTCTTATTTAGTAAATGTACAAGACTGAAATATAGTTTACTTGTCTTCCAGTTTGGCAAAAACTTGAACAACAAAATCAGGAATTTTTCAAGGCATATCATCTGAGATTGATGTTGAAAGAGCAAATAATGGAATTCAACAGGTTGCTTGGTAGACAAGTTGCGCTGATGCATCATGTAGAGACAGCTGGAGTTACTTTCCAACCTATTAATGGATCTCATATCCCACTTAGTAAGACAGCTTTCTTTAAACACGTGTCTTGTGGCTAACCTCATCTTTATTTCAATAAGTACGAATTAATTTTATGCTTGTGTACTTTAAAATCTGTGGTTTGGTGTATGCATAATGTAGTATGTATTTATATAAATAGGTGACCGACTTGATAAAAGTTGTTTTATGTATATCCATAGGATTCAGCCCATTGATGGACATTTTATTTACCTAAATAATTAGCTTTTTCTTCAGCAATGCACAATCTCTTTATATAATTTGCTAAATCCAAGCTATGATGTTTCTACATTCTTTAATCTTAATTCTAATTGTCACTGAGCAGGAAATTTGGGAAAAACCCTATTGTACAAAAAATAATTCTGAGGCATAGGTGCCTTGGAGGCAAAGTATAACAAAATATATGGCCACCTGACTAGGCTCATAGGGGAAGTTTTAACAGACAATGGGGATTAGATAGGTTCAACTGAATAACTGGGCAAATTACAGAATTTTCATAACTTTTCTATCTAAAAGAATAATTTGTGTGAAGCTTGGGAAAAAGTTTGAGTATTCATTTTTCATCTGGTGTAATTGTATGGTGTAAGAATAACTATTTTTCATCTGGTGTAAATGTATCCTAACCCCTCCCATACCCTATATCTACGATTCAACTGTTAATGTCACACTTGCTATCAGTAACATTTCATACGTTAAAAGTTCCAGTAGTTTCTTTTGTATTTTATGATGTATCCCATTCAATTCCATTACAAAAATCCAAAATCCACAGTTTATGTTCCATTGCCAAAATATTTAAGTTTTTCATTCTTTGGCAGCACTTCAGAACTTAGCATGTTATGCCCCAGAAAATATGGGACCTGCTTTAAAGACAGAGAACATGCAGCAGCCCCTTACTCCCAACATACCTAATGAATTCACTAACTGTGGTTTGTTAATGCCCTCAAGCATGCAAACAACTGTTGATATGTCTGCTCATTCCAGACAGATTGATATTTCGCCAGACATGTTGTTGGCTCAGAGTTCAAATGTGGGCATGTCACAAGGAGTGAATGGGGGGATGATCAAAACAGAAGCTGGCTATCCTGGCATGTCGCAGTTCATCTATGGTGCTGATGGCAATGTCATAGAAACACATCCTGCATCTATATCGTCTTTCAGTAGTGTAGAGTCAAATTCAAAACCCCTGAATGAAACGATGATAAATGCTGATACTACTTCGTATGGATTATTGGTGCAGATTTCTCCGAACTTTGGTCTATCAGACTTAACACCCGAGTTTTCCCATAATTCTGGTTTGTTCTCTCTCTCTCTCTCTCTCTCTCTCTCTCTCTATATATATATATATATATATATATATATATATATATATATATATAATGTATATATTAGTAATTATATATAATTATGTATGTTGTGTCTGTGTCTGTCTGACTGAGTTTGAAATCAGTCAAACAGACAGAGACACACAATACACACGCACAACGTAATTATATATAATTACAAACATTAAGAACATGGTAGATATATTTGCATTGATCAACTGATCTCAATGAACCAACGTAAAAAATTACTGCTTAATAACTTTTTTTCTCTCCGATTTTTTTCAGATATATTGCAGGACTATTCTAGGTCCCCTTTCTTAGGAACAGATTCAGACAACTTCTTTAATTCCCATGGTAGAGGTGAGAACCAAGGTAAGATTTTAGGCTTTTGTAAATTTATCTCAAATTCGAAACACTGTAATTATGATTGGTTCCTGGTCTTTCAGGAGAAAATAGGAGGTTGGACACCATATCAGAGGGCTTGAGTTATGAAGATTTTGGTAGTGATTGATTGGATGATTCCACTGGTACTTATTCTAGTTCATATACTATTTGACCATTAATTATGTCCATTTAACTTCAAAAACTTACACATAAACTAATCCTAATGTTTTTGCCCTTTTCAGTTTTAACATATATATACTCCCTTTGTCCCATTTTGAGTGTCACACTTGCAATACCATTTTAGAAAATAGAGATTAAAGAAATATGTGGACCCAACCCAACGACTAATTTGCTTTACAGATATTTAGGGTTAATTTACTTTCTCCTTTTTCTTGTTCGTAATTTTGGCCCCGGATATGGGAATTGGAAGGCTGTTCCTCTGACATTTCTCCCACCCCTTGAGGATTTATTAGCATGTCCATTTCCTAGAAATACTATGTTTAAACTTTTTGAATTACCGTGTTCAGTAACATATAAATGCTGATTTTTTGGTTTTGGTTTTTTTGCAATTCGTACCTGAATAAGAAGCACAAGGTGCAGGCCCAGCTGCACTCTGTTGATGAAAAGACTTGTACATAGCTTCTTAGAAATGAAGAGGATTCCGCATTTTGACCTTTTTTAATAGACTGCTGTGTAGAGGTAATGAAGTAGTTATGGTGGATGACAATGGTAGTTAGGTATGTTTCGAGGACAAGGAGGAGAAGAAAAAGAATATTGTTTCTTGGACATAACACTGTTTTATTACACTGATGCTTTTGGTATATGTTCTGGAGTATTTCAGTTGTATTTTATTTTAAACTAGAGGTTGTAATGATAAGATACACTTTCCCATTTCTTTATGAATGAGGAGTTACAATCATACCTGAGGTGTATTTTTTTGAGTTTTCATGGATTGGTACTTGTTTGATCACATCTCAAAATCTTTTTCCAAGCAATGTGGTTCTCAAGTTTCAAATAACAAATAGAATAAGAGTTCACTTTTGTTGAAATAATCAAAAATTTCAATTTTTAAAATAACTTATAATCACTTTTTTGTTGTGATAATCATAATTTTCAATTTTTAAAACGGCTTATAATCACTTATTATAGAAATAATCAAAAAACCAAGTTTGGAGCTTCTCATTGTACGTAGAACTTACAAACACGAGTATATTTATGTACGCACTCAAATTATACTCCAAACAAACACGAGTATAAAATTATACTCCAAAACACCAAAGGTAAAATGATAGTAAAATATTCCTCCTCTCTCTCTCTACAACACTTTCTCGCTCCTCATGAGGTCAAATTTGTGGTCAATCTGATTCAAAATGTGTTCACAAATCCGTTCTTCTCATCAGAATCCTTCAGTAAGGGCAAAAACTCGGCCAGCCAAAGGAGGAGGCAATGCAGACAGAGCATCTTGAATAACCTGATAAAGTATAAGCACACAAATAACTTAATTATATCTGGGGGAAAAAGGAGGGGCCGGGGAAAGAAACTGTTACTATTTTATTAGGACAGTAAATGTACCGCTCATATTTCTTATGCAAAAAACATGATACAAAAAGGTGGGGTGAAAAAATAACTATTACTTACATCTAACTGATAGCGAGCAGAAAAGTGGATCAGAAGAATTGCTTTGTTCTGAAACCTATTCGCATAGTTGATTATCTGATAGAAGTTCATCAAAACAGCATAAACATGAATAAGAATCCAAGGTTGCAGCATGAAACACAGACAATAAAATGACAAAGATCACCTCAGACAAATGAGTGTGCCCATGATCTCTTGCATTTTCCACTGTTGTTGAACTATCAACGTAGGTGCTCTGCATTTGATACAGAAATCAATAAAAAAAGCTTGAAGAACAAAAAAAAATCTTGGGACCAAGGTATACTTTACAAGTGTTTCCCTTTTCTAGCTATATACTTGGCTGCTAACCTTGAGATATAAGCGAATAGACTGGAAAATCATTGAGATGCAAAATGAGCAACACTAAGCCGAGTGGATAAAACATCCCATAAAGTATACATTTAATTCTGAATGCAATGTCAAAAGTGTCACCAAAAGCTTAAGCATATCATTAAAGAATTAGTAACAACTTTAAATTTACTACCTCCATGATAAGAATCTTTGCATTCAAAACATCACTATTAGCATCATCAACGATGAAGTCCGACATTGTGTCACCCGTAAAAGCTATTTCAGGTGCTGTTGTAGTGTAAGTAACCTGTCAAGAAAAACCCTGAAAATGTTAGATACTAAATATTTAAAAAAGTGGTTAAAGAAGATTCATAATGTGAATGCATTAATCTAACATTATGCACCTTTACCACGCCATGGAACAATTTATGTAAAAATTAATAAGATATAAGATAGTTTTTACATTAATAATAATAATAGTGTTTACATCAGTAATAATATGTAAAAATGGATCTATAAAATCCCAACTAGCATTGACAATTATTCAGAAATTATATGGTAATTTGGCAACAGCCAAATAAGTACTATTACGTCAAAAAATCCTAGCTGCAGTTCACCATGTCCATAGCATAAAACCTAGCCTCAAAACTACACAAGGAAATAAGGTAGTAGCAGGTTACAAGATCATGTCTCCACTAAAGCTGGATCAAATAATGCCTCCATTGAGGTTCAAATCCATGAAAGGGGGAGTCTTGTACCAGTTGAGGTAGATCTCGTTTGGTAAGGGGTGAAAATGTAAAAAGATAAATAAATAAATCTTTTTAAAAAATTAATAATAACAAATTACGCAATTTGTGCTTCTTTAATGAATATAAGAACCAAGCAAAGAATTACGAATTCTGAAGATTAAACTTTTTACAATTACAAGCTTACTTCCAGTATTTAAGAAGATATGCTTTCTATTAGAAGGGAAAAGGGAAAGGAAACTAGTAGGCAGTTGGTACTTAACTACAAGAAGAGGAGAAAGCATACTTCCTTGATTAGTAGTAACATGCATACAAGGGTTGTATGTTTATCCTGTATGAAGGACTCGTATTAGGTCATTAGCTCACTCCCTCTGGCCTCTGTAGCTCTCTTCCCTGAACTTTATGTGCTATGGGCAAGAGGTCCACGAGTGTGTTCCCTCGCACTGGAAAACACAATAGTTGAGTTTCCGCTAGCAGCGTCGCCCCTGATAGTCATTTGTCTAGATGAACGAACTTCTATAGTTATGCTCATACATATATGGTGATTGATTACGCAAAAGTGTCGCAATCAAATTGAATGAAGAAAAACTGTGGGAAAGAGAATAAAACTTGAAAAATGTTCTCCAAATTTTCATGATGACTGAGAGTTTCCTACAGTCTGCTGTGTCAAATACCATCTGACCAGAAGATACAGAGTAACAGCAAACTTAAACTATTTACCTATCAAAAAAAATCGAAAAAGAGGCAAAACTATAGAATGGGAAAGTAATGTAGTATAAAATCTAATTCCAATTTAAACTCCTTCCATCACTGTATCTGGTAAGAAAACCATCTTCAGAACTACTTCAGTTCAAATTCCTGACCCCAATTTTTGTTCTTAAATTGCTCTTAAATGCCTGATCCCCAAAAAAATAAATCCTAGCTGTAGTTCAATATCTCTATAACATAGATAACCATCCATGCACACACTTATCACTTACACACACGCACAAACACACCAACACAAATATAGTGTGTACCACTTACACACATACACACACATAAACTCATATAATGTGTGTATATAAGTGTCTATGTATTACATATACATTCAAAGGGAACAATACGAAATTGTAAAAGTTTGCACACATATCACCAGCATTGACACTTCATAGTACACATATTATTGTGGTTGTAATTGTCCAGAGACTCGAGACAAACCTCCACACCAGAAAACTTCAAATCCTTAATCTCATTTGCTGGGAGGCCAACAAATTCCTTCTTAAGTTTCTGTTTTACAGAATAAACTATATATCCCTGTCATTGATCACATGCAAAGTTGATTAGTACCTTGATATTGCTCAGAGAAAATCTTGTTTCTAGAGCATCTTTACGAGAATAAGGAGGGACACCTGGCTTGGAATTGTGTGGTAAGTCCTAAATGCTTTTACTTTCACATCCTTTCTCAAGCGAAATTCTTCTCCTGCAAATGTACATGCCATATTGCCATTAACTTTGCTTAAAGAAAATAGACCGAAAATGTTAGAATGATTAAAAAGATTGGATTAAAAATTGGGAACATTACCAACATCCAAGCCAATTAGTGTATGATTCAGGTCTGATTGGTCCATTGATCTATGTGCCTCAAATAGCCTTTCAACACTTTGTTTTATAACTGTTGGTACAATAATGGTTGGGGGCGTCATACTGTATAAGCCCCGAGTTGCAACATACATGGGCAGCCCTCCCTATATAAAATAAAGATTATTTTTAATAAGTATCACAAACACAAATAGAAGTCATGCGAGAATTTGCAGCCCAATACTGAACTGAAGAAAAACTGTCTATTTGAGCAATTAGTGTTCTGTATATACATACATCATTAGATGCAGCATACCCACCAACTACAAAAACAAGAAGAGGAAAATTCATATAGAGGGAGGGGTAGGGAGAATTACGATGTGATCCATGTGGCCATGAGAGATGAAGAGGAATGATTGGGAAATAGCGCGTTGAGGGCACCTGCCGATGTCGAATGATAAATTGAGAGTGGGGAGAATTACGCATGTTTCGTGCCCTGCGATGGATAAACCCTCAATTTGATACCCTTCTATACTCATACCTTTTTTCTTCTTATCATTCTTCTCCTTCTCCTTCTCCTTCTCGGTCGAATTTGAATTTGAATCCTCCTGTATGTTTATAATCTCTCTCGTTTCTTCCATTCAAAGTACAAACCCTAATTTTCTTATGCCGATTCAAGAGTTTGGCGCTCAATAAGTCAATATTTACTACTTATTTTAACTCTTGTTTATTTATAAAATAGATGTATTTTTCTGGATATAAGAATATTTTTTTGACATTGTATAGTATAATAAAATAAAAGACTTCGTCGTAAACAAGATTGATGGAAATTACATTGGTCTGTTTCCAGGGTTGGGGGAGGTCCAGTAGGCTTAATGACCGGTACATTTTAAGTTTTTTTTTTTTTTAACCACAATTATGTTCACAGTATTTTTTAATAAAAAATATATTTTCTTTTACAATTTTTTGTCCAAACTTGTTCTATTATTTTTTATTTAATTTTCTCATAACTGTGATTAAAAAAAACAAAGTGTACCGGACGGTACCGGTCATTAGTGCACCGGACCGCCCCCAATTTCTGTTTCCACCATTAAAGCAATATGATCTCTCTCGGTGATATCTTGACGGTAAAAATTCATGCTAACCAAACTCCATAAAACAAGTATGAAAATTAGAGTGGACATTTTTCATGACTCCCTGGGTAACTTGCTTGAGATAGGGAATTCGACAATGATTAACAACATACATAAAGAATTTTGGTTTAATTTTAATCAATTTATTGCAAGTTACTATCTTAGATTTATTATTTTCTAATTTTTAATAAATTATTTTATTTTTGAATTTGAAAACATCTCAAATTAATAATAATCTTAGTACTATTTTAGTTTGTTTTTTTTATTGAAACACTTATGAAAAGTTTTGAGTTTATCTTGTTGTTGAAGAAAGATTGGTTGAAGTTTTTTTTTTTCGAAAAAAACGACTTGAAAACACTGTAAAATCTCAAAAAAATCTTTTTATTTTGTTAAAAGATAAAAGAGAAGTGAATTACTGCCTTGCCCTTTTTCTATTTGGCCCCAATTTGCGTCTGTCGAGCAAATTTATCATTAGTGAAAATCATGTCTGTAGTCTGATGGTGTTATAACTAAATGGTGGCTTGTTCACGATCAAAAGGAACCATCAAGTTTGAATCCAATTTAATACACAATTGAAGGTAGTCTAGTCATGACCATATGCTAACCCGACAAACCAAAAAAAAGGCAGGCAAGAGAATGTACTGCTCCTGATAGAGATGGGCACCTTAAAAATCACTTTTTTAATAGCACAAAAAATATTCCATTCACAACATAGAAGAAGAAACACAACTTTAACAAATTCATACCATTGGTTAGAGAATGGCGTAATACACAAAAAAAGAAAGGGTAGAACAGAAAGATAAAGGCCAGTGCTCATATCTTGACAAATTTTTCCATACCACTACCACTTCAATAGTCTTCAGGATCTTCTTCATCATCGACACCTTCTGCACCAACTTCCTCGTAATCTTTCTCAAGAGCCGCAAGATCTTCACGGGCTTCAGAGAACTCTCCTTCTTCCATACCTTCGCCCACATACCAGTGCACAAATGCTCTCTTTGAATACATGAGGTCAAATTTGTGGTCAATTCGTGAGAACACTTCTGCCACTGCTGTGTTGTTGCTAATCATGCAAACAGCTCGCTGCACCTTGGCAAGATCGCCTCCCGGCACCACTGTTGGAGCTTGATAGTTGATACCACATTTAAACCCAGTCGGGCACCTGTGAAAACACATAAAGACCAAGTCTTCAGATTGGACATACATACATAGATAAAATGGACAACTAAAGGGGTTACAAAATCATGATGTAGATACATCTATGCATTTCTAATCCAAGTTGCATTATAAAGAACATTGTTCTAATAATCTGCGGCCAGAACTTAATGGTCTAGAACAGAGTAACCCCATTCCAAACTTCATTGTTTGTTTATCACAAAAATCAGACCATGATGAGTAATGACCCCTTCTTAACAACCCTGCTACTCCACACCCCAAATAAAAAACAAAAGTATAAGGCTCCTCTCGTTCCTGACATCTCATCACTCCTCTTTATCATACTTTATTGAAAATCTCATCCTGCTGATTTGACATTGATTATTTTTTTTTGGATTTTATACCATCTTAGATATAATTATTTGTGCCCATAAATATATAGTCATTTATGATACACCAAACCCATCCTGAATTCCTGATCCAGCCGGTTTAACTGTGACCCAGTACTTAGATCAGACTGGATTGCTTATTGGGTCATTAACCCAAGGTCGAACCGCTCAGAGGGCTGAGGAGAGAGAAGGGGGAGGGGGCTGGAATAAACCTGTGAACCAAGACAGGTGTAACAGCAAGGCTTGAACTGAAAACCTAAATATATGAATAACCTAGCCAAATTTATTGCTTTCACTTGCCCTTTATTTTCATTAAATGGTTACTATGTTCTAGGCATAAGAAGAACCAGAACATACTTGATATTCGTATAAGAATATACATTTAATATTCATATTCATATAAGAATATATATTCATAACACCTTTACATTTATATGGAAAATTAAATATATTTGCATGAGAAAAAAGAAACATTTAATTACTTGTTATCCTTGAAGACGTAAAGGAACTTATTTTATCCAGTAAAAAGTGTATGCAAATAACAAATATATAACAACAGTGATGTCCTATGTTAAATACATTTAAAATATTTTTCTTGAGTTTCTTATTAATTTTATTTATAAATTTGAAATTATTTATCGTGATCATGATTTGACAGGTCAAACCATCAGTTGAACCAATGAATCACCCAAGCCGGTACCTTTTCCGTGCTAGTGTAGTAAATATGTACACGATCCTTCCTCAATGGGATATCCTCAACTTTCCGCTATATAAAAAAAGATAATCCTTACCAGTCAACAAACTGAACAGTTCGCTTGGTTTTGATAGTGGCAACAGCCGCATTGACGTCCTTGGGGACAACATCTCCACGGTACATCAAGCAGCATGCCATATACTTTCCATGTCTGGGATCACATTTCGCCATCATGCTCGAGGGCTCAAACACTGCATTTGTGATTTCAGGAACTGATAACTGCTCGTGGTATGCTTTCTCAGCTGAGATCACGGGAGCATATGACGAAAGCATGAAATGGATTCGAGGATATGGTACCAGGTTGGTCTGGAACTCTGTAACATCCACATTAATGGCTCCATCAAACCTCAAGGAAGTAGTCAAGGACGATATGACTTGAGATATCAATCGGTTCAAATTAGTGTAAGTGGGCCTCTCAATATCTAGGGATCTCCGACATATATCATAAATGGCTTCGTTATCCAAAAGCACAGCCACATCTGTGTGCTCAAGAAGGGAATGTGTTGAGAGTACACTGTTGTATGGCTCCACAACCGCAGTTGAAACCTGCAATCAACAACAATGTGCCTTCAGCCAAGGCCTAAATATACATATGGAACAATAATCAATCCGTAATACCATTTTTAAACATTTTTTTCAGATTCTGGCCAATGAGGCCATTATACGCACACATTTAATATTAACTAGTCTCTCTCTAGTTTTATGTTATAAATCTTTCAAGTTCCATTGTCATGCATAGACCACTAATCTACAGCTCAACACTGCTAAAATCCAATTAGGAACAAAGGCCATTACTGAAACATGTCTAATGTAAAAAAATGCACATAATTACATAGAAAAAAAGTGCTACTAATAAAGAGATACAGCACTAAGTTGGTAAATATAAGCACCTGAGGAGAAGGATAGATGGTGAACCCAAGCTTAGACTTCTTTCCGTAGTCAACTGACAAGCGTTCCAACAACAAAGACCCCAGACCAGAACCAGTGCCACCCCCAACAGCATTAAAAACCAGAAACCCTTGTAAACCAGTGCAGTTATCGGCCAACTTCCTCACTCGGTCAAGGCATAGGTCAACAATTTCCTTCCCCACTGAGGACATCACCAAATTCAGGTTTGCAAAAAGTGAACAGGCATGTAAAAGAATTGCTCAAGAATGAAAAACAATGTGAATACCTGTATAGTGCCCCCTTGCAAAATTATTTGCAGCATCTTCCTTTCCAGAAATAAGCTGTTCAGGATGAAAAAGCTGGCGGTATGCCCCTGTCCTGACTTCATCAATGACCGTTGGTTCAAGATCAAGAAATATGGCTCTGGGAACATGCTTTCCAGCACCAGTCTCACTAAAGAACGTATTGAAAGCATCATGAGCAACACCCACTGTATTGTCACTGAAAAGACAATAACAACATATTAGGAACCACTATAATTCTCACTCCAGATAACTGTCCTTGCAAATTTGCGTACAAACACAAAATGGAAAGCATGATATCACAGTTATAGTTGTAGATATAGGACATGATGGGGGGAAACATCTTCAGAGACCACCATTAATTTAAAACCATACGGTTCAGTTCAGTAGAGCTTTCATTCATTAGGAACAGTTTGATTTTTATCCTGGAAACAAATTGATCAGACTGGAAACATAGGGTTGGAATTAAAAAAGGTCGTAAAAACAAAACTCTACCAAACTATTTTCTTCGATAAAACATATGTGAAAAATGAGATCAGTGCTAGTAATAATAAATTAAAACAGCAGATGACCAGAAAATCTAGGTCACCAGTATATATACCCATATTAAATCTCATTTCACACCCCAAACATGGAAAATTCAACTTCACTTGCAAGTTGCAACATGAGCGGTGAGATTCAAACACAAAACTTTCAAACTCAATACTACACACAAAGACGCACAGAGATTAGATCTCACAAAGAAATTCCAGATCCACCACAAGTATCTCAACCAAATCCCATACGCTTCATTTCAACCAAATGTAAGAAAACACAACCAATATGAAAGAAAAATGGAAACATATATGATTAAAGTATAGATCGAACAGGTCTTTGTAATTATACTCAATTAAATTCATGTACTGTAAGTTAATGCTTTGCATTTAATGAACACACACACAAACAACAAATAAAAATCCAAAAATAAGTAACCTAATAATGAATTCCATATATGTACCTAGGCATAATACCATCGGGTTGAATTCCATGTTCGAGGCAATAGAGCTCCCAGCATGAATTTCCAACCTGAATTCCAGCTTGACCTATGTGTATGCTTATAATCTCTCTCATTTCTTAGATTCAAAGTTTCCTTCAGACAAACCCTAATTTTCTCTCTATATATATCTCTCTGTTTTTCTTTAGACCGGCCAATTTAAGAGTTTTTCTCTCTATGCTATGCGTGTATTCTGTCTGTTTTTGTCTCTAAAATGGAGAGTAGTAATATTGGGTGAATAAAAATGGGAATAGATAAAAGTTTGAAATCCGATAGAGTAATGCCGCCGCTAGCATCAGGCGCCAGGCTTTCGTTAGACCCCACTTTTAATATCATCCGTTGGATGTTTTGGGTCAGTCTTTGGTAAATTACCTTTTTTGCCCTTTGCCATTTGGTGAAATTAGGGGAACCTCAAGAAAAACCTTTACATTAAATGAAAATAATTTATATTTTATGACGAATTTAAATTATTCTTGTCAATTAATTTTATAAATAGAATATTTCATCATAATAATAGAAAAGAGTTAACTTTGGTCAATTGATTACTATAATGTCGATACGCAGATCGAAAAGTGACTGCATGTCAGTATTGTATTGGTTAATTAACCAATTTACTACTCCCTCCGTTCCTAAAAGATTGTCGTTTTAGAAGAAATTTTTTTTTTAAAATGTTTGTCGTTTACAACTTTTGAGGAGAATAAATTATTTAATTTCCTATATTACCCCTACCTTCTCTCATTCTCCCAAGAAATTCTCTTCTTTGTATTAATAGTTTTCAACTTCCCATAAAGGGGTAGTGGATGAAATTTCAAACAAATTTTACTTGGTAAATGATACTTTCTTAATTCATGTGCCAAAACTTTAAACGATAATTTTTTTAAGAACGGAGGTAGTATGAAGTTAATTTTATGGTAATCGAATCCTAATAATATATTTATTAATAAACCGTCACATGCCTACGTGGAGGTTTATTAAGTTAAAGCTAATTATTGATTAATAAATTTAATTTATTAGGTTAAAGCTAATGGAATCATTAGGAGGAGAGAGATGGAAATGAGGGGGTAGAATGGGAAGAGGATCCCGGTGTACCATGTGCAATTATTACACAGGGCAAGTGCACTTGCATTGGTTGGTGGTGGCCCTACTGACTGGCTGTTGCCGAATGGATCTCATGTACTGTAACTGCCTCGTTGTCCCTCTAATATTTCAAAATTTTCAAATAAGGATGGGAATGAACCGACTTAGGTTGAATATTAAATTATTTAAATTTGGTTCACAAAATTTATTAAATATAAAATAAAATTTAATTAAGACTCGTTTATTTATCGAGTCGAGTACGATCTCGAATCAAGTCCGAATAATTTAAATTTTTTAAATTAATATGATCTGAGTATACAATTTGAGGATGTTCGAGTAATTTATCGAATTTTAAAATTTGTTCATATTTTAATTACAATAAAACTCCTATTTAGGAATACTCTATATAAGAATAACTTCTACAATATTATTAAAAAAATTGGTCCCAATTTGGGTCAATTATAAATAGGAATAAGCTCTAAATTATAATATGTTATATACTTTTTAAGTCTCGTATTAAGAAATTATACCTCTATATAGTAATAATTTCATATATATATATATTATATATATGTGTGTGTGTGTGTGTGTGTGAGAGAGAGAGAGAGAGAGAGAGAGAATACTAATTTTAAAAGACTATATTTTTTATAAAATAATATATTTCCTATAAATAACTACATTTTCCTATAAAGAACTACATTTTCTTATAAAAGACTACATTTCCTATAATAGATCACATTTTCCTACAAAAGACTATTTTGCATAAATATTTCTTGAATAATAATTATTAGGGAGTTCTTATTGATATTTTTGTTAAAGTGGATATTTTTGGGTGTTCGAAAAAAATTCTGTACCAATACCTCTATTTAGTAATAACTTCTCAATTAGAATACAAATAGTTTGGTCTCAAGTCTATTCCTAAATAGAGATTTTACTGTATTTATATTTCGAGTTGAGCGAATATGAGTCGAGCCCGAACTGTTTGCTTATTTTATAGCCAAATGATGCCAACATCCCATAATTAGAAGCAACCAATTTTGTAGTTATATTTTTTTGAATTTTTTTTTTTTATTTAATTTAATTAGTTAATTAGGGCTAGGCTTTCGTGTATAGCAAAAAAAGAGTGTCTAAAAGTTACTACTGAATAAAAAAGGAAATAAAGGATGAAGTATAAACTAAAAACTTGAGTAATATTGATAAATTTGTAATAAGTTAGAGGATAGAATGTTAACATATATTTTATCTGTATCAAAATATAATTTTAAAGCAATAAAGTATTTAAAGAGAATTGATATTTTTTACGAATAAATTTGATAATTTCATAATAACGTAAATAGTAAATAAAGTTCATACTCATGTAAGATAGTATTTTATAAAATTAATATTTTCACTCGTAAAAATATCAATTCAGCGAGTGGAGTTAACCTGGGTGGATTCAATTCACCCCCTTTTAAAAATTCCACTCAAATATAATGTGCTTCAAAAGGGTAAAAAATAAAATTTGTCAGTATTTGCTTTATGCTTCTTTATCTTTATCTTTTTGTTTTTCTTGCAATATTCAATCTGGAATAAGAGTAAAAGCAAACTCAAAACAAATTAAAATTGATATTTTAAAATAAAAGAATAGGACACGTATATGTGTTTGTATATATATATATAGCGCGATTCTCTCTCTGAACCTGGAGGGAATAATTAATAATGAATCCAGGTTATAACGACGGTTATTTACATAGTTATAAAGATAAAATCGATTTTACATGTTATAACGATTTTAAAAAAAGCGTCGTTATAACCTATTCGTTCTTAGTTCGTTTTTTCTTATTTGCTGAAAAACAGACTATATATATATATATATATATATATCTATGTATATGGGGGAGGTATGACAGAGTGTAAGTTACTCATATGGACAAAGATGTATATATTATAATAAAACAAAAAGGAGGTAGGTTAGAACATTTATATGGGGTAAGAGATAGTGCTGCCGGGTGTTGGAGTAACAAGAGCAGTTACAAAACATTTATCATCTAAAAATCACCAAATTAATAATTGGCCTTCACATGTCTATATCATGAATTGATGTATTATGATGAGATTATAAGACCTTGGTAACACATGGAAATACAAGATAAAAGGTTCCGGTTGTCATGAATACTATTCTAATAATCATAATTTTTATCATTGATTAACAAAATAGATAGTATAGAGTCTATAGCGACATTAACAAAACTTGTAGTGACTAGGCTAATTACTCTCATACCCCTCTCATATTATTATATTATTATATATTTTATTGCTGCAACTGCCTTTCTTAATTGCTACACTGCCTGGCGCTATAGGATGTAAGCGGCGGCAGTATAGCAATTTTACGGTTATGCCCCTCCGTTTCATTGCTGCTGCTACTTTATGATGAGAATTTGCGATTCAACTTAGTTTTTATGCCTTAGTTTCATGGATTCAAATGTGATAAATATATGACGATTTATAGTTTCGAATATAAAATTTGTAGAAATTATAAGAGGACCCAGTTATTTCACATATCTTCAAAAAGGTTACCACTAATTTTTATTGACGATCAATAAATCGACATAAATATTTGTATCATTTTTCTATTCTTTTTAGGGTTTTAAGGAAAATGTGAGCCGTACTGTATTTGTAGTAGTTGACCACATTTGTGATCTTATTCTATTTGGACTTTTAAGCCTAGAGTCCAATACTCAACTGCAAACCTACTTGGATAAGTTAGGCCGTCTTTCGGCTGGCCCAATCCATGCACTTATTAAGCCTATTTAAAGAATACAGTTGTAACTTAGACATTAAGGGTCCAACTTTAGCCTATTTAAGGGTCCAATTTTAGCCAATTCTTTGTCCAACTTTAGCCTATTTAGAATTATATAAATAGAGAGTGATTAGTATGAAGTTAACTTTGGTCAATTATCCAATACAGACATAGTTTAATTGTCCAATACACACATACAATGTCGACACGCAGGCTAGGCCGGGAGGTGATCTCTCTGCGTGTTAACACTGTATTGATCAATTGACCAGATCCATATAATTTAAATTAAACAAATGAAAAGTTTAACAATTGTATATTTTTTTAAAAGAAAAATTAAATTAAGAAATTTTCATAAAAAATTGACAGAAAATAGAACAAAAAGGTTTAAAGCTAATAATAGAGAGAATTCAATAGTTTCGTTAAAAAGATAGAATGGGCCAAAAAACAGCTCAAGGCTTTATCGGTTACGGGTACTAAAAGTAATTTATATTTTATTTAAAAAAATAAAATAGTTATCCTTGTTCTTTTATGTCCATATAAAAAAAAAAAAAAAGAAGAAGAAGAAAAAACACAAGACAAAACGAATGAAAAGCATGCAACAAACTATAACGATAAGCCCTTATCACAAAGGCATAAGAATATATGTACCACTAAAAATGGAGTACTTTACAAAAATCCTAAAATAAATTTAGGAACGAACTACGAACGAATTGGTATAATGACGGTTAAAATCATTATTGCATCAGAAAAGTCGGTTTTTATGTTATAACGACGGAAAAAATCGTCCCAGGTTAAACTTCTTTCGATTCGACTTTGAGAGATTTTACTTTATATATATATATATAGTGAAGGTTTACGTCGATTTTTTAATTGATAGTTAGGCGAACAAGTATTAATAGTAATTTTTTAAGGATTATTTATGTTCCGTTTATTTATTATTCTTTCGCACTTCTTCTCTGAACGATCGGAGAAGGAAACGCCGATCTCTAACTTTGTACAACAAGTAATTAAACTAATTAATATATGTGTGTGTGTACGCGCTCTCTCTCTCTCTCTCCAAATCGTCATACTATTAATAAATAAGTATTGTAATAAAAAATATACATAAACTATTATTAAAAAAAATTAACATCAATAGAAAATGGTGTTGTTAATTCCGCTCCAATGGGATTTTAAATAAAATTTTACATTGGAAAGTCCGTTGGATTGGATAGGGTGGCCAAGATGAGGTCCTCGATAGGCGAACAATATAAATGCTCATAAATCAAAACTATTCCAACAATATCCTCGTGACATATGTCTATTTACCTTTTAACTTTATCTACTACCTATTTCCTCCCTTCTTTAATGTAGTATAAGTTGTGCATAAATATTAAAAAAATAATTGTATAATATTAATTATTTATATTGTTCTTGTATTAAAAAAAAGTATTATTTATTGGGTAAAAAATAGTGAAAAAAATAAAGGTATACTATTTAATACTCGGGGTAATATTGGAAATTAAACAATTAACGTTTACTTGAAATTCTCAAACGACTTATATTAAGGGACAAAAAAACTCATATATATAGATTGAGTTATACTCCATTAAGGAACGGAGAGAATATTTTACTAGGCGGTAATCTCGACGAATCTGTTAATACTACTACCTCTGTTTCGAGATCATTTTTCAAAGTCAATTTAAGAGATTCTTAAACTCAAAATTGACATGAATTTCTTTAATTTTAATCAATGCATTGATTAAAATTTTAAATTATCTAAAAAATACTAGTCATTGTCATTGTAAGATTTATTATTTTATAATTTTCAAGCTTAATTTTGAGTTTCAAAAATCAATAATAATAATAATAATAAGAACGAATGGAATGGAGTATTATTATTTAGTATTTTGTTTAAACGCACAACAAAGGTGATTATTTAGTAAATGAAAAGAAATAAATGAAGTGGATGCAATTGTTAGAAATTTATTAGTCAACATTGCATGCAAGAATCTTGAAGATATATCCAAATAAGGAAAAATAATTAAAACTTAGACTTATAAAAAAGATTGAACCAAAGTTATAAAAGTGAATAAATACTTAAAAACTTAGTTGTAATAAATACTAATATTAAGAAGAAAAACCTTTTCAGGGGTATGAAATGTGAATATGGTTAAAGTAGAGGGATTAAAAAAGAAAAATCGAATCACACATTAAGGGCCTTTTATTCGTATCGCTTATGCTCCAATATGCAAACCCTTCTTCTGCTTTTACTTTGAGCTCATTACTCTCCGTCTCTCTCCCCTTTTAGTTGATTCCAATTTTTGAAATCCAAAGAAATGGGAGAGGAGAAGCCAAAATCTTTTGGTGTATGGCCCACCGTGAAGCCCTTCGTTAATGGCGGAGCCTCTGGTATGCTCGCTACCTGTGTCATTCAACCCGTCGATATGATCAAGGTAAATGCAAAATCCCTTTATCTATCCATCTAAATATGTTTTTTGAATGTTAACCATGATGGGTTTTGTTAGATCTTAGATTCAGTTTAATGTTATACTAAATATGTGGTAGTTGTGGATTGGTTGATATTTTGAATTTTGGGATCTTAAAATGACATTTTTTTGAAGGGATTTAAATTTTGGGTCAAATGGGTGTTTTGTCAGATCTCGAGCTGTTTTGAACAATTCACTTGTATTTAAACATTTGGGATTGTTTCTACTTGTTGTGGCTGAGCTGAAGTTGACATTTTTATGTTTTTAGATCTTATGTTGACATGTTTTTATTTTCAGTTTTGAGTCGGAATAAATATTTTTTTAGGAAGATATACTGTGTAGTTCTAAGAATATGAGGTCTATTATAAATTGCAGGTGAGAATTCAGTTGGGTCAGGGATCAGCGGCTCATGTGACTCGGGAAATGCTTAAAAATGAGGGGATTGGTGCCTTTTACAAGGTTTGCTTCATGTATTCGGATTTCAATTTAGATATCTGAACCTTGCCAAGGAATATATATATATATACATATATATAATACATTCATTTTAATTACAACGTTCAAGGTTGTCCATCTTCATTGAAAAGAAGTCAAAATTAACTTGATTACATGTCTGACTATTCGGCAAGAATGTAAGGTTCGAATAACATTTGAATCATATTATAACAATGCTTACCTATGTGCAAGAGGAAAGGAAGGAATGATTACCACTACAAGGTTGGCCATTGTCTCCAGAGTTTATGGGGCAATAAAACATATTAGTAAATTAAGTTAATCCAATAATCCATAATTGTCTGTGGTAAGATTGTATGCACTTGCAGCAAAGGGCCAGCTGTTGAATTGTTATAAATAATGATTGGGCAGGAATAAAAAAAACAAAAAAAAAACAAAAAAGAAGAGAAGACGAGGGTTTAATATTAAGAAGGAGATGCCAGCTTGTATATTGACATGGCTCAACAACGTAGAGTTTAAAAGAATTTTTCATGTAAGGTGCCTGTAATAGTTGCGATGAGGCTTTTCCGAGTTTAGTTGATTATTAGAAAATTTTCAACTTGATTGGACACTTGGATTTATAATGAAAATGATCAGCCTCATTTTAGAAGATATTTTTCCTTGACTTGCACCAGAAAGGGTAATGATTCAATGAAGTAATTATACATGGAGTCTGTATGAATTTAGTTGGAGATTTTGGTGATGGCAGAGGTGAAGAGGCATTATCCTTTTGACCATTAACATCCTTGTGATCACTTGTAGATCTGACATGTCATCTGTAGCATTGAACATATCATATTTGGCGTTATACTTCTCATGTGGATTGCATTGCCTAAATATTATTATCCTGAGCAGGGGTTATCTGCTGGACTGCTTAGACAAGCTACATACACAACTGCCCGGCTTGGATCATTCAGGTAAATGTTCCTAAACTTTGTTGCTTGAACTTATTCATGATGAATGTTCCTTATTTCAATTAATTTTTTTATTGTATTTTGGTTCTTGAGAAGATGGTTATATGTTACTTGATATATGGGATATTATTTTTTAGGGTTAACTGCGTATTTGACCCTGAAGTATGCACCCTTTTGTACTCGGTACCCCTAGGTTCAAAAACTCTCATCCCGCTGGGTACCGTCAAGTTTTACATTTTTTAGTTATCAAACAGTTTTATGTGGGAGCGGGACAAGAGCTTTTGAGCCTGGGGTACCAAGTGCAAAAGGGTGCATACTTCGGGGTCAGATATGCAGCTAACCCTATTTTTTAGTTAATACTCCATATTCGGTGGTTCCAATCCCCATATTTGTGGCTAGATGGTAATATCAACAAAAATAATATATAGTTGTTAGTTAATACTCCCTCCATCACAATATGGATCTTTTTCTTAATGATGTTCCAAACCATTGTCATGGTAGTCTAACATATACAAACATTATCATTTTACCTTCGTTTTGTAAAGGTGAAAAGGGCACTTCTTCTTGGAGATAATAAAGGGCAGTTTTAAATTCTGCACAAAAATTTTACTTTAACATCTTCAATTTCTAATGTGTGAATCCCAATGGGGACACCGTAAGGGGACAAAAGGGAGTATTATATATATATATATGTGTGTGTATATATATATATATATATATATATAAATGTTCAAGAGTACACTATTTGTTTTTCGTGTCTCGACAAGGGTTTATGTTCTTTAAATGCAATTTGTTGGGCGCATCCTACTAAATTTCAAATTCTTTATATGCACATATAGATGTTTTTGATGCACCTGATACAGTCTGTTGGAAGTATGTGTTTGTGCGACTCTCCTGAACCAGCTCTAGATTGGACTTATCTGCTTATGTATAGTATCCAACTGTATTGCAAACGTAAACCTTAATCCTTACGTGGTTTGGAAAATAATATTTACTTCTCACGTTCATGGGAACATCTTTTTTATTCAGAATTTTGACCAACAAGGCAATCGAATCCAATGACGGGAAGCCCCTGCCTTTGTATCAGAAAGCTTTGTGTGGACTAACTGCTGGAGCAATTGGAGCTAGTGTTGGTAGTCCAGCAGATCTAGCACTAATCCGTATGCAGGCTGATGCCACCTTACCTGTTGCTCAGCGTCGCAATTACACCAATGCATTCCATGCTCTCTATCGAATTACTGCAGACGAAGGAGTTTTGGCGCTGTGGAAAGGTGCTGGCCCTACTGTAGTGAGAGCAATGGCACTGAACATGGGGATGCTTGCATCTTATGATCAAAGTGTGGAGTTTTTCAAGGATTCTCTTGGTTTTGGTGAGGGTGCTACGATTCTAGGTAAGATACTTTTCAAATTTACCTAATATCTGAAGTTCCTTCAACTTATTTTGTATTAGTTATGCAGCAAAAATTTCAGTCAACTTTTCTTTTTTTAAACTGCATTTTCACTCTCTCCTGTGCTGGAGTTGGCCTTCAGACTATTAGTTTTAATATCACAATTCTCTAATATTAATGCACGTCGTATTACTTAAATGTGAAACTTGGCATCCCGCCACCACTGAAAGAGGAGTTATTGGTCTGGGGGTTGACATCTTTATTTATGTAGATGTGCCTCTCCAGACCTAGTATTCATCAACGTTAACAGCATGTCTGAATCGCTTAAATTTAAAATATTGGCTCGATTAGTTTATTGTCTTCTTCTTTCCCCTCCCACAAATTATAAAGAGAATATTGGTCAGAATTATTTTATAAACTTTTTAGTTATATTGTAACAAACCAAAAAACTCTTGAAGGTCCTGTATTTACTTGTTTTTCTGTGTAGGATTTCTAGGTTGTATAGTCAGTATCCAGGAATTACATTTTTTGGGCGGTACTCGTTTGGTCGAGTGATTCTTCTGTTTAGGGCTTGTGGTACTTCTTAAGCAGGCCCTATGTTTTTTTGGTATATGGGAGTGAACATGGGTGCTGTCCCCGTTTTGACATCAAGTATATTTTTACTCGTCAAAAAAAGAAAAAGAAAAGAAAAGTCGATATCTGGGATCACTTTATTAATTGTTTTTTGGTTGAAATACTGAATCTCCTAATTGTGGATCTAACCTTGTATCATGTGCTCTGTTAAAGTATTTTGCCGTACGGGCACTTTGGTGCATGCTTTTTTTGTGGATAAATGGTGCGTGGTAAACAACTTTCATGATGGTAGTAGCAGAATGTTTAGCAATTAGCATCTTGTTTGAATTCTTTCTCCTATTTACTTATTAAAAACTCTTTATTTTTCTTCAAATTTGTATCCATGCCTGATTTTAATTTAAATTTTTTTCCCTGTTTCTTTCAGGGGCCAGTTCGGTATCTGGATTCTTTGCTGCAGCTTGCAGTTTGCCCTTTGATTATGTCAAAACCCAAATACAGAAGATGCAACCTGATGCTCAGGGGAAATATCCATACACAGGTTCTTTAGATTGTGCAATGAAAACCCTGAAGGCAGGAGGCCCCTTCAAGTTTTATACAGGATTCCCAGTATATTGTGTTAGGATTGCCCCTCATGTCATGGTACTTTCTCTCCCTCCCTGCCGCTCATACTCCTGTGTGCTTAAACACCCCACACGTGTCCAAATTATATGCACTTGACTTAATTTCTGATTGCTAAATGGCATATTTTGCAGATGACATGGATATTCCTTAACCAAATTCAGAAACTGGAGAAATCCGCCGGGTTATAGAATTTTGAGAAAGAGAGATCTGCATTTTGAGTTGAGCTCTATCAGAATAATACTTTGGTTGTGTTGTACTTTTTGGTTTTTAGTAACTTCACAACCTCAAGTCAAAACGGTTGCCTCAGAAGATTATTTACAGTGACTGATAAAACTATTGTACTGAACTAAATTGGAAATTTTAGGGTAGGACTAAATTTGGAATTTTACATATTTATCCCCAAGTGCTTCTGGGAAGGTTAGTAATTTGGAGATTCTGCTGGAGAAATGTGTTTTGAGCAATAATCTATGTACTATGAATCATTACTACTGCCTTGTAAGGGTCTGGTTTTTGCCATCATTTTGGTAATTTTCTTTTACACGTTAATGGGTAAGATTGGCCAAGTTTCATCTTGGTTGTTTTCTTTTATTTTTGCACATGGATATTGCAAGGTAAAAAGCTTTGTGAACATGTCATGTGAAAATACCAAAATTCCAATGTGGACTTGATAAAAAGAAACCTTTGATTATCAGCGTTGGATGGACATTTATACCCTTATTTATATTAAATATATTGTTTTCTTTTACCACACAATTAATGAATTGGAGGGTAATTTTGTCTATCTAGCAATGAATTTTTTTATCAAGAAAAATTTACTGATAGGATTATTTTTGTCCCCGTTACGTATAAGTTCAATTTCTCAAGTAATATAACCAGTTTTGCCCCCTCAGATAAATATTCTGGCTCTTGGTGGAATCTCTTTGCTGAAGTTAACTACTTGATAAATAATAACAATAATATTAACCAGGTGGTCAAATTCTACAACCCACAAAAGAATACCACAGCAAAATTCTCATGCAAATCCTTCTATAGTCTTCATTAGAAACACCATAGGAATTAAGCATTTCATGCCTACAAGACTGTGCAGGCTCTTGATTGAATCCCACATTTATAGCTGCAGACTCAATCTTATAATCCTCATCAGATGAAGATTGTGAATCCGAATAAATAAACAATCATTTAATTATATTCTAGTTTCTTGTGTCCATAATCTAGGAAAATCGCATGCTGATGCTCTTGACTTCATCCGGTACAATACTGAGATTTCCTCTTACGCCCTGCAATAAGAAATAAGAATCACAATTACCAACAATTACGGTAATTACTTTTAACCAAAATGAATATGCAAACACGTGTATATATTTTTCCGGAAAGGGCGAGTATATTGTATGTATATGCACACAAACACACACATGGAAGATGATCCATGGAACATTTTTTGACCAACTGATCTGCCGTTAATCTCAAATAGCAACGACTTGGATTAAAGTGAAAGGATTAGTATCCGCAAGAAAAAGTCAGATCACTCATTCTCTCCTAACCCAATTATCTCTCTTTTAACCTCAATTTTGGTCATTTTAATTGGAAAAAATATATCAACAACGGATCTCGTTTTGAAGATCTTGATGAGAGCTTTCTAGCGATATATAGATTGACAATTTTGGATTTGTAACAAAGAATTATTGAATTTTAGAATTTTTTGCTACAAATCCAAAATTGTCAATCTATATATCGTTAGAAATCTCTCATCAAGATTTTCAAAACAAGATTCGTTGTTGATATTTTTTTTTCCAGTTAAAATGACCAAAATTAAGGTTAAAAGAGAAAAAGTTGGGTTAGGAGAGAGAATAAATGGTTACTTTTAACGTAAAAATTTATTTCTTGTGAAAACTAATTACTCACCGCAAGAAGTTTTTGCGGATAGTAATGTGGTCTTTCTAATCTCATTGCAACAGATGGCGCAAGATGGGTTGGCTGGAATATGATTCATAGCCAGCGATGGCTATGGATGTCCCTATATATATATATACACACACACACACACCCAAAAAAAATAGTGTTCAAATATATGGTACTCACTCTATCCTGCATTGAATGTGACAACTAACTGGTGGTTATTCTTACGGGGAAATGACTGTAAAAGCAACTCAAAATGGTGTAAAATATACCCAGTTGTGATGTAAATTGAAGGACGAAGGGAGTTTATCGCTCCCTATCCCTGTCATTTCTATATCGCATTTTACTTTTAGCAGTGTTACAGAACTAGCCAAACAATAGTTTATGTTGTCCAAAACAATGACAAAAGAATGAAGACACATAATTCTGTGTACTCATCCACAAATATGCAGGAGATATACGAACTGTATTACGATAACAACTACTAAATGGCGAGCTACGTCATTTCTTAATTGATAACAAAATATATATTACTCACCTGCTCATGTAAGAATTATCAGTGGTACTGATAAGTATCTGTTCTCCAGTTAAGAGATAAGCTGGTACCTACAAATGAGTTGGAAATAAGAAAATAAGAAGTTAATGCAATTTCAGAGTTAAGAGTTATATACAAGTTGATGTGGTCCAAGTAAATCAAATTGGCATGCAGGACTTGCAACAAATAAATGTGAACTACCAGATTTAAAATCTTTTACACAAACTATGCTGCCAAAGAAGTTTAAAAGTGAAAAGATAAATATAGTGATTTGATTTGAGATATCATGGTGTAACATCCTAACAGAGTGAGCTCTGATAGTTGGCTCTCATAACAGAGCTAAATCTTTCAAGTTGTAAAATTATAATAGTCTAGATATAAGTCTCAGTTAGTTTGCTCTACAGTTACTTCATATAAAATTGTTCTAAATACTATTAATGTCACATTAAACATTCGAACAGTGTTGGGACTTGAGAACCCCCATATCATTGTTCGTTTCATGACATACGGCAAAAATTTCGGATTGTATTTCAAGAAAAATTAACAAGATAGACCCTTAAAACTGAAAAAGAAAAAAAATCTTGGAATGACAGTAACTTTCTTGAGGTAATCAATCAATTTAGAAAGAATATATAAACTCACCTGAACAGTGAGACCATTGTCCAATAAAGCCTTCTTAGTACTGTAGATATAAAAAAAGAAAAAAGGAGACGAGAATTATCAAGTTCCAATCATTAAGAACAACAAGAATCCAAGGAAGTATGATAGTATGGCCTTCAAGTAACAGATATATTATCCCTCCACAAAAAGAGTTCCATTTGCAAAATTTATAAAATTTAGGGATACACTTTTATTCCATGTTTATCCCTAAATTTATTGTGCGTTAAGTTAGTAGGTTATGGCATGATAATGAAATGATAAACTTGAGACAGTGTGTCATTTAATATTATCATCAAAAGAAAATGAAAAGTTTTTTTAGAAACAACAAAACTGGGACTCTTTCTGTGGAACTGAGGGAATACTAATTATATCAACTTTTATTTATATATGATAGTTAAACTTCACTAGATAATGAAATGAAACTTCTGAGATAAGATGCATCGTCTTTACTGAGGAGTGGCTCCAATGTTCTTCACTGGAGCTTGTGTTTCTACAATAGTGCATGTCACCCGTGTAGGAATTGATGCAGACATCGGTTTATCATCATACAGCCCAACAGTGACCGTCATATCATCTATTCACCAAGAAATAATAAAATTAAACATGAAATTTACCAAGAATTAATTAAATTAAGCACGACCCCATAGCATGTAAACAAAAAAATTAGTATTTATTAGCCAAAATCACAATGAAAGTTTCAAATATTTGAAGTGATAACACACAAAAAGCATTTCACATAATAATTCCACATTTAGAAAATGAAATTTAAAAGACACTTCATTAAAATATAAAATACTAGATTTTTGTTACCTTTTAAATACAAAACAGATTCTCCAAACAATGTTTTCGGCACATCCACTTGCACAAATGTCTTGGGGCTGATTACAATTACAAAGGAAAACAATGAATTGCTTCAGTTTGTAACCATGGGGATATGCACATCAAATAGAACAAGGGGTGTATACAGAACGGGGGTTTACTCACTCCATTAGCACAACACAGTCAGTTTCTTCATCGGTATAAAGGTACGTGAAAGTCTTTTGTTCAACAAATACTCCTGTGTAACATCACACTCGATATGTTTAGTCTTAGGTTATTAGGTAAAACATTAACCATTAACATTAAGAACCTTGAATATATAGCAAAAATATATGACCCTGACCCATTAGCTAAACATTCGTGAAAACTGACTTACCAAGATACACACAAAATAGGTTAATTTGGAGTTTACTAATTAATTGTAAGATGAGTATTGTTAGCCAAATTTAAGGTAAAAAGAAGCCGTGAATATGTGATACAAGTTTGTTGCAAAAGGTCATCAGCATCAATAGGTCCTACTTGATGTTTCATCCAATGGAGCCCAGTTCTTTTTTAAGATAAAGAAGAACACATCAGATAACACGAAGAGGAAATTAAGTCCTCCAAGGATACAAGATAAGTGGAAGAAATAAAAAATATAATCCTCAACCCAAGATGGCTATCTACTCTATAAACATCAAAAAATACAAATTCTTGATATTAAAGGAGCCATAGCCTTCCAAATGTAGGATACTAAAGGAAACCATACTATGGGGTCTGAACAGATTAGATACTCAAATAAATAAGAAGTTAGACATAAAAAGGTTTCACCGATCACTCAAAAGAAAAAAGATAACTATGTGGCTGCCATTTTGTAGGACAATAGAGAAAAAGATACGAATGGGCATATACTACATACACAGAACAGAAACATCCAGGGAAAAGCTAGTGAGGGCTGCAAAGCTAAAGCAAACCACTAGTATTTGAGCCTATTAAGAAACATAGTTCAACAACAATCTTGATAATGGAGGGAGCCATAGCCTTTCAAATGTAGGATGTTAAAGAAAATCAGATTTTGGAATGTGAACAGATGAGAAACTCAACCAACAATAAGAACCAGAGGAGCCCAGAGTCTGTGATATCTGAAGGAAAACGAAAAAAGAGGAAGAAGCCAAGAAGCCAAGTCCTCAGACTCCCGATTGTTTAAGTTGCATAAAATAGAAATTTCAAGGGGTAGTTAATTTTGTCGAGCAAAAAAACATAAATTAGGACACTGAAGAGACATAAGATAAAATGGACAAAAAGGTACTGTGGTCATACTGAATGCATTACTGTTCAGTTTTTAGAAATTCTGCCTTGAGCTTCTTGTTTTCCTTAAGACCTTTAGGGTTTTGATTAGTCTAGAAACATATATGACGATTTTCTTTCGTTTTCCTTAAGAACATTAGACATCAACATGTAAGACCTTGTAGGCTCTAACCTATGAACTGTGAGAGACTAGAGAGAAGAGATAGAGAATTCAGACGTTAGAGAGGAAGAAGGATAGAATTTAGGTTGACATTAGAGAAGAACTTGAGATTTCAATGGAGAGAGAAGTGAGAGAAAGGGAGAAATTGAGAGCAAACATGCTTCGCAGCTTTTCAATTATCATGCCATGCATAAGAAATGAAATTACAGACTCAAATACTTATTTATAGAAATACTTGCTGTGAAAAAGAAACTTAAACTACACCCTCATCAAGCACCCTTGTAACTAACTCATACTGACTCACTCACTCATATGCTACTATCTGACTCAGCATATATCAAATAATGATCTCGTCCTCTCGAGCTCCCTGCTGCATCACTTTTGCATGTTAAGTCATTTCAAAAAAAAACATTTTGGAAAACACATCCAACTTGAGACCACAACCAATTAGGTTTCCGTGGAGCAAAAGAAATTACCAGAGACAAAAAAATACCGCTGCTATATACACATATTTTCAACTTCCATTATATTTTAAGTCAGTAAACATATATTAGCAAATAGACATCACATACTCAATGGCGTGAATAAAACACTTTTAACCAAGTAGCTTCCAAGGTCAGAAAGGTATTTTAACTCATAGCCATCATTCAGCTCAAATATCCAACTCCCAAGTTTTAATGACTAAAAACATTTGAAAATATGGCAACTGTAAAGTAAAATCAAATACCACGAGTAACTTCTGTCTAAAAGGAGAAAATTAGGAGAAAGATCCAAATGAATGTGCTAGCATCTTTAGTTCTTAAATGAAAAAGCCACATGGTTAGCTACCAAATAAAAAGCATTCTGTTTAAAATACTTTAAATTTATGCACCCAGTGATCCAAATAGAGTGTATCTACCTCTTTTCCAAGTTCCATTCAGATTTAGTTAATGTGCATATACGGAAGCGATGAAAGGTGTTTACAAAGTCTATGACACAAAACAAAAGAAAAAAATTAAACTAGTTACATTTACAAAAAGATACAAATTTGAGATGCTTACTTTCAATTGCCTCATCTGTTCGTAATCGTTCATTTACTTTGTTTCCACTATCAACATCCCGAAGCTCAACCTGTAGAACCAGGACAAAAGAAGAAAAGGGAGTATTTAAGAAAGGCACAGCCACAGAGATGTCCAGTTAAGAAAATAAATTGAACAAGTTAGTGAACAATAGAAGATGAAAAATGCAGGATAGTAATAATAATAAATAATTGTTTTTCATTCCACCGCATGTATAGTTCTACTCAGCAAAAACAGTGGTCAGAGATAACAAATGCTCGAGAAATCACCACTACAACAGACATTGAGGGAACCAGACATACTGAACTATGCCTTGACTTTCTTATGGCATATATACTGTGATTAGAAACAAAGAATTGAGAATCAACAGAATTCAACACCAATGACATTGGTAAATAATAAATTCTTATGTCAATAAAGGAGCAGAGTAAGTGAGCTTTGTCAAAAAAATAAATAATAAAAACAAACATTAGCCGTAAAGGGAGTATATAGGAAGAAAAAAAGAATTTACAGTCTGCTAATATTTCATTGCCGTGCCAAAGCAGGCTATGCTTTTAGGTTGATCACATTAATGGTACCAAACTAAGGTATGTATACCACAAAAATATGTCACCTGAGAACCATGTAACACCAGTTGGCATGCAACTTAACAGGAATGGATTCGTTGGTGTCTTCTTTCAAGAAAAACAGGAATGGATTCGTTGGTGTCTTCTTTAACAATTACCATTGTTGATGTTGAGTTAGTTCCAAATGCCTAGAGTTGTTACACAGTTCAGTACATAAAACAAAACTTTCTCTAATTGCTTTTGTTTCGCTTTTGAAGAAATGGGAGGAAAAGTACTTAAAAAATTGCTACCATAGAGCACAAAATGAATGACTTTGCGTCCAAATGCTTAGCAAGAGTACTATGGTTCAAAATATGTCATTCCACCGCAATAACCTCATGTAAAAGAAAATGCGACTTATTTCATCTTAATTGGCGTAACTTTTTTTTTTAAAATAACAATAAATAATACTCCCTCTGTACCACAAAAAGAAGTCATTTTGTAAAATTTACGAACTTTAAAAATATATACTTCATTCCATGTTTACCCCGATATTTATTGAGTTGAGTGCCTTAGTGGGTGACAGCACGACAATGAAATTGTGATGGTAAACTTGAGGACATTGTCTCATTTTGTACTACCATTCAAAGAAATGGGACTTTATTTTGGAACTAATTTTTTTGGCAAATGGGACTCTTTTTATCGAATAAAAGGGAGTATTTGATGATGTTAAAGCAAAAACATATAAAACATAAAAGGACTAGAGAGACCTGTATTAAAGCTCCTCCCTTTCCTGGTGTTCTATGTAGTGCCTTCACAACCTAAACCATAAAAACATGCGTAAACAACACAACACCCAAATAATACACAATTACAAACTATAATTCCTAATATTGGAAGGGAAAACAAATAATACCTGGTATATTCTCCCTGAGGTGGGTAAAGTGCCAAAAGATTAGAAATTTCACAGTTAGCAATGGACTCATATATACATAGAGTGCAAGTGTCTATATTTACAATCAATCAGATTGTGTAAAAAAATAATTAAAAATAAACCTTTTCTTTCAATAACATTTCCTGGCCTCACCTGCACCAACCAAGAACAGCAAAAATTGTAAACAAATTCTTGATGAAATTTAAATTTGTATTTACATAACAACTCTCATATGCTTTTAAGCATAGCCAAATGTTATAGATATAGATACACAAGTATGCATGTATATTGAAGAAAAAAATGACTTACGTCGGAGCCGCAATATTTGGGGCGGAGCTGGGTGGCGGCCCATGGAGTAGAGAGGAGGCCGAGGTTGGGAGAGTTGAGTGATTGGATTCGGGTTGTGAGTGTTCTTCGTGAGATCAGAATTGGAAAAGGAATAGGAATAAGAGGATTCGAATTGGAAGAAATGGTAGTCCAGTTGAGAGATTTTTGGGAAAATCGATTGGCGAAAACTCGCAATTTGTGTAAGTGGAGGGGATTCATTGAAAATTTTCGAGCAGAGAAACACAATACTGAGGGAGGTTTATTCCAGGTTTTAGATGAATACTTTTTTATGTTTTTATACTATTAAGTTTTTAAATTTAAATAGTTATATCAATATTTATTAAGATCATTTTCCCCTTTGTTTACATTTATTTACTACTAATTTTAATTTTATATATTGAGATAACGTTAGACAGGTTTTAAAATTGCCTCAAAATTATATATGTCATTATTATATTTATTAGATATATAAAATATTTAATTTTATAATTATTATTTAAAACTCGACATGTTTAGTTTATCTTTTCCTTGGATTATCAATTCTTCTCTTTTGATTTTTCGTCTACTCAACCCTCAAATTAAAGATATTTTCTGAGTTGGTTCTTTGTTTAAGACATGTTTGTAACCAAAGTGGCCACAAGTTTAGTCCAACAATCTCATTCCTTGGCTACAATAATTGGATATCACGTTCAAGGAACGTTCTAATAATATATATAAAAAATATATATTATTAATAATTTATAATTTTTTTTAAAATCTCATTTTTTATGAACTAAAACATAATAAAAATAAACTAATAAAAGTGATTAATTTTAATATTAAATTTTTTTGATAAAAATAATTAAAAATCGAATCAACTGATTTAATTAACCGGGTTTACCTATTGGACCACCGGTAGTCCACGAGCCAATACGGATATTGATCAAAATCGGATCATTGGTCCAAACTGGATCGAAAGGCGTACCAATTCATGTTTCTACCAGTCGGATCGCCGGCCCGGATTGGATTTAAACACGTTTATTCCTAATTTATCATTACTTTTTCACTATCACACCACCACAACCAAATTTCTATCTAATACTAAGACTATATTTAAGAGCCTAAAACTATGGTCGTTTCACCCAGGTCGGACCTATTTTTCTTATCTAGTAAATGAGTAACCAGGTTCGTCCGATCACCCACAAAATAAATAACATCTTATGAAAAGATTAAAAGAAAGCCTTTTTTTTTAAAAGAACCCTTCAGTAAGGCGCGCGTCTCATTGAACAGGCTGTGCCATGCCTTTAGACCCAGGCGAAGGCCCAAATCTACGCCTCACTGTGCCTTGAGCACCGGCAAGCAACTCGGCGGCAGCGCAATGGGTACAACCTGTTCATTTTAACAAGTGGAAAGATACAAACTATATACTATAAAAACCTTGTTGCTCATCATCCTACATGAAAAAAGTTTACAAGCCTGCTGAAGGAGACGATGCTCTTGCCAGTGACGTTTCGCCCAATGAAACCGATGCCAAGGATGAAGCCCAAACCCGTGCTTTCCTAGCCCCGTCGTGGAAATTCCTACTTTTCCACAGGTTCAACTTGTTGTAAATCCTCTTCACGTCAATCACATGGAGGACACGCCCCAAAAGCTGGCTTGACTCTCCAAATACACCCAAACTCAGATGTGGAGCATATGCAACCCATAAAGCTTTTAGACGAGAGACTATTTCTGGGGAGAGATATATGAAGGCCTTCAACAAGAGGAACACTATCGATAGTACTAGATAAGGTTCTTCCGTGAATATCACCTTTAAAGAATTGTGATTCCATGGTTGAAGAATTCTAGGGCCAATTCTTGCAGAAGAGCTGATTTGAACCTTGGTCATATCAACAACTGGATCAAGCCCTACAATAATAGCAACAAGGTGAGATAAAACCAGAATTTGAAGAGTAATATTAAGGAAAAAATAGTTGAATAGAATATAAAGAACAATAATATTATGAACCACCAAGAAGACATTGGAAAAGGAATAATATATATATATATATATATATATATATATATATATATATATATATCACAGCTACTTCTATATTAAAAAGGCTCCCGAGTAAATACAAGCATAAACCTCATCAAGTCGCATTTTCTTGAAGGTGAGTCTCTTTTTATATTGACGAGAGGAACAACAAATGAGATACAATTGACTTTCTACCTATTCTTTTCATGAGAGGATATTACAGATATTTCAAACCTTTTTACGCATACTTTCTAGCAAGTTGAAACTACTGTTCTTAGTAGTGGGGATTCTAAGGCACAGAGTGGAGCCTGTTCTAGAAATAAAACAACAGAGACATTGAAGATCATTATCTAAAGAAAGAGGAAACAGTAATGAAGAGGCACAGGATTGATGAGCATCAGAGCATGCTATCTATTTATCAAACAAAAATGCTATACACGACGATTTTTACTTCCATGCTAGAAAAATCGCATTTACAAGTCTTGAATTACAGACTTCTCAAGTCTCAACTAAGATATCTTGGTTTTTATCTCATGCCATTAGAAAACATATACTCCCTCCATTCCACAAAAAAGAGTCCCATTTGCAAAATTTACAAATATTAAGAATTTATTTTTGTTCCATGTTAATCCTAGTGAGAGATAACAGAGATGGAAGGTCATGGGAATTTGGCTGGGGAAGGAGGGGAGAAAGGGAACAGGAAGAAATTTATTAGGGACTTGGTTAATATATAAAAAGATTAGAACAATGGTAGAATAGGGACAAAATAAGTTGGGCCAGGTCAATTATGGATCGGACACTAATAGGACTTGATTAAACTAAAAAAATACAGTAAAAGGACAATCAAACAAATTGAAAATATAGAGATGAACTAAAAAAAAGTAGTCAAGTAGGACAAAAAGATGATTTTGCCCAACTACTATATGTTACTCACAAGCGTCAGTCTCTCTAATATACTCAATAATACTCCCTTATACCCTCTTCTCTCATCTCTAACCTCCCCCTTCCAGTAAAACATATTGCAGCATAGCAAAACTCTTTTTGTGGAACCCTTTTTTTGTTGCACATGGGAGTCTTTAATGCAGGTAATATATTAAAAGCTTTTCAAGCTCTAAAACTTCTTTTTTTTTACAATTACAATTCAAAAAAAAATATTATTACTAAATTCATAAGCTTCCCATACAACGCCACTCATTTATAACTAGTAAATCACTTTAGATTAATTATTAGACTAGCAAGACACCACAACATCCACTACTGTACTTAATTAAATCCAGAAGTACGAGTACCTGTAGTCCTCTTATAGAAGTGCACAAGTGAGGATAGATCTTTTGAACCAAGATATTGCACTTTCCCGGTCTGATTCACCATCAAAATCGAGGGCAAGCTATGAATTCCACATCTTGAGAAGACACTGCAAATATGACAAAACGCAGTTCAGTATATTATAAGACAATTGCACATATAAAATTGTGAAGAATATGGAGGAAAGAATGTATCTCTGACTTTTTTCTCTATTCTTTCGTAGATAGGTAATAAATCCACCATGACCTATCAGAAGTTAATTAACTATTCCACCAATAGTAATAGCTGAGTCTAAACCAGAAAAAAGAAAATTTTCAATCCAATATGTAAGAGTCTAGCTCTTCAATCATGCAATCCCACAGAAAAAATTATCACCTCAGCAACTACACCGAGATTGCTTAAGAGGGGACTTAATGTTATTCAACCGCATGGAGAAGGGGGGAGGGGTAAATATAAAAATAAAAACCAACCATAGACTTCAAACCCTTCTCTCCAAAGCAAAAAAAAAAAAAAGAATAAAAAAAAGCTTTAACTTCTCAGTCTTTCGCAGGATCAGCAGCATTTAAACATTCAATACCACATCCACAAGGACATAGTGAGTTGAACATATACTCTTAACCAACTAAGACTGGAAATAGAGTAAAAAGCACCAACGCACCTAGGCAATGCAGAAGATTCTTCAACCATTACATGCTTGATCTGAGGAAACATGGAACTCAGAGAACCAAATTTGGATTGGACCTCACTTGAAAAAGGACACCAGGAAGCATAAAACAAAACAGCGGTATTTACTTTCATCGGACTGGATCTAAGAGTTCTGTCAAGGGATTCCCCATCCATCTATAAAGATAAAAGAAAATTAAGAAAATATCCAAATTTCTTGTTGCTGTTCTACAATGAAATATATTCATATGAAACTTGCAATTTCGATATGAGAATTTAATACAAACACCAGTATAAACCAACACCACCACGCACATAACCATCACCAATTGTGTGCAACCACTATGATCTTAATTGCTATAAAAAGGCAAATTAAAGAAATCAAATACCAGGCAATGTCATATTGCAAGAATGCAAGACAATAATCTCCAATATTGCCAAGTTGAACAACTGAAAAATTATGCGAGGATAATAATACATTCAAAAGATTATCCAATTGTTACAAAGTGCACATTTTGACATCCTCGCAAAAAAATCTTGGGGTTGGGGGTTGGGGGTTGGGGGGGGGTTAACAATTGAGGGCACATTTTAACAATTTTAGATGAGGATACCAAGACTCGAGTTCACAGTATGAATCAATTTTCAAGGGTTTTACCACTAAAGTACTCAACGCTCCTGGTTACCAAGTGAGTGCATATTTATATGATAATAAATTACACAAGGATGACCTGTAAAACTAGTGTTTTACACCATCCAATAGAAACATGCCATGCAATTAAATTTAAGAGAAAATCAAGAGATTTTAATTGTAATAACATATTATGTATATAATTTATTCTCTATCCACCAAGATGAAAATCAAAAACTAAAACATATACGAAAGCTAAAAGAGCACCTAATTAAATTTAATTTATCTAAATTTGTCCATCACTAACATGTAAAATGCACATTACCATTCACTGAAATGGTAACCATCCATAAACAATCAATTTCCAACTAATGAAAAATAAAGCATTTAAATTTCTAATTTGTAAACAATGTTTTAAAAAATCACTAGGCAGAGGGAGGGGGCACCTAGTGTCTAGGGTCGCCTAGGCGGTGGCTAGGCATTTTCCTAGGCGGATTAGATATTTTCTTAGGCGGACTCATTTATTTATTTTTCTATTATACATAATTGTTATACTATACAAGCATATAGTAGATGTAATTTTTTAAAAAAAAGTTTACATGAAAAATTACCAAAAAAACATCTTTTAAGGCTTAAAATATTCATTTCAAGTATTGTAGAGTTTCAAAATAGAGGTATGATTCTGCCTCGGTGGGGACCTAGGTGCCTAGTCAAATCAAGGCGGTAGAGGATTACCTAGCGCTTAGGAGGAGATTAATTGAACCTAGGAGGTGATTTTTAGAACACTATTTGTCAAAAAGAAAAACATGCACATTTCTGTCATCTTTGTAAGTGAACGTGGATAAAAAGTAAGCAAACAAGAGTCGAACAGTAACATCGTATAATTAGTACATCTATTTTACAAGTTTAAAGGACATGTGAAGACAACCAATGAAGATCAGCTCATAGAAGGAAGGCGGAGGCTAACACGTTAGCTAGAACTCAATTTGAAACATTGTTCTGCTAGAATATTTACAACAGCAAATATGAAAACGATTGCGCCATTATACAATAGAGTGAGGGAAAGACCTCAATAATTTATTCTGTTCACAAATGCATTCTTGAGACATATCAAAAGAAATCTAAGTAAGTGGTTGAAAAGATTGGGACATTATACAATAGAGTAAAAAGGCAGAAACAAGGGACATCAATTTCAAGATTAGTGAAAATAATTTTTCATGGAAAATCAAAGCTTTTCAAAGATGACACAGCGTCAATATATAGAGGCAATTCACTTTAAGAAACACGCACAAAGAACATACGAATACTTCAGGTCATAAAGCTTAGTGCCTTAGGAATTAGAACATCTGCTCTTTATCCTACCTCCGTTCCAAAATTGGAGATACATTTTGACTTTTTGAAGTCAATTTGTAAAATAATAAAATTTAAAATTGGTATGAATCTAAAAGTTTTGAAAACAACAAATATGATAATTAGTAGTATTTTTAGTTAGTGTATAGCAATGATAATTGTTTGTACTAAAATCTAAAACTTTCGTATTGATTTTGAATTTTATGTTTTTGCAAATTGACCAAAAATATGAAATATCAAAATATATCTCTAATTTTGTATTAGAGGGAGTAAGATTTAAGGGTTGATCACCCATCAAGATAAAGATTTAAGGTTCAATTACCAGAAACTTATACGATATAATTTAAAAGAACTACAAGAAAACTGTAGGAATGTACGCAAGAACCTAAGACGCTAACAATCGCACAACAGATTTATAGATTTACAATTTTCTATCACTTCTAACCAAAAACTTGACGGACCAAAAAGAATTCACTCTATTACTCCAACCTAATCAAATCCCCAAATTGTAGAAGAATAAAGAGACAAGATGAAAATATATGCCCAGTCAACAGTAAAAAATGTTATTAAAATCCTTCTAAGTCTGTCTAGGCCCTAGGCGATCATCGACCACCTTGATTTGGTCGGGGCACCTAGGGGCTAGGACCATGCTTAGGCGGAATTAGACCTGTACCCCATCAATTCAATGAAGGCTTTTTGACAATCTACTATACTTGAAAGGTATTGTTGTGCCTTGTGAGTTTTTTGTAGCATATTTTAGAACATTGTTTGTAACTAGTTTGGCGAGGGACAACAAATTAGAACTATACAACTTCTAGGAGAGAAAAAAATAATTTGCTAAGTGATAACATGTCTGACATAGTTCATAGAGTGCTAGTGCCTCCAAAGTTAAATTCTTTTTCTACTTGGGGAATATTTGTTTAGAGCTGAATGGTTGAACAACCATTCAGTATGTTTGTTTTGAATAAAAATCGTCTGAATGGTTGAATCAGTCAGATCAATTATCAAAAAACTTTTTTCATTCGGTATTCCGTATTCAGAATTCTGCTTCATTCAGCTCATTCAAATTACTTAAACATTCAGAACTATTTCATTCAGTTTTATCAAACACCCTTTTATTCTAGTATTCTACACACTCAAGATCCACTTCAAAAAGTCCTGAAGAGTCCAAGACAGAAAGAGATACAGTGATACACACAAGTGCACAAGTGACCGACCAAGTTTGTATCATTCAACACAATATTCTCAAACGAAGTAATAAGACTCATAACTGAAATTCTGGGCTTTCTTGTGAACAAACAACTGATGCCCCTGATATTCTCCTCTAGGGAGCTTTAATTAGTTTCCTCCTAACATAAAAAGATCACACCTTTAACCATGGAAATGCTGGAACTTCTAAGTTGGAAACTTTATACAGAATGGAAATCAAGAATTCATTAACCAGCCAAGAAAATCAAAAGTACTCCATTAACAAGTAAACACTCGAATACAACAATTGCATCTGTAATTTCTCCGTTCATGCAGCAAAAACTACCAACTATTACACAGAATTAACAAATACATGTACATATAATGATATAAATCGATTAAACGACGTTATTATGTACAACAGCCAAAGCCCAACAACAATCTCAGAAACCGTATGAAATTAAAACTAGTATAACAAACAAATCAATCCATAATTCATATAATTAACATGACAAATGGGCAAAACACCATAACCAAGCAAATAATTGAGAAAAGGGAAATAAATTCAGTACCCGGATTGGCGGAGAGTAGGAGATCGATAAAGGGCATTGAAACTTTAGATCGTGGGTAAAAGAATTGGATTCCGGATGACACAAGGATGATGACGAAGAAACGTAAGATGCTACTGTGAAAATATACATCATCATCATCATCATCAATTCAATGTATTTCTTCGATGCCGCCATTAAAATTCAATACAAATCCAATTTTCTCTCTCCCCTTTATGAATATCAACTCTATGAAATTATGCCTCCCAGAATCGATTCGAATTCGATGTTTCTCTCTGCAAATCGCTCTATCTTCTCTCGGCCCCTTTCGTCGATGGACAAATTTGACGTTGATATTTTTTTAATTTTTTAAAATTACGTATATTTCTATGATCAGGGATCCAGTAATTAGTTGATCCGTGCTGGACATATTTGTGTCACGGTGGAATTTGATTGGTTAATATGTTACGTGTCGTTGGGTTTGATGATGCATTGATATTGTAAAGTGACAGGTTAGTTGACCTGGCTTAATCCTTCCGCGTGGTTCCATTCACCTGGTCCGAGTCCGACTACCAAAACACGGCCACACCCACACGGCCTAAGCTTATTGAATTTACGATTTGAACCTCAGATTTTGGCCAAAAATAAATTTAGTACCTAAATTTTTAAAGGGTTAAAATTTGATTCAATAACCGTGTATATACAAATGCAGTTAAGATAATTACACCTAATTAAAATAAGAATAATGATGTCTAATATAAATATTTTATTAATGAAGTGTCATGAATATAGCACTGGCTCCAATTTGTCATGTCAATATAATGGTTATGGGACCATCGAGGATCTTTGAGGCGTGTTGGGTCGTAATATTTACTCTATTTTTTGGTAGGATAGATTGGGCCCATTTATCAATATAATCTGTTGGGCTTTTATTATTAAGCCATGGAACTCTTTGAGCCCATTTATTGTGTCAACTTTATTTAATCTCATTGGGCCAAGGTTAGATCCGATGGATCGACCCATTAGATATTTTAATATCATTACTTTGACTTGTGATGATGAAAAAGCATGACAGTTGACGAGGATCCCGCCATGCATTAATGTGGATGGGATCATAACCGTACGGTGAGAAAAACAAAGGCCAAAAAACCTTTAGATAAACCTGATATAGTCGGCAGAGCCCATCAGATCAGAGGGGGTGTCAGTTAGTAGTGGGTGGCACAGTAATCCAAGCAAAGGTAATATAACTTAGCAAGGAAGCCATCGTATGGAGGTGCGTTCTCTCATATATTGATTATTCATATTCTCCCATACACACAATCGAGAATTATTATCTCTCAATACACTAGATCATATATTCCTCCATTGTTAACCTTGTGAACACGTCTTAATTCTCACGCTTTGTTATCCCCGACGGAACCGCCGTCAAGCTTTGATGTTATTTGTGTTTATCGTGCGGGATCGGGGCGTCTTACGTGATTGGGGCGTGGAGAAAGATCTTGGCGTTAACAATTGTGTTCTTGTCTTGAGGATCGGGACGTCTTACGTGATTGGGGCGTGGAGAAAGATCTTAGGCGTTAACATTGGGCGCTGAAGGAGGGCTTTGAGTTCTAGTGTCATTAAAATTTTCAATCACAATCGTTTAACTACTTTGGAAGATGAGGAGGTAGGATAAGACACCGGAAGAAGCGAGGCGATGGTCATTAGCTCGTCAACGCCTCGTGTTTGATGAAGGATCGTCTGGGTCCTTCGAGAGTGCTCACGAGAGCACGGCTTCTAAGCATAATTCGAGGGATCTCGTCTCAAAGATTCTGGCGGGGCCCGACGAAGATTGGTTTTCGATGCGAATGAGGCGAGATCATGGTCGAGGGCAGTGGAAGGCTCGCCAACCAAGATTCATCATAAAGTAGCCGGAGGATAGAATTTGCCAAGTTGGCGAAGATGGCGGACGAAGCGAGATAGAGCCGTGGCGGTCTGTTAAAGCAAAGAGAAGATATGTAGCGAGCAGATGCTTGGTGGTGGAATTGCGGGGACGAAGCATCCAAATGCATAATCAATCTGAAAGACGAAGTGGGCATAAGGAGGAGACTCGACGAAAGGGTAAGGAAGCCGAAGCGTTCCTCATGGGTTTCTAGGGATCATTCTCGAAGTGGGAGAAGATCGAGAAGCAGAACTCCCATGGCCTCGAAGAAGGCGATAATGGCCGTTACTTCTTATCATCGAGATGATTATCAACAAAGGAGCAGGTCGAAGGAGGTCGTGCGAAGTCCGGGTAATGGACTATCGGCGTGATCATTCTCACCACAAGGAAAAAGTTACGTCATCAAGCGGATCAAGAAGTCCTACAGGCGATAGGATCGGCGGGAGGGTCGATCCTCTCGGAGACATAATGTTGTTCATGAGAAGAGGTTTCCCAGCGGCTGAAGGCGTTGATTTTCTAGTGAAGAAGCTTAAAGAGCTCGAAAAATAAGCTTTGAGGTCCAAAGAGTGAAGGACGCCCGGAAAGAAAGCATCCCTTTTTCTCGAGATATTCTCGAGGAAAGGCGGATATCACTAAAAATTGCCTCGCATGGAAAGTTACGATGGAACAAGGGACCCTTATGAACATAGTCGAGGCGTTCGATAGGGCTTTAATGGACTATTACGACTTCACCGATCTTTGCCAAGTGCCACACCTTTATTACTACACTAAGAAAAGATGCGAGGCATGTGGTTGGGAACTTTGCCTTGATTCCATATCCTCGTGGACCGAGCTTTGTGATAAGTTCCATGCCTGCTTTGGGAGCAACCAAGAAGAGAAAAGCTTCTGGGTTCTTTAGCACAGATCCGGCGGTTTACCAATGAATCTTTGGGCGATGATGTAAAGAGGTTCGAGAAGCGGTCGGTCGGTGTCCGATCTTAATGATCTCCAGTACAGTAGGTTTGTTCGAATGGATTGGATCTCAGTAAAGTCCGAAAAGTTGGTGAAGAAGTTGATGTTCAATCATCCAAGAGCTTGGCCGAAGCCTTTGACAAAGCGAAGGCTACATCGTTTGTAGAAGAAGCTATGAGCGATCTGAAACATCCTCTTCGGGTCGGGGAAAGAGTCGGTGGCTCTAAGCCCGAAGTTGAACAAAGGAGAACAGGGGGTATAATGATGATCGGACGGGGCGATTCGAAAAAGTACAATAATTCTGGCGGCAAGAAGCGATCGTCCCTCCGTTCCTACCAAAGGTGAATAAGATCTACACCAAACTAAACAACGATAGATCGATAATTTTGGATCGGATCGAAACCAACCTTTCTTTGAGCCACCCCGTGATAATTACCGAATCGGGCGGGGTAACTCTCGTAAGTATTGTGGCTATCATCAAAGTCACCGCCACGACACTTAACGAGTGTTGCAATTTGAAAGACTTTGTGGAGAGGAAGATTAAAGGCGGCTTGTTGGTGCGGTATGTGGTAGTAAATAATCGTTAGAACGTTAACCGTCTTTATTCAAACGGTTCGAGGGCTCGATCTGCTTGCAAGGCATGTTATCGATGTGATAACCGTTGGGTCCACAGGGGAAGTTGATAGGGAAGAAGAGAAGGGCTTATCTCGAATTCGGTCATGACTATGACGATGCTCCCCCCAGACAGATAGACCATTCCCGGATGTCATATCATTCACCGACGACTATCCTTCTGAGCCCATCGAGCCACGTGAGGGGCCTTGGTGATCACAAATAAGAAGTGGGCACGGTGGACATAAAGCGCATGATGGTAGATAATGGATCTTCAATAGATATCCTGTATGCCCATGCCTATTAGAGGATGCACCTTGACGGGCAGAAAATGGAGGTCGGGCAGGAAGCTCCTTTATACGGATTCAGCAACGATCCTGTCAAAGTTCACGAGCACTATTGAACTCCGGTTGTCTTGACAAAGACCCCAAAGAGTCGAAATAGTGTGTAAATTCTATGTTGTGACGTTGACTCGACTTACAACGCTATCTTGGGAAGACCTACTTTAAGCGCTTCTCCAAGTGTGACCTCCATCCTCATTTCAAAATCAAGTTCCCCACTACTCATGGAGTAGGAGAGGTGGCGGGGGGACTTGGATCTAGCCCGACGATGCTATCGGAATCTTTGTTATTTCCTCCGGAGTGAAATTCGACAAACAAAAGCGACGATGACAATTGAGATCGAGCCTTTTATCGAAAGTAGTTACGAATCGATGGTGATTCCTCACGGAGGAACGGAAGAGGTCGAATTGATCCTTGGAAGCCGGACAAGGCCGTGAAGATCGGTTCAGTCTACGAGAACCTCTTCGACAAATCTCATAGAACTCTTACTGTTGTTATGCGGATATTTTTGCATGGGAACCAAAGGACATGCACGGAGTTAGTCGGAAGATAAATGAGCATAGCTTTGAATGTAGATCCTCAAGAAGCCGGTTCGGCGAAAAAGAAAAGATCTTCTTGCCGAACAACATAAAATTATTGATCGAAATAGCAAAAAGTCATTGGTGCCAAACTTTATATATGAGATTGATTATCCCGAATGGATGGCTAATGTGGTGTTGGTGCGAAAGCAGAATGGAAAATGGCGGGTTTGCATCGATTACACCACCTCTCATAAAAGCTTGTCAGAAGGATTTTATCCTCTACCCCATATTGATCAAATTTTATCGATGCCACTTGGGTATGCATTACTAAGCTTTATGGATGCTTTTTCGAGTTATCACCAAATATCCATGTGTAAAGAGGACATCCCAAAACCGCATTTATTACACACCGTTCGGTGTCGCCTACAAGAAGATGACTTTTGGCCTTATAAATCTTTGGAGCCACTTACCGAGAGAATGATGAACTTCATCTTGATAGGCGGTTTGGGAAGAATATAGAAGTATCGTTGATGACATGATCGTGAAAAGCATGCGTTCGAGTCATTTGGACGATCTAGAGGAATGCTTTCGAATCGTCTGTCATCGTCAACTAAAACTTAATCCGTGAAGTGCACTTTCGGCCTCGGTGCGAAGAAGTTTCGGATTATCTTGTTAGCCAAAGGGGTATCGAGGCCAATCCGAGAGAAGATTCGAGCCATTCTTGACATGAAGACTCTCGGTCATTCAAAGACGCCCAACGTCGATCGGGCGAGATGCGGCGATTAAGGAGGTTAAATCGCCAAATCTGCGAGAGAGGTGCCTTCCTTTCTTTGATACATTGAAAGGGTCAAGAATGCGAAGACGTTCCAGGTGGACTTCAGAGTGAAAGACGCCTTCCGAGCATAAAGGCGTATCTTTCTTCTACTCCTTTATTGGTGAAACCCATTCCACGGAGGCTTTATATCTATATCTGGCGGCAAGTTCGTTAGCGGTTGGAGCGATCTTTGTTCGGGAGATCGGTGGAAGACGACATCCATCTATTATGTCGATCACGTCCCGCGAGATCTTTGAAACCGGTATCCAAATATTGAAAAATTTGCCTTCGCTTGATAATTGCTAGTAGGAAGCTTGGCGATATTTTCAAGGCCCAACTCACGGTTGTCTACCTGCGGATCAACCATCAAGAAGGTGATGGGCAAGCCGAAGTATCGGAAGGTTAGCGGCGTGGACAATGGAGTTATCACGCGATTTTCATCGAATACCATCCACGAACCATTATCAAAGGCCAAGCTTTGGCCGATTTCATAGTAGAATGTTCGTTCACAAAGCGATGCTTAGGAATTCTGCCGGAAGTCAATCCTCCGTCGGCGATTCTGCAGTTCTTCAACAGGAGCAGAATGTTTGGACTCTATATGCAGATGGTTCCTCTACCCTAACTGTTAGTGGGGCAGGAATTATCTTGACAAGTCCGGACGGGTTCAAAGTTCAACAGGCCATCAGATTTGGATTTAAAGCGACAAACAACGAGTAGAGTATGAAGCGATCTTAGCGGTGTTCGATTGGCAAAGAGTTTAGAGGTCCGGAACCTTATCATCTACATGACTCTCAGTTGGTTGTCAAGCAGCTATCAGGGGACTATGAAGCTCGTGGAAATCGGATGATCAAGTATTTGGCGGAGTTAAAGGACCGACTTCAGTATTTCGCTTCATACGAATTTCAGGGCATAGAGCGTAATGACAATTCTATCGCCGATGCATTGTCGAAATTGGCTACTACGGATGCAGATGTTTTTAACGGATCAGTTTACTTGGAAGTTCTGCAACAGCCGAGTGTTCAGCATGAAGCAGTGATGTGTATCGAGCGATCTAACTGCTGGATGACCCCCTACATCGAGTATTTGGCAGATGGCGTCCTTCCTTCGGATCAGATGTTAGCAAAGAAGATCAAATACAAGAGCGCCAACTTTGTTCTTATTGATGGGGATCTTTACCGATTGGCCTTTTCTTCACCATTACTGAAGTGCCTGGTCCCATCTGAGGCGGAATATGCTCTTCGGGAAGTTCACGAGGGCATTTGCGGTGATCATATGGCTGCTAAATCTTTGGCTTACAAAGTACTTCGACAAGGATACTATTGGCCTACAATTTTCAAGGAAGCTACAGAGTATGTCAAAAAATGTGAAAAGTGCCAACTCAACAATCCGATCCCATCGACCATCTAAGAGCTATACTCGATTTTATCTCCTATACCCTTCATTTGTTTGGGGGTAGATATATTGGGTCCATTGCCTAAAGCTAAAGGTCGGGTTAGCTTTATCATAGTTCTTATTGATTACATGACTAAGTGGGTAGAGGCGAAGCCACTTTTGAGTTAATTACTGAACAAGAATGTTTGAAGTTAAGTAAAAAGAGTCCGTAGTGTTTCGGCTTCGGGATCCCTAGAGTATTAATATCGGACAACCAGACGTCGGTTAAATGGGATCAAAATTTGAAGCATTTTTAAAAGAGTTGGGGATTCAACATAAGAAGACTTGGTGGCCCATCCACGATCGAAATGGCGAGTTGAGGTGACCAACGGACGTGACTGAAGCAGGATCAAGCCTTGCAGACTAGATGAAGCTAAAGGAAGATGGCGGAGGAGCCGCTTTCGGCGTGTTGTGGGCTTACCGGACTACACCAAGGACTACCACTGGGATTCACCCTTTCGACCGCCTATATGGAATGCGATGCCTTAGTCCTCGTCGAAATCGGATCTCCAAGTCTTGGTCGGTCAATCAAAAAGAAATATACAATGACGAAGGACCAAGGCCAATTTGGATCTACTAGAAGAAGTTAGAGGTTGCTTTCTACTTAAATTGGCTACTTATCAACGAAGAGTAGCGAAACATTACAACAAAGGAGTCAAACTTGCAGATTCAAGTAGGAGACTTAGTCTCGGAGAAAGCCAAGCTTCTACACCTCAAAACACGGAAAGTTAATGCCAAACCGGGAAGGACCATATGAGGTGATCGAAGTATCCAAACCAGGCATTTACCGGTTAAGGGCATTAGATGGTTCCGAAATCAAAAACACTTGGCACGCTAGTAGGCTTCGGAAATACTTTCAATAAAGATCAAGTTAATTCATCGGAAGTTTGTATATTATTGTTCATTATCAATAAAAGACACTTTTTCACTATTGGTCTTGGTCTTATTTTTGTCCTATGGTCACTATGGTGTAAGGAGGTATGGTAGGACTCATTTGGCCATCATCCGATGGCGACCCATTTGTCGTTTCTACCCCGAGTGGTGAGCGAAGGATCCTATATTGATTTTACCGGGGTGGTAAATCAATGGTCACTATTAGTCCCGATCCTATTTTGTCCTATGGTCACTATGGTGTAAGGAGGTATGGTAGGACTCACGGCCATCCGATGGCGACCCATTTGTCGTTCTACACCCGAGTGGTAGGCGAAGGATCCTATATTGATTTTACCGGGGTGGTAAATCAATGGTCACTATTAGTCCCGGTCCTATTTTGTCCTATGGTCACTATGGTGTAAGGAGGTATGGTAGGACTCATTGGCCATCCGATGGCGACCCATTTGTCGTTTTTTACCCGAGTGGTGATTTAAGGATCCTATATTGATTTTACCAGGGTGGTAAGTCAATGGTCACAATTGGTCCTTATATCTTGATCCTTATATCTTGGTCCTTATATCTTGATCTTTATATCTTGGTCCTTATATCTTGATCCTTATATCTTGATCCTTATATCTTGGTCCTTATATCTTGATCCTTATATCTTGGTTTTCAGATAATCGTTTTACCCAAGTGGTAAACAAATGACCGATCTCACACTTCGAATAGATGAGTATGTGGTACTTTATTTTATTTAAGTGTTGAGTTGAATGCATCGTTCTTTTAACATCACTTTATCTCGTTATATGACATGCTTAATCATTTGAAGTTAAATCCTCGAAAGGGTTTTTTGTACACTTGTTCATATAAATTCATATTGAAGTATCGACATAAAATAAAAAGTACACCAAAGTCATAAGAAAGAAAATCATTTCTCATTAATATTTAAGTTCATTTACAAATAAGGAAATAACATAAAATTTCTACAAATATTCATAATAAGACCTAAGACAATCCATAAAATTTGGTGCTTGAGCGACTCCATCATCATCCGAAGAGTCCAAAGGTAAGGATCTAAGTTAGCCTTGATCAACCTTTCTCTTGCCAAGACTTGGCGAGCTCAGTAGCTTTCTTTGTGAATCCTCATGATTTCTCCGTTTATTTCGTCTGAGTTCCTATACTCTTCACAAATTTCTTTCACAAGAGCATCGCTTAAAGGAGGCCCAAGGTCCCGAAGAGCTTTGAGTTCTCGGATCTCTTGCTTTCGAAATACTGCAGCCAGTATTTGATTGAAGCTTTTCATCCTGCTCCATCTTACGGATCGTCTTGGTCAAGATTTTGGCGTTGGACTTCAACTCCTTGATCTTATCCATCCTTAGTTCACTCCTCTGAACTAAGTCGACATTCATGTTGACAATTTCAGCATGCTAAGCCTTAGTCGACTTTAGTTCTTCCTTGGAGGCCTTCACTTCTCCCTTAGCTTGGGCCAACTCTTTCTGAAGACCTTCGTTAGTATGAAGAAGGCCTTCACAATAAGTCCTTTCCCGAGCCGTAGGCGATTTCAGGAGGAATTTTCCTTCTTGCGCTTCTCCTCGGATTGACTTGAGAGATCTGGGACGCAGACGTCCAAGAAACGACATTTACTGTTTATGTTCAAGTTATTCAATCGACTTTCAGATGTATGAGTATGAAAATAAGTAAGCAAAGGAAGAGAAGAGTCATTTATCTTAGCCAAGTAGCTCATGCCTTCATTGAAAGCAAATCCGTTGAATTTGAATTCTCCGAACCGATGGTCATCGGTCTCGCAAACGAATGCCTCAAAGCAGTTGAAAGGGAAATTGGCATTGAACCGAGGCCACATAGTCGGTAGACCCATGGCGTCATGCTGAAATTCGGATGTCATTGGTCCTTGAGGAGGAGGCATAGGATGACTGCGAACCGGTGAAGGATCCGCATGCATTGCCTCTGGAGAAGGTGATCGAGTGGCATTAGCTCAGAGTTGAAGAAGGTTCAAGTCGAACCAGAAATTTGGCCGTCCAAGGTCGCTTTTCTTTTTCGGATCGGAGAAGGTAAACCGACTTCTTTCAGTGAAATAAGGTGTTGGGGTTTCATTTAAAGGGTTGATTGTTGAAGGAGAGGGCACGCGGAGTTAAATTTAAGAGATAAGAGGAATTATTTTGCTTTTAATTTTTTAGCACGAAGGACTTTCGCCTCGATCGTGTGGAGGAATGTCAAGGAGACTCCTCTTTTTTAGGATTGGTTCAGAAGTTGGTGGGGTTGGTTCAGAAGTTGGTGGTGTTGGTTCAGAGGTTGTTGTGGGTTCAGTTGAAGGAATTGGTTTTGGGTTTACCTCAGGAAGTACCTCCTCGTCGCTTTCAGGATTTATCTCGCGAGGAGTCCTGGCCCTTTTGGCGGCCTTCTTCCTTCGGCGAGGTCGGAGGACCGCTTCGGGGATGATAGGATTGTCAGCTTCAGGGTCATCATCCCAAAGGGGAGTAGTTGTTGGCTCGGGGCGGGGGTTCGATTCGGAAGGCTCCTCGTTAGGGAGTTCTTCATTTGCATCGATAATCCTCCCCGCCAAGAAATCTTCCAAGTCTTTTACTTAGGGAAGTTGGTTTGATCAAAGCGCAAATAATCACAAGTTAAAATCATACCACATAAACATTTCAAAAAATATATCACGAATAGTCCGAGACTTACGTTTATGGTCATACAACCATGCTTGCTTGGTCGATGAGGGTGAAGCTCCACTCTTGAGGAGGATCTTATTCATGAAGTCACCCATCTCCTCACGCGCCCTCGGGGATGTCACCAAAGTCGTGAGATACGCCTCCGAAGTGGTCCAATCGGGAAGGAGGAGATTCGTGACCACCGATGACGAAGAACCATTTCTCGTGCCATCCTTTGTTGCTCGAGGGGTGCTCATCGAGGGCCTCTTCTCGAATTTCGAGTTTGGGCGTGGGGCTGTTTGCTTGCTCGAGATTTTGAACCCTCGTTCTCGGGATCTGCCAAATGTAGAAGAGGGTGAAGAAGAGATCAACAGAGGGGTAACCCTAATTACGGCGTAAAGCGATGAGCGCCATATATGGATATAGGAGTTAGGCACCATTTATGCGAAGCCTACTCCAATAAACCCTAGGAGGTAATTATGAAGGCGTGGAGGGTAGGCGAATCCCTTTTCAGTGAGTAGTCGGCATGGCGACCCATCCGTCTGATCGCCGATACATTCGCTCCTCATTACCGGAGCCCTCATAAAGAAAGTTATCCGGAACATGATATCGAATCCGGAGAGCTCATGAGCTCGATTCGAGAGAGACGTGGAGGCGATGTTAGCATGAGGAAATTGTTCCCCATCTTTGAAGAAATCAGTGGGAGATGGTGGATTGGCACTTGAACCCCCTTGGTTAGGGTTTAAGCGAGAAGAACTTGAATGGGTTTGGCTTGGATTCACCATTGTTGAGTTTGCGAAAGCTAAAGAGAGGTTTTTCTGAGAGAAGGAAGAAAGCTCAAAGGTTCGAATTTCAAATCAGTAGGTAAAACCGTCAATTTTGGTGAGATTTATCTTTTATACTGACGGTTACACGTGGAGCGAGACCGGCGCATTTAATGTCAATAATAATGAGAATTAAAGTGGAATGCGTTTGGATGACCTTTGAATATCTTATCAGATTGGGCCTGACTGTTGGATTTCTATCTTATTGGCCCATCCCGTTCAAATTCAAATCCTTTATCAAATTGGGCTTATTGCTCTGGGTATCCACTATCCGGTCCTCCCTTATTCCACTTCATATGTTAAAAGTGGGTATGATCCACTTATTTCCTATCCTTGGGCCTTTATTAAATTCTAAATATCATAAATCATATATAGTTTTCCATTAAACATCTTGTTTAACTAAAAAACTAGGGGGTAATGTTGGGTCATAATATTTCTCCTATTTTGGTAGGATAGATTGGGCCCATTTATCAATTATAATCTGTTGGGCTTTTATTATTAAGCCACGGACTCTTTGAGCCCATTTATTGTGTCAACTTTATTTAATCTGTTGACCGGATTCACCGATGGATCGAATTCCATTAGATATTTTAATATCTCATTACTTTGACTTGTGATGATGAAAAAGCATGACAATTGACGAGATCCCGCCATGCATTAATGTGGATGGGATCATAACCTACGGCCAGTGAAAGCGAGGCCAAAAGCGATAGATAAACTGATATAGTCGGCAGAGCCCATCGGATCGGAGGGGTGTCGGTAGTAGTGGGTGGCACGATAATCCAAGCAAAGGTAATATAACTTAGCAAGGAAGCCATCATCGATGGAGGTACGCTTCTCATATATTGATTATTCATATTCTCCCATACACACAACTGAGAATTATTATCTCTCTCAATACACTAGATCATATATTCCTCCATTGTTAACCTTGTGAACACGTACTAATTCTCACGCTTTGAAATATCCCCAGACGGAACCGTAGTCGAAGCTTTTCGGTGTTATTTGTGTTTCTTGTCTGCGAGGATCGGGGCGTCTTACGTGATTGGGACGTGGAGAAAGATCTTGGCGTTAACAACTGTGTTTACTGTGCAGGATCAGGACGTCTTACGTGATTGGGACGTGAAGAAAGATCTTGGCGTTAACAGGGCGCATGCAAGCCCGTATAAAAAGTCTGATCCAAAGTGAGAGATTAGTCGGATTGCGGACCAAATACTCTAAATTATCAACAACAAAAAAAGTGTCATGAATCATGATCTTAGCACGGTTTGTATATGTATGAATTTTTAAATATATTTTTCTGCTTCAAATTTTAAGATCATTACCGATTTTAAAAATCAATTTAAAATTTTGTCCTACCCCAAAAAACTTTGACAATAATTCCTCCGGATGGTACTTGTTGGAAGATACTTTGGCATCAAATTGAATGGAATGGTTAAAGCCCCCAAATTCTATTATTTTGGCATCAAATTGAATGGAAGGGTTGAAGCCCCCAAATTCTTTGTATCCAAAAGTTTCCCAAGAACAAGTTCTAGATAAGAAATTGCTTTAGAAAAGATATTTCAGCAGTATTATAATTCTGGTACTATATTTTCATAGATTATAATTTCAAGAATATTAATCGTATGATTAAATAATTTTAGTCACATGTATGTTTGTTTTTTATGAGATTATTTATGAAATAATTTAAAATAATCTCATATTATGTTTGTTTTTTTTTATTCATATAAAAATATCAATTTTTTATGTGAAAATATCAGCTCCCATAATTTAATTATTCTACTTCTGGCATCTTTCTTCATTTGAGCACAGCATTTCAAATACCGACTCATTTAAGTCAATTGATGATTTTGAGCAACATTTTTTTTTTTGTGATTGCCAACTCTAAAATTTAGCAATACTGTAACTGATACTTCTCTGTCTCATAATATACGATCTTTTAGATAATTTTATTTTTTCTAAATTATTTAACATTTTATATAATTTATAGTAATTAACTATAATTTTTTCAAAATTATTTCTCATTGAAAAATATATATTGTTAAGCTACATTTATTTATATTTTTGGAAGAAAATGGTGCCCTAAATGCACAACCTACCTTACAATATGGAAAAACTTTGCGATGAATATATGGAATGGAATGCTATTTTATTATAAACGTGTAGAGTCTGTGCATTGTCATCTTTTGGAACTAAAATCCAACATATATAATTCTTCTATTTTGTATTTATGTTTAACACATACTCTGTTTGTCTGTCACCTTCTTCTATTTACACCGTGCGTCTGCAATTTTCAAAAGCATACAGTTTACGATCGTAAAGTTAAGTTCCTACGATCGTAAAATAGTCACTCTACTACCGTAGAAATGCAGAGTGAATCCTCATAGACTAGAATTATTACTCTACGATCGTAGAATGACTTAACTCTACTATCGTAGACTGTGTACATTTGGGAGTATGCACAGTTATGCAGCTTTATTAACTCTTTGATCGTAGATTCAAGACTGTGTACATTTGAGAGTCTGTATAATCATGCAACTCCATTCACCCGTATATAGATTCAAGTGCTCTATCATGATAATGTCCTCCTAGTGATTATTGTCATCCCATATTGAATGACATTGTTATTTCTCTTATTTTCAAACCTAAAAATTCTATTTGGACATAAAAATTGAACATGAGTGTATTAGAATTTTATTTATTTGTATTTTGACCCCAATGGTGATTAAAAATATAAATAAATAAAATTCAAATATACTTATGTCTAATTTTTATGTCCATATAAAAAAACTCTTTTATACCACATACACGTGCTTCACCTTCTCTCTCTATTTCCTTTCTTCTTTTATTAAAATTTTGACTATATTAATTATTCACCCTTTAAAATATACCTAAGCATATTAACATGTGATATTTTATTTCGATAATATATATATATATATATATATATATATATATATATATATATAAACAATATATAGATTAAAATTTTATGATTTGCAACAAAAAGAGTTGTCGAGTTTGCAAATTTAAAAATTGGAGCTGGAAAGAGAGAATTTAGAAAGAAGAGTTGATAACATTAGCGCTGATAATATTTATTATGAAATAATATTTTCGCACGTGTTAGTCGATGTTACTCTCACGTGAAAGTGAAACTTACTCAATTCTTATGAAAATTAATAAATCATATAAAAATATCAAAATTACATATAAAAATAATACTCTGATCCCTCGTAGTTATTACGTGTGTATCTTTCTCATCACTTAATTATCACGGAGTTAAGTGTTTTTTTTACTAATATAATCACTTTACTCAAGCTTGAAGAACTAGTGTAATACTATGTTAACTCTGGATCCGATTACCATGATTTCATGGTAAGTTGATCATCTCTTAATCTGTTTATCGGTACTGTATTGATCAATTAATTAAAATGATTCTAACTATAATTAAATACGAAACCTTAACTAACATGTGTGACACCAGGTGTGGGCCCCAACATGTTCAAGTGATAATAATAGCTTATATACAGTATAAGCACCAACCAACCACACTTTTCAGTTGAATGTTGATTTATTCTTATAACTTATTAAGTAGTAATAAAATTTATTTTCTTCTTTTTCCCCCTTACCTAATCTCCACGTGGACAGCATATTATGACGTGAAGGACCCCTTGTCATTTCATATAAAAAATTAATTATTTAAAACATGAAATTTAAATCACAAATTCACAACAATACGTTCGAGGATTAATTAAAACCAACCAAACGCACTATCAAGTAGTATCAACAACCTCAAATGCACCGAAACGAACAAACCCTTAAATGCACTGAACTTTACCTTTGAGCAAATTTCTTGGGAATTGAAAAAACTTTAAATTAATTAGTTTAATTTATATATATATATATATATAAAGTCCGAATCAGGTCTGGATCTCGGATTTTGTTAAAATACGGTTTATTATTATTTTTTTATTTTTTTCTTTTTTTATTAAATAACTATAATTTTTTTTTAAATATTTTATGGAACTGAAATTTTTTTATAATACATGTTTTGTTATATGTATCCAAATCACACCCAAAACATTGTATTATGGAAAAATTTCAATTCTATAAAATATTAAAAAAAAATTATAGTTGTTTTTTAAAAAAAAGGGTTCTGATTTTAAATGCGTTTAGAGTCCCACTGATCCTCATTATATATATATATATATATATATATATATATATATATATATATATATATATATATATATATATATATATATATAGTTAATAAAATCGCATAACCGTGTAAACTCCTAAATATACATGATCTACGATCGTAGAGTTATATCGAGATTTCACTCTACTATCGAGAAGTATTTCTTTCTACGATCGTAGAATGAAACGTTATACGATCCTAAACTGTGTAAATTTAGAACTTATACAACTGTACACCTCTATTTTTTCCAATATATATATACTAGCCGGGTCCCGTGCCTCCGGCACTGTATGAACTGTGAGATTTATCTCAAACTTTGAATGGCCCAGATGATTTATTGAATGAGCGAAAAATTCAAAATTATTTGTATTTTATTATATATATATATATTCTAAAGAATATCTAAAAGAACTTTAAATTAGTTTAATTGGACTTTTTCTTAATTTTGCATTATATACATAGCAATTCAATTGAAAATGACACAACATCCCTCCCCTTTCCTACTAACAAAATTGAAGCTCGTCCCCGAGTTTACTTCCAAGGTAGGTGGCCAATTTATTTTTATTTTTTTTTAAAAACTTTGTTTGGCCCTCGCTGGCACCGTGAATTTCACAACTGCAAGCTTTCTTTTACACGCAGGAATAAAAAAAAAAGAAACTGGTATTTTTAGATATTAAAATGATATTTTTATACGAGTCTTTTCCTCGTAAAGGTAGAATCTATTCACTATTCACGTGAGAGGGATAATATGAAAATATTATTTTTTTATATGAAAATATAAGTTTGATAAAAATGATGAATAATACACTTCACTTCTACCCCAAAAATATTATTGTTTTTTTCTTTAAAATAATTAATTAGCTACCATGATATTTTCCCTCTTGATACCTACTAATTTACCTATTATTTTGGATTGATGCAAAGTTGTGAATAAAATTCTTGAATACTCCCTCCCCTGTACAGTTAATGAACTTTCTAATGTCCTAAATTGTCTATTTTATTCTAATTAATATTATAATTGTATTTAAAATATATCTAATTTTATAACAGCTAGAATGATGCATGCGTATCATCAACATCCTTCACATAAAATGTGAAAAACATCCTTCACACACACACACACACACACACACACACACATATAGAGAGAGCACTAATCTTGTCCCATTCTTATATGTTTAAAATCTGAGGATTTTTTTTTTTTTTAAAACAACTAAAATAAATAAATTATGAAACTTAAATTTTTATATTATATAGTGTTTTGGATGTGATTTAGATACATATAACAAAAAATATCTGGATTATGTAACAAAACCTTGGCCCCCCCACCAAAAAGCGGGCTTTGGGCTTGCATTTTTTTCACCATTAAACCCAGTCAGACCATAGGCAAACTGCTTTGCCAGGTCTACTCATTTATATTTCGAGTTGAGTTCAAATCGAACTTTTAGTAGAGCGAGTAAGAATTGAGCTGGCTCATTTTACAGCCTTAATTGTGTATATTTTATTTATGCACGGTCAATCAAAATTAAGGGTGTAAACGAGTCGAATCGGAACGAACAGAAAGCTACTCGAATTCGAATCGAAATGATAAATTCGTACTCGAATTCGGCTCGAATTCGAATTATATTTAAAAAATCTTACACAGATTCGACTCGACTCGAATATTTATTACTCGAATTCGATCCGACTCGACTCGAATATTTATTCAAACTACTCGCTAGCTTCAAATTCAAGCTCAAATTCGAGTCTCCACATAATAACTAATTTTATAATAAATATAATTATAAATTGAATTTGTTATTTTACTTAAAAATGAGAAAATATATTTATTATTATACTTTACAAATATAAAATCACAATTAAAATTAAAAACAAAACAAAATAATAACTAATTATCCTAATTTGATTTAAATTTGTGTATATTATAAGAGAATGTATCGAACATCTAATCGAATATGTATTAACCGAGTATGTATCGAATCACAATCAAGAATTCGAGTAGTTTGAATCTTAAACGAGTCGAGTATAACTTTGCTCGATTCTACTCATATATTTATTCAACTATTTTTAATGCTCGATTTGGATCATATAATTAACGAATCCGAAGTCTCGCCAGATTTTTTTTTAGTCGAGCAGAATCGAGCTCAAACTGTGTTGGCTCGTTTACGACTATTAATCAAAATTATAATTTTAGCGATTTATTTAAAAAAACAAATTCTCTCCTCTAATTTAGTATATATATATATGCGAAAAGACTTTAAAATGACCTTAAAAAGCGAACCAAAGGCAAATAAACCGTCTTTGGTTTCTATGGACAGTTCGAATCTCAATCGTCATAAAAAACTACATGGCTATGGCGACGGTAGGCGATGGATCAAATCGTCGCCATAAACACCAAAAACGACGATTAAATCTTTTTGGTTACGCTTTTAAGGTTTCTTTTAGAGGCGACCGATATATATATATATATATATATATATATATATATATATATATAGCCAGGTTCAGAAACGTGTCAAAGAAACGGACCAAGCAACGGACTAAATGAAAAAAAGAAGAAAAAAGAGACGCATATATAATAAAATAAAAACAGATAATTTTTACAATGAAAAAATGGAAATCAAAATGATTAAAATCCACCATTACACAATACAATCAAGGAGAAAAAACACATAAATCTACCCTTCTTACAAATAAATATATGAATCACACCAAAATAAATCCCTAAATCATTCTCTCCCTCGTCGGGTGGAGTCAAATCAAATCAAAAGAAAAGAGGGACAGAGGAATGAAAGAGGGAAATTAGAAGAGGAGTGAAAATGAAAGGGTAGCAATTAGAGAGGCGATGGCAGTTGGGACGAAGACAGTGGCGTCAGAGGTGGGGCTGGGAGCCGGTTCATCCGCGGCGGAGACGCTCTTCACGGCGGAGATCGCCATTATCATCACTGTCAACGCAACAATAAGCTTCATCTTCATTGCCTCCATTATATATGAATATAATATAGAGAGACAGTAATTAAAGAAAGTATCTCTGTTATGCAAATTCTTCTTTGATGAAAGGCAGAAATTAAGCAATGGCAGAGTTCTGGTGGGGAGGAAGTGCAAATGGGTGGTGGGGTTTATATAGGAAATTTAGAGAGAAAATAGGGCAGCTGCCCGCCTGAGACACATGTCCGATTAATCACATACAGGAATTAACATGGAAATTATTGGTGTATTATAATTAAGTCTATAAACGAATCGAATCGATTCGAGTATTGAGTTGCTCAAATTTAGTTTACAAAATTTATCGAGTATAAAATAAGGTTTGATTGAGAACTTATTTAATTCTACAAGAATCGAACACGATTACGAAGTCGGCAGAAGCGTTTGGACTTTTCCAACGAATATGATCCGAGTATCAATAGAAAATTAGGAGGTTCGAGTAATTTATTAAACTTTAAAATGTGTTTATATTTGACTTATTTATATTTCGAGTCGAACTCAAATCAAACTTTTAGTCGAACGAGTACGAATCGAGTCCGAACTGTTTGCTCATTTTACGGTCTTAATTATAATGATAAATAATCATTTAAGGACCTAAAATGAACAAATAATTTGACCTCAATTCGTACTCGTTCGACTAAAAATTCGATTTGAACTTGACTGAAAATATAAATGATTTAAATATGAGCAAATTTTAAAATTCGATAAATTATTCAAACTTTCTCAAATTATAATTTTCTATTGATACGTGAATCATATTCTTTTCAAAAGTTCAAACTGTTTGGTCTCGATTCAAAATATTGCTCGACTTGATAGCTAAATGAGTTTCAATCAAATTTAATTTTATACTCGATAAATTTTGTACACCAAAACTAAAAAATTTATTTAAACTCTTATTAATAAGGGATTCCGATTATCATGAATTAAACTTTATGATAATTTTACTTCATGTTTAATACAATAGTGACACAGATAAAAAAATGATTTCTCACTTGCATATCTAATACTAATCATAAAATGAATTTACCTTGAAATTTATTTCATAAGATACTTATAAACAAAGGAATGGTAACGGCTACCCGCTGCCCCTAATCTTGACAGACTGTGGAATTTTAGGTGTACAGCTGTCCCTTATTTGGGGTCGGTGGTGGGTCACCACATTTCGCTGTCTTCTTAAGTCTTAACCAACCAATACCCACTACAATTTTTATTTAATTTTATTTTTTCTTACTTTTGGACTTTTGGTGCGGGTATTTTATTTTTCAAGGTTCACACCATTTTCTTGTGAAATAAAAGTATGTTGTATAACTCGACCCCCACTCCCCCCAAATAATAATAAAAAAAACATTACTACAAAAATGTTTTAAGAACATAATAATTTTTTTTTGTAAATAAATATTTCAATGTTTTTTATATTTTAAATTTGAGTTTAAAAGTTTTAGTCGGAACTCAACCTAAGTTTTAACTTAATTGAATACTAAATTTATTCTAATGTTTTTTCCCTTTCTTTTGTCCCTCTCATTTTTACGATATTTTTGTTTATTTTTTTCCAAGACTAGTTCTTGTTATGAGTTTGAAAAATCAAATTAAAACATAATAATTACACTAGGTAGGTAGGTATAAACAAATGTAGTTTAATTATCAAAAGTAAACATCAAGACTCTTCAATATGTATTATAAAATTAATTTATTCATGTAAATTGGTTAATTGATCAATGCAGTGCTGACACGTAGAAAAAAGTCGGTTATCATGAAATTAACTTATTCATGATAAGTTGGTTAATTGACCAATACAGTGCTGACACGCAGAAAGAAATCACCTCTTGACGAGCGTGTCAACACTAAATATATTGGTCAATTGACCAAAATTAACTTCGTGTTAACCATTGCAGTAGTAAAATATTTAGCAAAGCCTTGAAATAAAATAATTCATGTAGGTCACCAACTGTCGTGCTAGCAATCATATTATTATTATTATTAAATAATGTCTACTTATTAAACTTTTGGGTGTAACAAAATAAATAAAATAATAATAATAATAATAATAATTATTATATTTAATTATGGAGCCTATTAATTTTTCCGTCAACACGTAATAGAGTAGAACATTTCAAATTCAAAACTTAAAAGTTAATTGAAAAGGCAATCCCATCCCAACGGTCTGTTTTTGAATAATTTTGTCTAGACTTATTGATAGGGAGATGAGGTTGTACCTACTTTGGAACCTCCTTCTACTTGTAGTCTTTTCTTTTTAACCTTATTAATTAGTGTTGGTATCAAAACATTTTCACAAATCTTTTTCTTCCAATAAACTCATAATAAATATCAGATTGAATCCACTCCCCTACCCCATTAATACAATATGTAATGACACCACTTAAATCGAGTCTATAATTAAATTAAATTTTAAATACGGCTCGTCTTAATCCACCATAAATTCATCGTATATATTTTGATATGGGACTTAAATATTACTCTCTCTAGCTGTTCTAAAATTAGAAATACATTTTTCTTTTTAATCTGTTATAAAATTAGAAATCATACATTTATATTTTAAGATTATAAAATGACATGATATTCCTAATTTGTCATTATTTTTTTATTATTACTTTCAATATCAAACTACCACAACTAAATTCTTAATTAATACTAAGACTATATATATTTGATGAAAATATAAAATTATGTTTAAAAATTGCCGTTTTACAAATATATATATATATAAATAAAATTTTTGTGAAGTGAGGGAGTACATGCTTAGTATTACTAGCAAGAAAACATTTGTTAGTTGAGAAATTGTTATCTGTAATATATAGTATTATTTAAAATATATATATGATGAAAATTATGCAAAAATAGAAACATATATTAATATAAATTCGAGTACTTTAAATTCGAGTACGAGTTTGATATTGTCAAAGACCCATTTCGTATAACTTACAAATGATAGAGATAGAGTTAAAGACTCTAGGGACTCACGTGATGATATACGAGTAGAACCGATTTTAATCGATAAAGTTAAAATCGTTCAAGCTACACACCGGAGCTGATGAATATAAAAGAAGTTGTTATTCCAAAAGCGAGAATTGACGATGTGAGGAAAGCTCAAATGTAAGACCCCAACTTTTATAAATAAAGATGAATTTTCTATAAATATCATTTTTGAATATTATGAAATAAATTTGATATAATGTTATAGTTGTGGGTAATATTTATAAATTTTGCAAAGTACGTAAGTTGTTATATAATATTCGATTGGTGGGGAATATTCGTTTTAACAGGAATATTCGTATAATCTAGCACAATCATTGGTGGACCCCACAACGGAATTATTGTTTGATTGAGAAAATGACAAAAATACTTTATGAAAATAACAGTGAAAGTTTTCACAGTTAATCGTTGAAACACCCGCAAGTTAAAAGTACAAGAATAATGTCAGAATGGTTGCAAAGAAGATTTACCAAGTATTGATTATTGATGCTTATGTGATAAGTCACTCGGTTTTGTTTTATTGGTATTATTAATGTAATAAAACCGAAAAGCTTTTTATATAAAATGTAATACTTTTATAAAATTATTCGTTTTATTAGACTAATAGTAAAATCTTTTTTATAAAAATGTAATACTTTTATAAAGTTATCTGCTTTATTAGATAATAATTAGAATATATTATATTTTATTATGCATAGTGTTTTGCATAGTGCTGCAAGCACGGTATTGCACCAATTATTGATTCTTACGTGAAGACCTTTACTCAATAATTGTTACATGAATTCTTTATTCGATATTTTATTTTATTGATTCAATATTTGCTGCGTTGATATTTTATATTACTGTTATTTCAATAATTGTCACTACATAGTATTTTTCATTATCGAAGCAATAATTTATATTATCTGAATAATATTATTAGAGAATATTATTGGCAATGTTTAGAAAGTTCTGTCTAAGGAGAGGTTTGGTCACCTAATTATGCCACCAAGAAGAGAAATTTTATTGGAAAACCCTCTCTTTCTAGAAATCGCACGTTGTCGATGATTGTGATTACGTAATATTATTTGTGAATAATTAATTATTGATTTATATGATGAGAAAAATATTGATTTTATGTGGATATAGATGGAGAAAATTTTTAATGTGACAATTGTTAAAAATTGATATTTTATCTTTTCTGATAAAATAATATTTTATTATTATAATGATGATATTTTTACAATGAATGTGGGATATATGAGTATATGAGGAGGAAGAGTATTTTTGTTCAATAAATGTTTAACACATGTTTGGTGTTACAAAAAATGTTTAACACATGTTTTATGTGTTGGTGGACACAATTTTTGACTGAAATTTGATTATAGCTTGTAAAATCGACCGTTTGTGGATATCGGTCAATTTCTGTTTGGAATTTGGAAAAACTTTCTTCTGCAAAGTTGTAGATAATGAAATTTCCTATGGAAAGGACATGTGGTTCAAATTTTTCTGACAAAGGGCTATTTATTATGAATTATTGAAGTTCTGAAGTGCCGAAATAATTAATTTTTGGAAGTTTTAATTATTTATTTTATGAAAAACGTTTTTTCTTATTTTTTCTAGAAGGTTAGCATGTGTGAATTGCTGAAATTCAGATTCTTGGGTGGTGGGCTTGAATATATATTAAATAAAATTATTTTAATAAATTTTCTGCTTTGGTGTTCTAAGCAATTTCCTATAAATAGGGTGCTTAGGTTAGAATTGAAAATCACACTAGAAACTGATATCTTCTCTCTCTCTTTCTCTCTCGATATATTGAGCGTATTCTTGTGAGTATTTTAGTACTTTGAGTATTGCTATACGGTGCAAGTTCTTTCAGCACTATATCCAGTATTCCAGTCAGAAGTACTATTCTTTTGAGGTAAGGGATGTTATTTTCTTCGTAAGTGATATTATTTCTTCAATATCATTATGTCGAAATATTGGTTGGAACTTTTTATCACATTTGAAACTTTTTTATGAGTTACTATTCACGAGTTACTATTTATGAGTTACTATTCACGAGTTACTTTCATTCACGAGTACTATTCACTAACCACCATGATGATTTTTTGTGAAATTTCTATCTTTTAGTGTCGAGAGTTACTATTCACGTATACGACACTTATTTACGATATCTGACACTATTCACGAATACGACCTTTATTCACGTAAAAAATTAAATTTTCATTTTTCGTCTAAAATATCTATTATGGATACTAGCTTTGATTGTATCCATATTTTGATCATTCTTGAATTTTACTCCACTATGATTATTTATGAGGTATTTTTGGACATGGAATAGTTTTGAAATACTAAATCCTTAATATTTATTCTTTTGTTTCATTTGGATTCGTTTTCTTTAAAATATTTTTCATCATCCTCCGTCCTAAATGATGATATAATTGAATATCTTTGGCCTGTAGTGCAAAGATTAATGATTTCTGATGAATATCTTTGGCCCGTAGTGCAAAGATGAACAGGTGTTTAGATGAACATGACCAACTGATGAATATCTTTGGCTTGTAGTGTGACGCCCCCAAAATAGGTATACATCACCCATCTTGAGTCGTCAGATACATGGTACAGAATTCAAATACAACTTCATAATACAATTGTCGTGTACAATACGACAAAACATAAGTTGTGAGTTTGAATACAAATATTGTCTACTAGAGATTATACAAACTCAAAAGGAGTCCTCATTACAATTATTATCACACTATTTCACGAATAGTGAGGACTACTAATGCTATCATCCGTCCGTCACTCCGCTCCCCGACTAGTCCTCGCTACGCTTACGATTTCTGAAGAACACAATGAAAGTAAAAGGGTGAGCTCAACTAGCCCAAAGAGAAAATATTATGACTAAGATAATGCGTAATATATTATCGTTAGCCTTCAACAGATGTTAAACGATACAATATAACAACCATCAAGTTTAAGCTGCGGTAAACAAACAATCCATTAAAAGAGTCAAGTAGAGAATAAAATATACTATCTTTTATGATTTAGAAGGTTTTCATCACTTTTATCACGAGAGACTCGACAAATAAATAATCCACATCATCGAATCACCCCCTTAGCTACTTACCAAGGATATTCTTTAGTATCAAACGCGACCATAATTATCCATGCATTACGTGCCAAGAATATTTGTGTATTCAATAATGGTCATGATCATGCCAACAATCATCCATCAATGCTCTACAGACCAATGAGGACTTTTTTCACATCATTTGTAACATTACGGTCATGATTACACCGAATAATTCCTGGTCATAATCATACCAAGTCCATCTATGCACTATAGGCCACAGATGACTTTCAACAAAATATAAACATGAGGATAATGACAATGATTTAAGAATTCAATAAAACAAGTTCAAGAATTAATTTATCTAGGAACTAATAACGTCTAAATTGTCAACATGATACTGCTTTGTAGAGTAAAATTCAAGAATGCTCAGAAAAATATTTTCATGAAAAGATACTGGATGAAGCGCAAATATCAAGGATATTCCACTAATTTCATGGAGTATAGAAGTCAAAACTTTAACCAACTGAGTATAATAAGGAATGGAATATCAAAAGAAATCACCAGGCATGCAATAGAATCATGCATGAGTTATTCCAACGTAATAATAAAGATTTTAATCGGTCCGGCGTAAAAAGCATGATGAGATATTCCAACAGAATAATAAAGACGGAACCAGGTCCGACGTAAAACACACAAACATGATATTCCAATAGAATAATAAATACGGAACCAGGTCCGGCGTAAAACGCACAGACATGATGTTCCAACAGAATGATAAAGAATGGAACAACAGAAGAATTTCACCAAGTATTGGGTAGCCCGCGTATACAGGTTATTCCAACAGAATAATAGAGAATTGAATAACAGAAGTTCTCTTCATGGATACTGGAATTGAATACTTTTATTTCATAAAATTCGGGGTCTTACAGCCAATAATGCTATCTAATAATATTATTCAAATAATATGAATTATTGATCTGATAATGGAGATATTGTGCAGTGACAATTATTGAAACAACAATAATATAAAATATCAACGTAGAAATTATTGAATCAATAAAATAAAATATTGAACAATAATTACTGTAACAATTATTGAGTAGTGTCTTCTTACGTAAGAATTAATAATTCAAAATATCGCAATAATCTGCAATATTTCTTTGTGCGATAATAACGTATTCATCATGTTAACCACCGGTTATTCTAACGAAGGTTAATTGGTAACAACTACGCCGTTATTTGTAAAAACTCAAATTTTATCATTTTCTTCATCCGACAGTTATTCGTTATGGGGCCCACAAATGGCTGCGTCGTCGTACGAATATTCTCTGACAGAAAGAATATTCCACGACCAAACGAATATTCCCCGACAATTGAATATTTTATAACCACTTGCGTATTTTGAAAAAATTTCATATCTCACCCTTAACTTTAAACTTTTATCAATTTAATCATTTACTGAATTGTAATTATAAGAAAAATTGAATACTTTTATTTCATAAAATTCGGGGTCTTACATCGAGTCCTGCGTAAAAGCATGCATGACGAGATATTCAACGAATAATATAGAGCGGAACCAGTGTCTAGCGTAAAACGCATGCATGAACGATATATTCCAACGGAGAATAATAAAGATTTTAACCCGGTCCGTGTAGAACGCATGACATGTGATGTTCCAATGAATGATAAAAATGGAACAATGTAAGAATTTCACCAAGTATAGGGGTAGCAGCGTATCTGAGTTATTCCAATGTAATAATAAAGAATGGAATAATAGAAGTTCTCTTCATGGATAAGAAAGAAATAATACTCTCTACCTTAGAAAAACTGGATATTGGAATAGTGAGGTAGCAGACTTCTCTTCTTCTTTCTATGATTTCTCTCTATAATAATCGCTCTAAAGCTTTTGTGAATTGGTGAAAAATGAAGGAAGAAAGATCTTCTATTTATAGAAAAATATAGTTTCGATAATTGCACGTTTTGGGGCTCGAAAAATTTCAGTACAATACCTCCAACTTTTCCTTTATTTTTAATTTAGTGATGGAAGTATTATCAAACTTGCACCACCTCCCCTAATAGTAAATAATGTGATTCAATAGTAAATTATATGAATCAATAGTTCTAGACATGTGAAAATACAAATTACAGTATAGTACCTCCATCTATACCTCCATTTTTAACTTAGTCATTCAAGTATTATCAATCTTGCACCAACTCCCCTAATAGTATCAAGAATGTGAAATAATAGTATACACATGTGAACAAATAGTTATAATCATGTGAAATAATAGCAATCAATTGCTCATTTATCCTATTAAATACTTCGATTAATTCAATATAACCTCCAGACATTAATTATTATCGAAATAATTTTCGATTTTCACTAACACAAATAATTCCAACACAATGAAACCATTTTTATCAAAAATATAAATTTTGGAATTTTGAAGGTTGACTTTTCCCGAAAAAGTCAACTGTTGACTTTTTGACCAAATAGTGAATTTCGAAAATTTTTGTGTTTATAGACTATTTTTACTAATTTCATCGTTCCGGACTCAAATGTCATGTCCGCGTCTCCAAATTCAACTCCGAACACAACTTCAATTTTAATAACATTCATCATTAATATTATAACTCACAATATTTATCAACCAGGTCGTTCCCAAGAAAGTGGGGGCTTTCGATAAGGATTTCTCCTATTAGCGCCTTGATTAGGTGACCAAACCTCTCCTTGATGTAACTTCTAGACATTGTAAATATTGCAATTTAATAATATGAATAATTTTGTCGCCTCAATTATTGATTTAATAAAATAACATATTATGCGGATGATACTCTACGACAATAATCGAATCAATAATATGAGAGATATAATCGCAAGAATTATTGTAGCAATAATTGAGTATAATCGAGTGACTTCTCACGTAAGCATCAATAATTAATATCGTGTCTACTACTTATGCGACCACAGCGACATTCTTTATTACTTTTACTACGGGTAGTTCAACAGCTAATTAACGGTAAAACCTCCGCCGTTATTTTGATAAAGTATTTTTGTCATTTTCTCAATCGGACAATAATTCCGTTGTGGGGGGTCCACCAATGATTGTGCCGTTGTACGAATATTTCCTGTTAAAACGAATATTCCCCGACCAATCGAATATTATATAACAACTTGTGTACTTTGCAAAATTTATAAATATTACCCACAACTATAACATTATATCAAATCTACACCATAATATTCAAAAATATATTTCGAGAAAATTTAATCTTTATTCAAAAAGTTGGGGTCTTACAACATCCCCTTCTTATGAAATTTCTTCCTCGAAATTAGGGTGCGTACCTGGTATGTCGAAGAGGTGAGGATACTTTGATTTCATTTCAGATTCTAACTCCCAGGTCATTTCCTCAACATCGTGCTTTCTCCACAAAACTTTGACTTGAGGTATAACCTTGGAACGTAGAATATGTTCCTTCTTATCCAAGATTTGAACAGGAACCTCTTCATCCGTCAAATCTTCCGCTATTTCGTCCGGTTCTAACTCAATAATGTGTTTCGGGTCTTTCACATATTTACGTAACATGGATATGTGAAAAACGTTATGAACATGAGACATACTTGGCGGTAAAGCGAGTCTATAGACCACAGTTCCTACTCGATCGAGGATTAAAAATGGGCCGATGAATCGAGGATTGAGTTTTCCTCTCTTTCCAAATCTCGTAACTCCTTTCCATGGAGCAACACGCAACAACTCATGATCTCCTATATCGAATTCCACGTCCTTTCGATGAAGATCAGCATAACTCTTTTGTCGATCTTGTGAGGTTTTTATACGTTGTCGGATCGTTTGAATCTTTTCCATAGTCATACGTACCAACTCCGGTCCCAACAACATTGCTTCACCCACCTCATCCTAGCATACTCTTGGAGAACGACACTTTCTTCCATACAACGCTCAATGGAGCCATGCCAATACTTGCTTGATAATTGTTGTTGTAGGAAAACTCCACCAATGGTAAAAACTTGTCCCAACTTCCCTTGAAATCAAGGACACAGAGTCTTAATAGATCTTCAAGAGTTTGAATAGTCCTCTCCGACTGTCCGTCCGTTTGAGGATGATATACCGAGCTAAATCGTAAGTCTGTGCCTATAGCTTTTTGCAAACTAAATCTTTTCCCTTGTTTTGTTCCAACTTGATAAACTCCACCTCCTTCATGTGACGAATACTTTCGGGAAAGTATTTGTTGTTGAACAGCTCTTGGAACTTCTCCCAAGACATCTTCATCTGACGGCGAGTTGAGTACGTTTCTGGAATTCCCACCAAAGAATCTGCCTCTCTCGCGCTATGACATAAAAAAGCGTGAAGGGAACCTTTTGCTCCTCGAAGCATCCCAAGACATCAAATATCTTGGTGATCTGCTTTATCCATGCTCCTTGAACTATTTAGCGGTGACCGCCCGAGAGTTTCCAGTGTTTTCACCTGCATTTTGGACAGGAGCCGCTCTCGCTTGCTGTTGCATGAATTGCATAAAGCCCTGAACATTTGATCATTCATCATTTGGTCGGTGTTGTTGTTTGCATGAGGATTATCGCCTTCACGATGCACATTATCCTAATTATTGATATGTGGTGAATCAACGGTCGCCTGTGCTCCATTGCTATTCTCAACATTCTCGGATGTCATTTTCGAATCGCCACAAAACAAAGGTTAATTGACATGTAACATATTATCCCTAAATTCTGACCGACCAATTAAATACCACATAAACTTAGGTAGGTCATACTAGCGAAGGAATTCCCCGTCTTTCCCCTCCTAGTACTATTCTCACATCTTATCCAGGGATCATATCCCTAACTTTGATACCAACTGTGATGCTCCCAAAAATTAGGTATACATCATCCATCTTGGGTCGTCAGATACATGATAAAAAATTCAAATACAACTGTCGTGTACAATACGACAAAACATAACTATGAGTTTGAATACAATTATTATCTACTAGAGATTATAGAAACTCAAAAGGAGTCCTCATTACAATTATTAACACACTATTTCACAGAATAGTGAGGACTACTTATGCTATCCTCTATACCGTCACTCCGTTCTCCGACTAGTCCCTGCTATGTTCTCATTTCCTGAAGAGAACAGTGAAAGAAAGGGTGAGCTCAACTAGCCCAGTAAGAAATATTATGACTAAGATAATGCAGAATAAATTATCGTTAGCCTTCAACAGTGTTAAACTGATAAAATATAACAACATCAAGTTTAACTGCAGCGGAATAAGCAATCCATTAAAAGAGTCAAGTAGAGAATAAAATCTACTATCTTTTATGATTTAAAAGGTTTTTCATGACTTTTATCATTGGGACTCAACAATAAATAATCCACATCATCGAATCACCCATGCACTACTACTACCAAGGATATTATTTAGTATCACGACCATAAATTATCCATGCACTACTGACCCAAGGACATTCGTGTATTCATTAATGGTCATGATCATGCCAACAATCATCCATCAATGCACTACGGGCCAATGATAACTTTTACCACATCATTTATAACATTACTTGGCCATGATTACACCAATAATCCTCAGTCATAATCATACCAAGTCTATCTATGCACTACAGCCACCACGGATGACTTTCAACATAATATAAACATGAGGATGATGACAATGATATAAGAATTCAATAAAACAAGTTCAAGAATTAATTTATCCGAGAACTAATAATGTCCAAATTGTCAACATGATACCGCTTTGTAGAGTAAAATTCAAGAATGATCGAAAGAATATTTCCATGAAAAGATCTTTGGATGAAGCGCAAATATCAAGGATATTCTACTAATTTCAAGGAGTATAGAAGTCAAAACTTTAACCAACCGAGTATAATAAAGAATGGAATAACAAAAGAAATCACCATGCATGCGGTATTTGCGCATAGAAGTTATTCCAATAGAATAATAATAACGGAACCGGTCGTGCAGCAAACTTTACAATCGGCTGGATGTTCCAAGAGAAAATAAAGATTTTAACCAGTCCTGTAAAACACACGAGCATGGATGTTCCAATGAATAATAATAAAGAAGGCGGAACAAGGTTCTGTAAAACACACGACATGGATGTTCCAATGTATAATAATAAAGACGAAACCGTGTTCTTGTGTAAAACACACGCATGTGATGTTTCAATGTAATAATAGAAGAATGTCACCAAGTATAGGGTAAACTGCGATATGAGTTATTCCAATGTAATAATAAGCAATTGAATAACAATAGTTCTCTTCATGAATAAGAAATAATAACACCCCCTTACATTAGTAGTAGATTGAATCTGCGGTAGTGTAGTAATGAGAATACTCTTCTTCTTTCTCTTTTATTCTCTCTATACTTTCTCTCTATAGCTTGAATGAATTAAGTGAAAATAATGAAGCACTAGGCCTCTATTTATAGAAGATTTCTAGCTTAGCACTTGAAATGTGAAAAGGCAAGTGGCTTGACGATTGGTGATGTGAAATGAAAAGTGGTTTGATGCCTGTAATGTGAAACGACAATTGGTTCAACGCCTGTAATATGAAACGGCAAGTGGTTTGACGTCTGGTAAAGGTAGTTACTATTGACGAAGGTAGTTACTATTGACGAAGGTAATTACTATTGATGAAGGTAATTACTATTGACGAAGAGACTCTTAGATGATGACATATGGGCCCCCCCCATAAAATAACCAAACTTACCACAAACGTCTCATAATAGACTCTTTATATACATCAAGGATTGAATAAATATTACCTCAAATCATTTTATTTTTAATCAACACATATTTAATCTTTCAACAATTATTAATCATTTATAACTTGTCGTCTCAATTATTGATTTAATAATATAACATATTATACAGATGATACTATGACAATAATTGAATCAATAATATAAGAGATATGATGTAGCAATTACTGTAGCAATAATTGAGTATAGCTGAGTGACTTCTTACGTAAGCATCAATAATAAATACCGTGTGCTACTATGCAACCACGCCTATTACTATACTTTTACTAACTAAGGTAGTTCAACAGCTTTTAACGGTAACACCTCCGTAGTTATTTTCATAAAGTATTTTTGTCGCTTTCTCGATCAATCCGATAATTAATTCCGCTGGGTTCCACTAATAATTGTCTTGCCGCATTTAATATTCCCCGATAAAAAGAATATTCCCCACCAAACGAATATTTTATAACAACTTGCTTACTTTGCAAAATTTATAAATATTACCCACAACTATAACATTATATCAAATTTAATCCATAATATTCAAAAATAATATTTATAGAAAATTCATCTTTACTTATAAAAGTTGGGGTCTTACAACCTCCCCTTCTTATGAAATTTTGCCCTCGAAATTAGGGTACGTGCACTGTATATGTCAAGAGGTAAGGATACCTTGATTTCATTTCAGATTCTAACTCCCAAGTCATTTCCTCAACATCGTGGTTTCTCCACAAAACTTTGACTTGAGGTATAACCTTGGAGCGTAGAATATGTTCCTTCTTATCCAAGATTTGAACATGAACCTCTTCATACGTCAAATCTTTCGCTATTTCTTCCGGTTCTAACTCAATAATGTGGTTCGGGTCTTTCACATATTTACGTAACATGGATATGTGAAAAACGTTATGAACAAGAGACATATTTGGCGGTAAAATGAGTCTATAAGCCACAGTTCCTACTCGATCGAGAATTAAAAATGGGCCAATGAACCGAGGGTTGAGCTTTCCTCTCTTTCCAAATCTCGTAACTCCCTTCCATGGAGCAACACGTAACAACACATGATCTCCAATATCGAATTTCACGTCCTTTCGATGAAGATCAGCATAACTCTTTTGTCGATCTTTTGTCGAGCCAAAGATATTCATCAAGAAATCATTCATCTTTGCATTACAGGCCAAAGATATTCAGTAATATCATCATTTAGGACTGAGGATGATGAAAAATAATTTAAAGAAAACGAATCCAGTGAAACAAAAGAACAAATATTAAGGATTCGTACTTTACACAATCCAAGTTCAATAATACTTCATAAGTAATCAGAGTGGAGTAAAATTCAAGAATGATCAAAACATAGATCCAATCAAAGATAGGAATCATAACCGACAATCTTGGACACATAAAAAGAAAATTTAATTTTTCTGTGAATAATGTCGTATTCGTGAATAGTGCCGTATACGTGAATAGTAACTCCGACCTCAAAAGATAGAAATTTCACAAAAAAAATATCATCACGCTTCGTGAATAAGACTTCGTGAATAAGAATAACTCATGAATAGTAACTCGTGAATAGTAACTCATGAATAAGAACTCCCATGAAAAAAGTTCCAAATTTGATAAAAATTTCCAACCAATATTTCAAAGATAATGATATTGAAGAAATAATATCATTTTCGAATAAAATAACATCCCTTACCTTACAAAGACAGTACTTCTAGTTGAAACACTGGATATAGGCTATGACTTGAACTTGCACCGTATAGCAACACTCAAAGTATACTCACAAGAATACGCTCAATATATCGAGAGAGAAATAGAGAAAACTTCAGCCGTGTGATTTTCAATTCTAACCTAAGCACCCTATTTATAGGAAATTGCTTAGAACACCAAAGCAGAAAATTGAATATAATATTAATATAATTATACAAATTTTACTTAGCCCACCTTTTGGTCAAAAACACCAGCCACAAATGTTAATGATGTCCAAAAAAAATACAAAAAACGTTTTTCTAACAAAAATAATTTAAACTCCAAAAATCAATTCACACCCGACATACCGAAACTTCAATAATTCACAATAAATAGCTCTTTTATCAGAAAATTCAAATCTCTTGACTATCCATCGGAAATTCAATTCTCTACAACTTTGCAGAAGAAAGTTTTTCCAAATTCCAAACAGAAATTGACCAAAATCCACAAACGGGCGATTTTACAGGCTATAATCAAATTTCGGTCATTAATTGTGTCCACCAACACACAAAACATGTGTTAAACATTTAATGCCACAAAAATACTTTTCCTCCTCATATACTCACATATCCCACATTCATTGTAAAAATATCATCGTTAATATATTATTAAAATAATATATTTAAAAGAATTATTTAATCAGAAAAAGATAAAATATTAATTTTCAACAATTGTCACATTAAAAATTTTCTCCATCTATATCCTCATAAAATCAATATTTTCCTCATCATATAAATTAATAATTAATTATTCATAAATAATATTACAGAATCACATTATTGACAACCATGCAGTTCCCAGGAAAGAGGGGGCTTTCCAATAAGGATCTTTCCTTACTGGCGCGCAATTAGATGACCAAACCTCTCCTTAGACAGAACTTTCTAGACATTGCCAATAATGTTATCTAATAATATTATTCGATAATATGAATTATTGTCTGATAATAGAAAATATCATGCAAAGACAATTATTAAAACAACGAAGAATACAAAATATCAACACAACAATTATTAAATCAATAAAATAAAATATCGAATAAGAATTATCGTAACCATTATTGAATAGTGCCTTCAATAATTGGTGCAATACCGCAGTGTCTTCTTTAAGCAACAACGTGTATTATTGTGTTTTAACCACCGGGTATTCCAACAAGATAATCTGTGAATAACTACGCCAAGTATTTATAAACAACTTATATTTGTCATTTTCTTCATCCAATCGCTTTTTAAGTTATGGGGCCCATAAAAGATCGTGTCTGTTGTCATTTAATATTCCCCCAAAAGACGAATATTTCACGACCAAACGAATATTCCCCGACAATAATGAATATTTTATAACCACTTGCTTATTCGAAATATTTGCATCTTTTACCCATAACTATCCACATTAATCAAATCAACCCTTACTATTTCAAAATAATAAATAGAGGAAAATAAATTTCATTTATTAATAATTAGGGGTCTTACAACCTCCCCTCCTTATGAAATTTCGTCCTCGAAATTGACGTACGTACCTGGTGTTTCGAAAATATGAGAATACCTCGCTTTCATTTCCGTTTCCAACTCCCAGCTCATTTCCTCAATAGCATGGTTTCTCCAAAAAACGTTAACTTGTGGTATAACCTTCGTATGCGTAGGACATGCTCCTTCCTATCCAAAATCTTGACAGTACCTCTTCATATACGTTAAGTCTTGACTATCTCGTCTGTTCTAACTCAATAATGTGGTTCGGGTTAGTCCACATATTTACGTAACATCGATACGTGAAAAACGCGTTATGAACACGCGTCATACTTGGCGGTAAAAACGAGTCTATAGGCCACGCCTCCTACTCGATCGAGGATTTCAAATAAACCAATAAATCGAAGGTTTGAGCTTTCCTCATATCGCCAATTCTCGCTTTTGGAATAACAACTTCTTGCACCTCCTTTTTCATATTCATCAGCTCCGTTGTGTAGCACAAGCGATTTTAACTTTATCGATAAAAGTCGATTATACTCGTATATCATCACGTGGGTACCTAGAGTTTTCATCTCCGTCTCTAATATTTGTAAGTTATACGAAATGAGTCTTTGACAATATTGTACTCGTACTCGTATACGATCTTTTACTCAACACGTCAGCTACTACGTTCGCTTTTCGAGATGGTATGGTTAACACATGTGCGAAATGAGTCTCCTATTGAGTTCTTCAAGCTCTTTCCACATTCCTTGCTCCATTCGAATTTTGTATCTCTACGAGTCACCAAAGTTAATGGAGTAGCGATTCGAGAAAATCTTTCCACAAAATCTTCGATAATAACCACCAAGCATGAAAGCTATGTATTTCGATTCTTCGACTTAGGTTGCTCTCAACCGTGATTCATATCCCAATCTTGGATAAGACGTCACAATGACACCTATCGGTTTACTATCACATGTGAATATGGCGTCCCCTACGGAGAGTCGGCTTGTGTATTCCACAAAAGGAAGTCACCAGATAAAGGCTCGGTACCAAATTCTATAGTTGAATTTTTAACTCCTCGAAGTTTAATAGAGCCATGAGATTTTAGAAATGGGTTTTATACCGGTTCAAAGTCGATACAAAATTCAATATCACACTTTGGGAGTAAGCCAAGAAATTCTTCAGAAAATACGTCAAAAAAGTCAATAACAACAGAATATTATTCAAATCGACGTGTCTTTATTCAAATCCATAACATGGGCTAAGAAAACTTGACATCCGCTTTTTCAATAAACGAATGACTTTATGGCTTGATATGAAAGTGTTTGACTTCAATGGTTTGGTTGTTGAATTCAATAACAAAGTTGCTTAGGAATATGAAAACTAACAACCTTATGAAAGCAATCAATTTTGGCATGATGAGTAGTTAACCAATCAATCCCCAAAATCACATCAAAAACATGTATCTTTAAAGAGATAAGATCAACAGGTAATGTGATGGTGCCAACTTGAATCAAGCAAGATTTCTAAACAATGGATATAATGAAAGTTTCTCCTAACGGAGTCTCCATAAATAGGTCAAAGTCTAATTTCTCCGTAGTCAAGTTCAAACGTTGAGCGTAAGCAAGAGAGATAAAAGAATGGATAGAACCGGTATCTAGTAAGGTATAAACTTCGCAAGAATTTATAATTAACTAACCCGTGCTAACTTCGTTCGGGTTCCTCGCATTTTGATCGGTCACGACAAACGCTCTTCCAGGAACTGTTGACTTTGACTTTTCCGGGACATCCTTTTGAGTCACCATTCCCACTGGACTGGGTTTCGATACCGTACAATCTCGAGCAATATGTCCTTATTTTCCATAATTATAGCATACCTTAAACTGTTGTGGGCAGTTTGGGCTGATATGTTTCTCTTTTCCGCATTTGTAACATACGAGCGGTGGTCTTTCTCCTCCCTTGGAACCATTTGCTATTGGCGCTAACGTTTTCACATGGTCATTATTTAATCTCCTCTTTTTAAAATCTCCCCCTGACTCGCTTCTTCTATTTTCATGGCCACGATTACCACCAGAGTGGTTACCGCCTTTGTCCGTATTCTTCTTTCTCCGCTAGTTATCGTTATTCGATAATCGCTATCTTCTGATGATCCTCGGTTATGGTCCTCGATTGAACGTACTCGTTATCTCGCTTCTAAAAACCGAGCCCTTTTGACAACATCTGAATAGAGAGAAAATTTATGAGAAATGAGATATCGACGTATGCCGGGTTTCAAACCTCTCGTAAAACATCCAGCGTCATACGCTCCTCATTCTTCACCAAATGAGGTGCAAACTGGATAACTCATGCTAACTTCGCCTCGTCTTTGGGACCGCCATGTTATTCTCGCTCCATTCTAATAAACTTCACTTCCTTCATATGAGGAACACTTTCGGAAAGTATTTTTCATTGAAAAGTTTTTCAAACGCTTCCCAAGACATGCTAAGTGTAGGTCAAGTTGGGTCCGCTTCACACGACTCCCACCATGAGTCTGCCTTCGCCACGTAACATAAAGGTGGCGAATGGAACCTTCGTTCCTCCGCATCCCAAGACATCGAATATCTTGGTAATTTGCTTGACCCATGTTTCCGCCATGATCGGATCCGCTTTCTCTTAAATTCGTGGTCCCAACTCTTTGAACTCGCTTGGTTTGTGATAACCCGCAAATTGCTATCATTTCCTCCAGATTTTGAACACGAGTCTCCTCGTCGATTTTGCATGAACTGCAAAAAGCTTCTAAACATCCCTCGTTCATCATCTCGCTTCCGGTGGTGTTGTTCACAGGAGGAACATTGCCACTGTTGCGACGCTCTCCTCGTTGGTGAGTCTTACCAAGGCGTCTCCCGCCTCATTTCCATCATTAATATTCTCAATGACATTCTCAAATCATTGCCATAAAATAAGGGTTAATTAAGGAAATCAATATATCACATAGTATCCCTATATACTGACGAACTAACAAATAAGCTTAGGTAGGACACACTAGCGAAGGATTTACTCGTCTCTCCCCTCCTAGTTCTATTCCCCAATCTCCGCCAGAGATCATATCTCTAAGCTCTGATACCAACTGTGACGCCCCCAAAATAGGTATACATCACCCATTCTGAGTCGCCAAATACATGGTACATAAACAACTACAACTTTAATAATACAACATAAAAACTGTGAGTTTAAATACAAATATTGTCATCTAGACAATATCCACACTCAAATAAGTCCTCATTACAATTATTAATACACTATTTTACGTATTGAATAGTGAGGACTACTAGAACAACTTCTAGAACCATCACTCCACAAACCCGACTAGTACTCGCTACATTCTCGCCTCCCGAGAAGAAAAAAATGGAACAACAAGGAAAAGGGTTAGCTCAACTAGCCCAAGAAAGAACATTATGACTAAGATAATATAGAAAAATTATCGTTAGTCCTCAACAGGAAAAATCTAATAGAATACAATAGAAAACCAGGTTTAAATCAATCTTCGCAATGAAATAATATTTCATTAGAAGAGTTAAGTAGAGAATGCAAACTACTATCTTCTATATATGAATTTAAAAGTTCATCATCGATATTTTATCCTCGTAACATCAATCAATATATATCTGAATCAAATATTCATCTTTGCACTACTGTGCCAAAGATATTCATCGATTAATCATGTTCATCTAAACACTGCTCATCTTTTGCACTACTGTGCCAAAGATTTTAATCGATCGGTCATGTTCATCTCAACACATGTTCATCTTTGCACTACGAGCCAAAGATATTCATCAAGAAATCATTCATCTTTGCACTACAAGCCAAAGATATTCAGTAATATCATCATTTAGGACTGATGATGATGAAAAATATTTTAAAGAAAACGAATCCAGTGAAACAAAAGAACAAATATTAAGAATTCGTACTTTACACAATCCAAGTTCAACAATACTTCATAAGTAATCAGAGTGGAGTAAAATTCAAGAATGATCAAAACATAGATCAAATCAAAGATAGGAATCATAACCGACAATCTTGGACACAGAAAAGAAAATTTAATTTTTTCCGTGAATAGTATCGATTCGTGAATAGTCCAGATAATCGTGAATAGTGCCGTATATATATGAATAATAACTCAGACCTCAAAAGATAGAAATTTCACAAAAAAATATCATCACGCTTCGTGAATAGTACTCGTGAATAGTACTCGTGAATAGTAACTCATGAATAAGAACTCGTGAATAGTAACTCATGAATAGGAACCTCACATGAAAAAGTTCCAAATTTGATAAAAATTTCAAACCAATATTTCAGCATAATGATATTGAAGAAATAATATCATTTTTGAATAAAATAACATCCTTTACCTCACAAAGACAGTACTTCTAGTTGAAACACTGGATATAGGCTATGACTTGAACTTGCACCATATAGCAACACTCAAAGTATACTCAAAAGAATACGCTCAATATATCGAGAGAGAAATAGAGAAAAAACTTCAGTTTTTGGTGTGATTTTCAATTCTAACCTAAGCACCCTATTTATAGGAAATTGCTTAGAACACCAAAGTAGAAAATTGAATATAATATTAATATAATTATACAAATTTTCCTTAGCCCACCTTTTAGTCAAAAACACCAGCCACACATGTTAATGATGTCCAAAAAAAAAATACAAAAAGCATTTTTCTAACAAAAATAATTTAAACTCCAAAAATCAATTCACACCCGATATACACAAACTTCAATAATTCACAATAAATAGCTCTTTTAAGGAAAATTCAAATCTCGTGTCTTTTATAGGAAATTCAATTCTCTACAACTTTGCAGAAGAAAGTTTTTCCAAATTCCAAACAAAAATTGACCGAAATCCACAAACGGGCGATTTTACAGGCTATAATCAAATTTCGGTCAATAATTGTGTCCACCAACACACAAAATATGTGTTAAACATTTAATGCCACAAAAATATTCTTCCTCCTTATATACTCTCCCACATTCATTTAATGTCGCATGTTGAGTTCCTTTTGGGTGAAGAAATATTTGAGGCTTTTATGATCCGTGTAGATCTCCACTTTCTCTCCATACAGGTAATGCTTCCAAATCTTAAGCGCAAAAATGACAGCTGCCAACTCTAGATCATGAGTAGGATAATTCCTCTCATATTCTTTGAGTTGCCGTGAGGCATAGGCTATGGCTTTCCCATGTTGCATGAGAACACATCCTAACCATTTGCCCGAAGCATCACTGTAGATGACAAATCCCTCCGAGCCAGATGGTATTGTCAGAACAGGTGCTGAAATGAGTCTTCTTTTGAGTTCTTAAAAACTCTTCTCATATTCCTTGCTTTAACCGAACTTTGTATCTTTCCGAGTCAGCTGAGTTAATGGAGTAGCGATTCGAGAGAACCCTTCTACGAATCTCCGATAATAACCAGCTAAGCCGAGAAAGCTACGTCTTTCTATTAACGATTTAGGTTGCTCCCAGCTTTGAATAGCTTCAATCTTTGTTGGGTCAATAGATATTCCATGACTTGATACTACGTGCCCAAGGAATGCTACTTCCTCAAGCCAGAACTCACATTTCTTCAACTTGGCATAAAGCTTGTTTTCACGAAGCTTTTGGAGTATCAACCTCAAGTGTTGCTCATGATCTTCACGAATTTTGGAATATATGAGGATGTCATCAATAAAGACGACCACAAAATGATCCAAATATTCCTTGAATACTCGGTTCATCATATCCATGAAGCGGCGGGAGCATTTAGTCAATCCAAAAGACATGACTAAGAATTCATAATGCCCGTCTGGATTTCAAGGCGCACCTTTAGAATACCTCGCTTTTAACCTTCAAATGATGATATCCGAATCGAAGATCGATCTTTGAAAAAATTGTGCTCCTTGTAATCGATCAAACAGTCATCAATACGTGGCAATGGGTACCTATTTTTGATGGTGACATGATTCAACTCCCGATAATCAATACAAAAGTCGCATACTCCCATCTTTCTTCTTCACGAATAGAACATGAGCGCCCCAGGGAGACGTCTTTAGGACGAATGAAACCAATGTCTAACAATTCCTGCGAATTGGGTTTTGAACTCCTCGAAGTTCAATAGGAGCCATTCGATATGGGCTTTGGAAATGGGTTTTGTCTTAGGGTTCAAGGTCGATAAAAATTCAACTTCACGCCTGGGGTAGGCCAGGAAGTTCTTCAGGGAATACTTCAGGAAATTTATTAACAATAGAAATATCCTTCAAATCTAACGTATTTTTGTTTAAATCCGTGACATGAGCCAAGAAAGCTTGACATCCATTTTTTAATAAACGAATAGCTTTATGGCTTGAGATGACCGTGATTGATTTTAATGGTTTGGTCGCTTGAATTCGCATAATAGGTTTATTAAGAATATAAAAGCTAACAACCTTACGAAAACAATCAATTTTAGCATGATGAGTAGTTAACCAATCAATCCCTAGAATCATGTCAAATGCAAGTATTTTTAAGGAGATAAGATCGACAGGTAACGTGCGGTTACCGATTTGAATCAAACAAGACTTATAAACAGTGGATGTAATGAAGGTTTCTCCTAATGGAGTTTCAACAGATAAGTCAAAGTCTAATTTCTCCGAAGTCAAATTTAAACGTTGAGCACAAGTAGGAGAAATAAAAGAATGGGTAGAACCGATATCAAATAAGGTATAAACTTCACTAGAGTTTATGATAAGCTTACCCGTGATAACCTCGTTCGGGTTCCTTACTTTCTGGGAGGTCACAACAAACGCCTCCTTGCACTACACTTTGACTTTTCCGACTGACTTTTTTGTGCCTCCATCCTAGTTTGAACTTGTCTTGATGAATGACAAAATCGAGCAAAATGACCTTCCCTTCCACAATTATAACATGCTTTGGATGGCATCGCGCAGTTTGGTCTGATGTGTCCCTCCCCTCCGCATTTGGAACATATGATAGGTGGTCGTTCTCCTTCCTTAACAACGGGTGCTGGTGCTGACGTCTTTCCATCATTGTTGAATCTCATTTTCTTGAAATGTCCATTTTTATTGTCTTGGCTATGATTACCACCAAAGTGGTTACCATTTCTAGCATGTTGATTCCCTCCACGCTTGTTGTCACCGTTTAATGATCATATTACCACTTGTATTTTTATTCTTATCGCTTTCTCTTGGTTGCGTTGACTCGTTATCGCGCTCTAATAACTGAGCCCTATTTACAACATCTGAATACAAACACAGTTTATAAGAAATAAGATATTGACGTATCTCCGGTTTCAAACCTCTTAAAAACATTCGCGTCATTCGCTCCTCCTTATCGACCAAATGGGATGCAAACCGGATAACTCATAAATTTAGCCTCGTGTCACGACACGGTCATATTGTTTTGCTCCAACTTAATAAACTCCACCTCTTTCATGTGATGAATACTTTCGGAAAGTACTTGTCATTGAATAGCTCTTGAACTTCTCCCAAGCCATCTTGAGTCGTCCAGTCAGTAGTACGCTTTGATTCCCACCAAGAATCCGCTTTCACGCAATATGAAAGGTGGCGAAGAACCTTTTGCTCTTCTAGAGCATCCCAAGACATCAAATATCTTGGTGATCTGCTTTATCCATGCTTCAAATTTTAAGTGGTTTTGGCTCTCCAATAAACTCCGGTGGTCCCAGCCTTGAATCTGCTTAGCGGCAGAATCATCGAGAATTTCCGGTGTTTCCACCTACATTTTGGACGAGTCGCTTCTCACTCGATGTTGTATGAATTGCATAAAGACTCGAACATTCCATCATTCATCATTTGGTCGGTGTTGTTGTTTGCATGAGGATTGTCGCCACATTATTCTCGATTGTTGATCCGTGGAGACTCAACGGTCTCTTGTGCTCCATTGCTATTCTCAATATTCTCGATGCTATTTTTAAATCTCGCCACAAAACAAGGGTTAATTGACATGAAACATATTATCCCTACACTCTGACCGACCAATTAAATACCAAATAAACTTAGGTAGGTCATAGTAGCGAAGAATTCCTCGCTCTCCCTCCTAGTTCTAGTCTCACATCTTAGCCAGGGATCATATCCCTAAGCTTTGATATCAACCGCGACGCGCCCCAAAATAGGTATACATCACCCATCTTGAGTCGCCAGATACATGGTATAGAATTTAAATACAACTTAATAATACAACTGTCGTGTACAATACGACAAAACATAAGATGTGAGTTTGAATACAAATATTGTCTACTAGAGATTATACAAACTCAAAAGGAGTCCTCATTACAATTATTATCACACTATTTCACGAATAGTGAGGACTACTAATGCTATTATCTCGCCCGCCACTCCGCTTCCCGACTAGTCCCTCACTACGTTCTCATTTCAAAGAGAACAATGAAAGTAAAAGGGTGAGCTCAACTATCCCGAAGAGAAAATATTATGACTAAGATAATGCGTAATATATTATCGTTAGCCTTCAATGATGTTAAACCGATACAATATAACAACCATCAAGTTTAATCTGCATGGAACAAGTAATCCATTAAAAGAGTCAAGTAGAGAATAAAATCTACTATCTTTTATGATTTATAAGGTTTTTCATCACTTTTATCGCTGGGACTCAGTTTAATAAATAATCCACATCATCGAATCACCCCTGCACTACGACCAAGGATATTCTTTAGTATCACGACCATAATTATCCATGCACTACGGGCCAATAATATTTGTGTATTCAATAATGGTCATGATCATGCCAACAACTGTCCATTAATGCTCTACGGGCCAATGAGGGCTTTTTCCACATCATTTGTAACATTACAGTCATGATTACACCGAATAATCCCTAGTCATCATCATACCAAGTCCATCTAGGCACTATAGGCCACATATGACTTTCAACAAAATGTAAACATGAGGATGATGACAATGATATAAGAATTCAATAAAACAAGTTCAAGAATTAATTTATCCAGGAACTAATAACGTCCAAATTGTCAACATGATAATTGCTTTGTAGAGTAAAATTCAAGAATGCTCGTAAAAATATTTCCATGAAAAGATCTTCGATGAAGCGCAAATATCACGGATATTCCACTAATTTCATGGAGTATAGAAGTCAAAACTTTAACCAACTGAGTATAATAAGGAATGGAATAACAAAAGAAATCACAAGGCATGCGATAGACCGCATATGCGAGTTATTCCAATGTAATAATAAATAACGAAAATCGTGTCCGACGTAAAATGCACATAAGGGATATTCCAACGTAATAATAAAGATTTTGAATCGGTGTGACAACCCCAAAATAGGTCCATTCCATCCAACCCATTCTCGAGTCGCCAAATACATAGTACTGAAAACAACTACAACTTTATTACAACAATTGTCGTGCAAAATACAACAACACATATGCTGTGAGTTTGGATACAAATATATACCAACTGTGACACTCATCCCAACCTTGGATAGCACATCACAATGACACCTTACATAAAGGTATAGTCAAAAACTGTTTTAGAAATTAGAATCTTTGGGAAGTGCTCAAGGAAACCTTCGTACATTGGAGGCCATGCGTCTAGGTTATGATAGATATCATATGGCCACAGAATTATCCTTGGTTGACCCCAAAGAAAAACGAGAAGATCACTATCATATTATTCTCAATGGTGAGTCTTCTCTTGACATATCATTATCTCCACTGTCTCTAAATGAGAATTATACTTCAAACAAACACCAAGATTATATAGGTAGTGCTCGTAAATATACTCAGCAAGTGGATGAGCACAACCCTATCTTATGATGACACGAGGTTGTATGTCATTAGACATCTTGTATGATAGTGGCAAAACACCCTTCTAACGTTGGGGTCGCCTCACCCTAGTTGATTCACCAAATATAACTACTAAATGATGACCACTGTTCTATTCCCCTGTTACCCCCGCTCGACCCAGCTACACTCTTATTACCTGAAAGGAATTGTGAAATAGAAGGGTGAGCACAACTAGCCCAATAAAGAATATCATGACTAAAGATAATTAAATTATCAATAGCCTTCATCAATAATAAATCAGAGATTTAGAACATATGGTAGATGATAAAAATTTCAACCATAGTTGCAGCGGAACGAGCAATCCATTAGAAGAGTCAAATAGACCATAAAGTCTATTATCTTCTATATTAAAAATCCACCAACAATGTTTTATCCCTGTAACATCAATCAACAGCCTCGGTCCACAATCATATGAATAACTCATAATCATAATTGTGATTCTAAATTTCTCTTCGCATCTAGGACGAAGATAATTTTCATCACATGTCTTTACCTGAAACATCAAATATCATGGTTATACCAAATCACGCCTCCTGCTTATAATCATACTAACAATTTCATCTTTGCACTATGGGCCAAATATATTCGTCAATGTACCATCTTTGCACTACAGTGCCAAAGATATTCAATAACAGTCATCTTTGCACTACAGCCAAAGATATTCATCAACAATTCATCTTTGCACTACAGCCAAAAAGATATTCCTCAACAGCTCATATTTGCACCACAAAGCCAAATATATTCATCAACAGCCATATTTGCACTACATGCCAAATATATTAATATCTCAAGAAATATATAATAATTTCAGAATTTATATAAACAATAATTATAACCATGTTGATCATTTCACCTTTGCACTTAAACTAAAGATATTCAATTATAAATTCAATGGTCTTGATCATATGAGTCAATAATTTAACTTTGCACTACTGGCCAAAGAGAACCCATAGTCATGATTATACCAAAAATCTACCCATTTTTATACTCAAGTCAAAGAGAAATATCATCATTAGGGTTATAAAAAATGTTATATATGATAATAAAAATAATATGATCAACATATAGTTTTAATCTCAAGAGTAATATTTATAAATCAACTATAATTTGGTTAGAAAAAGAAACCAATTCTGTCATGAATACCAACTTCGTGAATAGTAACTCATGAATAGTAACTCGTGAATAGTAACTCATGAATAGTAAACCCGACACAAAAAGGTGGAAATTCCACAATAAAATCCATACCACTATTTCGGTATAATGATATTGAAATAACATTTCTTAAACTTATAAACAATTTATTTTAATTGTTTACACTTTACTAATAATGCATTTAATCATTCTAAAATGCCAAACTCATAAGATTTAATCACCAAATAACCAAAACCCTCATCAAAAATCTGCATATACCTCATATAGGATTCTCAAGCCATAAAATTCTATTTTCCAATTTTCTTACTTCACATAACATATTTAATTCATTTACTCATAACTAGTCCATTTTCATGAAAAATACCAAATCAGTTCCAACAATATTTCTTTTCTGGGATTTAGCAGAATATAGTCCCATATTGTACATATATTTTGCTCAGAATTTTTAAAATTCATTTACTATTTTTCATATGGCCAAAACCGCTGAATATTTAGACATTTATCATAAATTGTACTTTTATCCAAAAATTCCAAAATTCACAGAGTATACTGATATTATATAGATATACTTCCAATAAGAATTTCATCAATTTTGGAGTTAACCACAAGGAGTTATAAGCGGTTACTTTTAAAATAGTCTTTTCTCATAAAATTCATAACTCTTAATCTATAAATCCAAAAATCACCATTTTTGGACACAATCAATAAAACTCATCAAAATATCATTTCAAATTTTTTCAGAATTTTTTGAAGGTTGAAAGAAGTACGAACTAAAAAACATAATAAACCTTAAAATCCCTTATCTCAAAAGAGCAGTATTTTTGACTTGAATATCGGATATAACGCTGAACGAACTTGCGTTGTATAGCAACACTCAAGATATCTAAATACTAGCAAAAATATGCTTGATAATATAGAGAGAGAAAACTTATGTTTCTGGTGTGATTTTCAATTTTAACTTAAGCACCTATTTATAGGAAAATGCTAGAACGCCATAGGAGACTAAAATAATAAAAAATTATTATTATTAAACAAAATTTCCATGCCACCCATCTTTAAAATTCTAGCAGCCAACTTGGAAGAAAAACAAGCAGCGCACATATTTTATGTGACGCCCCCAAAATTAGGTATACATCACCCATCTTGGGTCGCCAGATACATGGTACAGAATTCAAATACAACTTACTAATACAACTGTCGTGTACAATACGAAAAAACATAAACTGTGAGTTTGAATACAATTATTGTCTACTAGAGATTATACAAACTCAAAAGGAGTCCTCATTATAATTATTATCACACTATTTCACAAAATAGTGAGGACTACTAATGCTATCCTCTGGACCATCACTCCGTTCCCCGACTCGTCCCAACTATATTCTCATTTCACAGAAGAATGGAAAAGAAAGGGTGATCTCAACTAGCCCAGTAAGAAATATTATGACTAAGATAATGCAGATTAAATTATCATTAGCCTCCAACAATGTTAAACTGATAAAATATAATAGACATCAAGTTTAACTGCAGCGGAACAAGCAATCCATTAAAAGAGTCAAGTAGAGAATAGAATATATTATCTTTTATGATTTAAAAAGTTTTTCATCACTTTTATCGCTGAGACTCAAATTTCAATAAATAATCCACATCATTAAATCATCCTCGCATTACAAAAGCCAAGGATATTCTTTAAGATCACGACCACAAATTATCCATCCACAACGGCCAAAGATAATCGTGTTTTCATCAACGGTCCTCCGATCATGCCATAAAATAATTCATCTTTGCTCCTTGGTCAAGAGAATCCATAGCCATAATCATACCAAAACTCGCCCATCAATGCACTACGGGCCAATTAGGACTTTTAATTTTCACATCATTTGTAACGTTACGGTCATAATTATACCGAATAATCTCTGGTCATAATCATACCAAGTCCATCTATGCACTATAGGCCACATATGACTTTCAACATAACATAAACATGAGGATGATTACAATGATATAAGAATTCAATTAAACAAGTTCAAGAATTAATTTGTCCAGGAACCAATAATGTCCAAATTGTCAACATGATACTGCTTTGTAGAGTAAAATTCAAGAATGCTCAGAAGAATATTTCCACGAAAAGATACTGGATGAAGCGCAAATATCAAGGATATTCCACTAATTTCATGGAGTATAGAAGTCAAAACTTTAACCAACTGAGTATAATAAAGAATGGAATAACAAAAGAAATCACCATGCATGCGGTATTTTGCATGTATTTGGTTATTCCAATGTAATAATAATAACGGAACTAGGTCGTGTGAAATTCACACCAAGCGGGATGTTTCAAATGTAATAATAAATGCGAATAATAAATGATGGAATCAGTGTCCTACGGCGTATAAAGATGCATGGGATATTCCGACGAATAATAAAGACGGAATAATAAAAATGGAACCAGTCCCATGCACATCATGCATGCCAGATATTCAAACATAATAATAAAGACAGAATAATAGAAGAATGTCACCAAGTATAGGGTAGCCCGCGTATACAGTTTATTCCAACAGAACAATAAAGAAATAGAAAAACAGAAGTTCTCTTCTTGAACACAAAAGAATAATATCCCTTACCGTAAATAATACTTGATATAAGAGTAGTGAAGTAGCAGAAAACTTTTTTTCTATCTCTCTATAGTTTCTCTCTAGAGTTCAAAGGAATTCGTAAGAAAATAATGAAGGAATGAGCTTCTATTTATAGAAAAATGGAATGCATAAGAATTAATCCATGAACCTGTCCCGTATTGATTTACTTTAATCGACGGTTTATATTTAAAGAAAAATCTTTTAAATAAAATATAATATATTCTATTTATATAAAAAGATTTTTATTATGCAAACACTATATCTTGAGGCTTTATCTACGCAAACACTATGCATAATAAAATATAATATATTCTATTTATAGAATAATTTAATAAAGTATTCATTTTATATAAAAAAGATTTTACTATGCAAAACACTATGCATAATAGAATATAATATATTCTATTTATAGAATAACTTTAATAAAATATTACATTTTATATAAAAAATGTTTCTATTTTATTACGTGAATAAAACAAAACTTCTAAATCAACAATAATTGAATCAAATAATGTGAGATACTATAAAGAACTATTGTAGCAATAATTGAACAAAACCGAGTGACTTCTCACATAAATATCAATAATCAATACCGGTATTTACTATGCAACAACGCCAGACATCGTACTTTACTACCGAGTAGTAGTTCAACAATGATCAATCTGTAAAACTTTCGCCGCTATTTTCAATAAAATATTTTTGTCGTTTTCTCAATTCGATAATAATTTCGTTGTGGGGTCCACTAATGATTGTGCTTGTCATCACGAATATTTCCCTTTTAAAACGAATATTCCCCGACCAATCGAATATAATATGACAACTTGCATACTTTGCAAAATTTATAAATATTAACCACAACTATAACATTATCTCAAATTCACACCATAATATAAAAAATATTATTTCGAGAAAATTAATTCTTTATTCATAAAATCTGGGGTTTCACATTTTAAACAAGAGTGGGTCCCATCCATAATTTTAATAAAAATCATTTTATTTTTCAAAACTTCAACAATTCATAGAAAATAGACCGTTTGTCAAAAAAATACGAATTTTATTTCCATTCTGCCTGAAATCGAATTCTCTAAAACTTTGTAGCTTTGAGTATTTCCAAATTCCACATCAAAAATATCCAAAATCCACAAACGAATTATTTTTAATGCCTCCAGACCGACAAAATACTGATAAAAATACCTCAGCATTAATTCCTTCATTTTTATCCACATAAAAATAAATATATCCATCATTTATATCCACATAAAATAAATATTTCCTTATCATATAAATCAATAATTAATTATTCACAAATAATAATGACAACCAAAGTGCGCTTCTGGAAAGAGGAGATTTTTCGATAAGGATTTCTCCTTCTCGGCGCTTGATTAGGTGACCAAACCTCTCCTTGACAGAATTTTCTAGACATTGCCAATGTGACAACCCCAAAATAGGTCCATTCCATCCAACCTATTCTGAGTCGCCAAATACATGGTACAGAAAATAACTACAACTTTATTAATACAATTATCGTGCAAGATAAGACAACACTTAAACTGTGAGTTTAAATACAAATATATACCAACTGTGACTCATGTCCCAACCGTGGACAGCACCTCATAATGACACCGCACATAAAGGTATAGTCGAAAACTGTTTTAGAAATTAGAATTTTTGGGAAGTGCTCAAGGAAACCTTCGTACATGGGAGGCCATGTGTCTAAATTATGATAGATATCATATGACCACAGAATTATCCTTGGTTGACCCAATAGACCCCAAAGAAAAACAAGAAGATTACTATCATATTCTTCCCAATGGTGTGTCTTCTCTTGACATATTATTATCTCCACCGTCTCTAATTGAGAATTATACTTCAACAAAACTCCAAGATTATATAGGCAGTGCTCGTATATATACTCAGCAAGTGGATGAGCACAACTTTGTCTTATGATGACTCGAGATTGTATGTCATGAGACATCTTGTATGATAGTGACAAAACACCCTTCCAAGTTAAATTCACCTCACCCTCAACATCTATAGATCACCGTTCTATTCCCCTCGTTATTCCCCGCATCCCAAATTTACACTTTTATTACCTGAAAGGAATTGTGAAACAAAAGGGTGAACACAATTAGCTCAGTAAAGAATATCATGACTAAAGATAAATAAATTATCAATAGCCTTCAACAGTAATAAATTAGAGATTTAGAACATATGGTAGATGATAAAACTTTTCAACCATAGTTGCAGCGGAACGAGCAATCTATTAGAAGAGTCAAATAGACTATTTAAGTCTTCTCCATGTTAAAAGTCCACCAACAATGTTTTATCCCTGTAACATCAATCAATAATTCCTGTCCACAATCACATGTTTAACTCATAATCGTAATTGTTGTTCTAAATTCTTTTTCTCATCCAGGACAAAGATAATTTTATCACCAAACATCAAAGATCATGGTTATACCAAATCACGCCTCATGTTCATAATCATACTAATAAATTCATCTTTGCACTACTGGGCCAAAGATATTCATCAACAGATTCATCTTTACTTTCACTTTCCACATGCCAAAGATATTCATCGAAATCATTCATCTTTGCACTACTGGGCCAAAGATATTCATCAATAAGTCATCTTTGCCAAAGATATTCATATCTCAAAGAAATATATAATCATTTAAGAATTTATATAAAAAATAATTATAACCATGTTGATCAATTCACCTTTGCACTTAAGCTAAAGATATTCAATTATAAATTCAATAGTCATGATCATACCAGTCACAATTCAACTTTTCACTACTGGCCAAAGATAACCCTAGTCATGATCATACCAATAATCTACCATCTTTACACTCCAGTGAAAGAGAATTTCAACATCAGGGTTATAAAAATGTTATATATGATAATAAAATCAATATATAGTTTTAATCTCCAGAGTAATATTCATAAATCAACTATAATTTGGTTAGAAAAAGAAACCAATTTTGTAGTGAATAGTACCCGTGAATAGTAATTCATGAATAGTAACTCGTGAATAGTAACCCGTCGTGAATAGTAACTCATAAATAGTAAATCATGAATAATAAATCATGAATAGTAACCCCGACATGAAAAAGTTCCAAATTTGATAAAAAATTCCAACCAACATTTTTGCATAATGATATTGAAGAAAATATCATTTTAAGAAGAATATAACACCCCTTACTATCCCTTATAATCCCTTACTATCCCTTACCTCAAAAGAGTAGTACTTCTGACTGGAATAACGCTGAACGAACTTGCACCGTATAGAAACACTCAAGATATCAAAATACTCACAAGAATACACTTGATAATATAGAGGGAGAAAAATTCAGTTTTTGGTGTGATTTTCATTTCTAACCTAAACACCTATTTATAGGAAATTGCTTAGAACACCAAAGCAGAAAATTTAATAAAATATTATTATAATAAATTATAATCCTACGCACACTACACCAGACCAAACTCATCATCCATTCACCCAAAACAATAACAAAAACGTTTTTCATAATTAAAATATTTTAAACTTCCAAAAATCAATTATTTCGGAACTTCGGAACTTCAATAATTCATAATAAATAGCCCATTTATCAGAAAATTCGAATCTCGTGAGGTTTTATAGGAAATTCAATTCTCTACAACTTTACAAAAGAAAGTTTTTTCAAATTCCACACAGAAATTGACCGAAATCCACATCCGGACGATTTTACAGGCTATAATCAAATTTCAGTCAAGAAATGGGTCCACCAACATGTTTAACATGTTTTAAACAAATTTTGCAACAAAAATACTATTCCTCCTCATATACTCATATATCCCACATTCATTATAAAAATATCATCATTATTATATTATAATAATATAATAAAATATTATTTTATCAGAAAAGATAAAATATTAATTTTTAACAATTGTCACTTTAAAAATTTTCTCCATCTATATCCACATAAAATCAATATTTTCCTCATCATATAAATCAATAATTAATTATTCACAAATAACATTACTGAGAATCACAATCTCGACAACCGTGCCGCTTCGGAAAGAGGGGCTTTCGAATAAGAATTTCTCTCTCTTGCGCAAGTGATTAGGTAACCAAACCTCTCATTGACAGAACTTTCTAGACATTGCCAATAATGTTATCTAATAATATTATCCAAATAATATGAATTATTACTTCGATAATGGAAAATACTGTGTAGTGACAATTATTGAAACAACAGTAATATAAATATCAACGCAACAATTATTGAATCAAAAATAAAATATTGAATAGTAATTATTGTAACAATTATTGAGTAGTGCCTTCTTACGTAAGAATCAATAATTGGTGCAATACTGCGCGCTATCGCAACAACGCTAATTCTTGTGTTTTAAACCACGGGTATTCCAACAATGTTAATTGGTAATAATTATACCAAGTTATTTATAAATAACTCAAATTTGTCGTTTTCTTCATCCGGACAGCTTATTCATTATGGGGCCCACAAATGGGCTCGCTGGCCATATACGAATATTCCCCGACAGAAAGAATATTCCACGACCAAACGAATATTCTCCGACAACAATGAATATTTTATAACCACTTGCATATTTTGAAAAAAAAATTCATATAACACCCTTAACTTTAACTTTTATCAATTTAACCATTTACTGAATAGTAATTATAAGAAAAATTGAATACTTTTATTTCATAAAATTCGGGATCTTACAGCCAATAATGCTATCTAATAATATTATTCAAATAATATGAATTATTAATCTGATAATGGAGATATTGTGCAGTGACAATTATTGAAACAATAATAATATAAAATATCAACGCAGCAATTATTGAATCAATAAAATAAAATATTGAATGAATAATTACTCGTAACAATTATTGAGTAAAGGCCTTCACGTAAGAATTAATAATTCAAAAATACCGCGGTAATACCGGTAATGCTTTCGCAAGCGATAACGCCATTCTCGTATTTTAACCACCGGTATTCTAACGATGTTAATTGTGAATAACTACGCCAAGTTATTTTTAAAAACTCAAATTTTATCATTTTCTTCATCCGACAGCTTATTCACATGGGCCCATAAATGGTCATACCGTCAATGCGAATATTCTCCTAATGTAAAAGAATATTCCACGACCAAACGAATATTCCTCGACAATTGAATATTTTATAACCACTTGCGTATTGTGAAAAAATTTCATATCTCACCCTTAACTTTAAGCTTTTATCAATTTAATCATTTCATAAATTTCGGGGTCTTATCATCGTGTCCGGTAGAAACGCATGCATGTAATATTCCAAATGTAATAATATAGAAGCGGAACCCGGTGTATGGCGTAAAACGCATTGACAGATAGGATATTCAAATGTATAATAAAGATTTTAACCAGTCCCATGAGAACGCATGCACGTGATGTTCCAACGAATGATAAAGAATGGAACAACGAAGAATTTCACCAAGTATAGGGTAGGCAGCGTGATCAAAGTTATTCCAATGTAATAATAAAGAATGGAATAATGAAGTTCTCTTCATGGATAAGAAAGAAATAATACTCCCTACCTTAGAAAAACTGGATATTGGAATAGTGAGGTAGCAGACTTCTCTTCTTCTTTCTATGATTTCTCTCTATAATAATCGCTCTAAAGCTTTTGTGAATTGGTGAGAAATGAAGGAAGAATGAGGTTCTATTTATAGAAAAATATAGTTTCGATAATTGCACGTTTTTGGGCTCAAAAAATTTCAGTACAATACCTCCAACTTTTCCTTTATTTTTAATTTAGTGATGGAAGTATTATCAAACTTGCACCACCTCTCCTAATAGTAAATAATGTGATTCAATAGTAAATTATGTGAATTAATAGTTCTAGACATGTGAAAATACGAATTACAATATAGTACCTCCATCTATACCTCAATTTTTAACTTAGTCATGCAAGTATTATCAATCTTGCACCCACTCCCCTAATAGTATCAAGAATGTGAAATAATAGTATACACATGTAAACAAATAGTTATAATCATGTGAAATAATAGCAATCAATTTGTGACGCCCCCAAAATAGGTATACAACACCCATTCTGAGTCGCCAAAATACATGGTATAGAAAGCAAACTACAACTTTGATAATACAGATGTCGTGTAGAATACGACAATACAACTGTGAGTTTAAATACAAATATTGGCTTCTAGACAATATACACACCCAAATAAGTCCTCATTAATTATTCATACACTATTTTACGAAATAGTGAGGATAAATAAAACATCTTCCTAGAACCATCACTCCATACCCCCAACTCGATCCTCCGCTATGTTCTCACCTCCCGAGAAGAAAAATGGAACAAAAGGAAAAGGGTGAGCTCAACTAGCCCAATAAAAGAATATTATGACTAAGATAATATACAACAAATTATCGTTAGTCTTCAACAGGGAAAAATCTAATAGAATACAATAGACAACAAGTTTTAGATCAACAAATGCAATGAAAGCAATGATCCATTAGAAGAGTTACGTAGAATGAATTCTATTGTCTTCTAAGATTTAAAAGTCCATCATCAATATTTCATCCTCAGAACAACAATCAATATACATCTTTAATCATCTTTGCACTACTGGTGCCAAAGATATTCATTTATATCACCAAATTGGTCATGTTCATCTCAACACTGCTCATCTTCTGCACTACTAGGCCAAAGAGATTCATCGATTTAATCATTCATCTTTGCACTACAAAAGCCAAAGATATTCATCAAGTATCACCATTAAGGACCGAGGATGATGAAAAACATTTTTAGAACGAATCCAAAGATATAGAAGGACAAATATTAGGGATTAAATATAACGGTTTATCCAAGATCAATAATACTTCATAATAAACGATTTTGAAGCGAAACTCAAAAATAACGATCAAAACATGGATCCAATCAAAGATAGTAGCCAAAATAGACATCTTGGACAAAAAGAAAATTTTTATTTTTGATTGAATAGTCTTAGTATTTGTGAATAGTCTTAGTATCGTGAATAAGAACCCCACACACAAAAAGATAGAAATTTCACAAAAAATATCTTCACGCTTCGTGAATAAGTAACTCGTGAATAAGAACTCATGAATAGTATTCCGGCATGAAAAAGTTCCAAATTTGATAAAAGTTCAACAAAGATTTTGGCATAATGATATTGAAGAAAATAATATCATTTCCGAAAGAAATAACATCCACCTACCTCAAAATAACCGTATTTTAATGAATTTCTAGATATAGTCTTGTGAAACTCGCATACTCAGATATAGCAATACTCAAAGTATACTCACAAGAATACGCTCGATAATATAGAGAGAAGAGAGAAACTTAGTTTAGTGTGTGATTTTCAATTCTAACTTAGCCCTCTATTTATAGGAAAATGTTAGAACGCATGAAAGGAGACTAAATTAATAAAATATATTATTATTTATTCCAAATTCCTACCTACATGTTTTGAAAACTATAGCATGCCTTCTTTGGTCAAAAAACATCACCACCCATGTGCCAACAACCACAAAAACGTTTTTCTTATATAAAATAATTAAAACTTCCAAAATCAATTATTTGAACTCCTAACTTCAATAATTCATGATAAATAGCCATTTTGTCGAAAAATTGAATGTCGCGACTTTTTTATAGGAAATTCAATTCTCTACTGACTTTTCTGTAAGGAAGTTTTTCCAAATTCCAAACGAAATTATCCAAATCCATAAATGAGCAATTTTACGATACTATAATCAATTTTCTATTAAGAATTGTGTCCACCGACACACAAAAACATATATTAAACATTTAATGCCACAAAATACTCTACCTCCTCATATACTCATATATCCCACATTCATTATAAAATATCACCGTTAATATATTATTAAAATAATATATTTAAATGAATTATTTTATCGTAAAAGATAAAATATTAATTTTCAACAATTGTCACATTAAAATTTTCTCCATCTATATCCACATAAAATCAATATCATATAAATAAATAATTAATTATTCACAAATAATATTATAGAATCACATTACTAACAACCAGGCGCCTTGGAAAGAGGGGCTTTCCAATAAGGATTTCTCACTTCTTGGCAGCGCAATTAGGTGACCAAACCTCTCCTTGATGTAACTTTCTAGACATTGCCAATAATGTTATCGATAATATTATTCAAATAATATGAATTATTGATTTGATAATGGAAAATCTTGTATAATGACAATTATTGAAACAACAAAGGATACCAAATATCAACGCAGACAATTATTGAATCAATATAATATTAAGCGAAGAACTCATCGTAACAATTATTGAGTAGTGCCTTCTTTACGTAAGGATCAATAATTCAACAATCTTTATGTAATACTGCGCCATCTTCTTGTGCGACCACGCATATTATCGTATTTTAACCACCGTGTAACCCAACAAAGTTAAGCGGTAACAATTTATGCCGTTATTTATAAAACTCAATCTTTATCGCTTTCTTTCATCCAACCGCTTTTCCGTTATATGGCCCACTAATGATCAATGGCACCGTCATCACGAGATTCCTCAAAAAAAAGAATATTCCATGACCAAACGAATATTCCCAGACAATAATGAATATTTTATAACCACTTGCTTATTTTGTAAACTTTGCATATTTCACCCATAACCAAAGAATTATATCAAATTAACCCTTATTAATTTAGAATAATGAATAAAGGAAAATTCAATTTTATTTATAATAAGTTGGGGTCTTACAACCTCCCCTCCTTATGAAATTTCGTCCTCGAAATTGACGTACATACCTGGTGTATCGAAAAGGTGAGGGTACCTCACTTTCATCTCCAATTCCAACTCCAATGTCATTTCCTCAATTGCATGGTTTCTCCACAAAACCTTAACTTGTGGTATAACCTTCGTGCGTAAGACATGCTCTTTACTATCCAAAATCTCAACAGGTATCTCCTCGTATGTTAAATCTTCAGCTATCTCGTCTGGTTCTAACGCAATAATGTGGTTCGGATCTTTCACATATTTACGAAGCATAGATATATGAAAAACATTATGAACACAAGACATGTTTGGAGGTAACGCGAGTCTATAAGCCACGTTTCCTATTCGGTCAAGAATCTCAAATGGACCAACAAACCTTGGATTGAGCTTTCCTCTTTTTCCAAATCTTGTAACTCCTTTCCATGGAGCAACACGTAACAATACATGATCTCCAATATTAAACTCCACGTCCTTTCTATGAAGATCAGCATAACTCTTTTGTCGATCTTATGAGGTTTGAATACGTTGTCGAATCATTTGGATCTTTTCTGTAGTCAAGCGTACTAATTCTGGTCCCAACAACGTTGCTTCTCCCACCTCGTCCCAGCATACTGGAGAACGACATTTTCGTCCATACAACGCCTCAAATGGAGCCATGCCTATACTTGCTTGATAACTGTTGTTGTAAGAGAATTCCACCAGTGGCAAGTACTTATCCCAACTTCCTTTGAAATCTAGAACACAGTCTTAATAGATCTTCAAGGTTTGAATAGTCCTCTCCGATTGTCCGTCTGTTTGAGGATGGTATCTTTGAATCAATCAATAAATCCGTGCCCATAGCTTTCTGCAAGCTAACCCAAAATCTTGAAGTGAATCTCGGGTCACGATCCGAAACTATGGATACTGGCATGCCATGCAATCGTACAATCTCATTCACGTACATACGAGCAAGACGTTCAAGGGAATAAGTCTCGCGTATCGGTAAGAAATGGGCAGACTTGGTTAATCTATCAACAATAACGAAATCCATGGTAATGTGTTCCCATTTCCATTCCGGAATCTCAAGTGGTTGCAATGGACCTTTTGGCACTTGATGCTCCGCCTTTACACGTTGACAGGTTAAACATCTTGAGATAAACTCCGCAATCTCTCTCTTCATATTGTTCCACCAAAATGTATGTCAAATATCATGATACATTTTGGTACTCCTGTGATGGATTACAAGCGGGGTGTTGTGTGCCTCCATCATGATTTTATGCTTCAGTCGAGAATCGTTAGAACGCAAAAGTCTAGAATTGACTCAAGTATTCCTTCTTCATCGATTCTTGCTTCGGAACAAAGACCTTCTTCCACTTTCTTCTTCATTTGTATGTCCCCAGTCCGTAGCTTGAGCGACTTTTAACTTTATCAATTAAAGTCGGTTCTACTCAGATATTCGCCATCATCATGTGGGATCCTGGAGTCTTTAATTCTATCTTCATCCTTTGTAAGTCGTATAAAATGGGTCTTTATGTTGACAATATTGCACTCAGACTTGCATATGATCTTCTACTCAATCGCGCCGTCATTACTACGTTCGCTTTTCGAGGATGATATTGAATAGTGTGATCGTAATCTTTTAATAGCTCAAGCCAACGTCGTTGCTGCATATTGAGTTCTTTTTGGGTGAAGAAATATTTGAGGCTTTTATGGTCCGTATAAATCTCCACTTTCTCTCCATACAAGTAGTGTCTCCATATCTTTAACGCGAATACGACTGCTGCCAACTCTAGATCATGAGTAGGATAATTCCTCTCATATTCTTTGAGTTGTCGTGAGGCATAGGCTATGACTTTCCCATGTTGCATGAGAACACATCCTAACCCCTTGCCAGAAGCATCGCTGTAGATAACAAATCCATCCAAACCAGATGGTATTGTTAGAAACAGTCTTAAAATGAGTCTCCTCTTGAGCTCTTGGAAACTCTTCTCACATTCTCCGCTCCATATGAATTTTGTATCTTTCCGAGTCAGCTGAGTTAACGGAGTAGCGATTCGAGAAAATCCTTCCACGAATCTCCGATAATAACCAGCTAAGCCCAGAAAGCTGCGTACTTCGGTCACCGACTTCGGTTGCTCCCAACTTTGTATTGCTTCAATCTTCGCGGGTCCACAGATACTCCTTGTTTTGACACCACGTGCCCAAGGAATGCTACTTCCTCGCCGAACTCGCATTTCTTGACTTTTGGCATAAAGCTTGTGTTCACGAAGTCTTTGTAGTACCAAACTTCAAATGGTGTTCATGATCTTCACGGCTTTTGGAATAGATGAGGATGTCATCAATAAAGACAACAACGAATCGATCCAAATATTCTTTGAATACGGTTCATCATATCCATGAAAGCGGCGGGGAGCATTAGTCAATCCAAAAGACATGACCAAAAATTCATAATGCCCGTGATCGAGTCCTCGAATGCCGCTCTTTGGAATATCCTCGGTTTTAATCTTCAAATGATGATATCCGAACGAAGATCAATCTTTGAAAAGAATTGCGCTCTCAGAATCGGGTCGAACAGGTCATCAATGCGAGGTAAATATACCTATTCTTGATGGTGACATGGTTCAATTCTCGATAGTCAATACAAAGTCGCATACTCCCGTCTTTCTTCTTTACGAATAAAACAGGAGCACCCCAAGGAGACGTCTTTAGGACGAATGAAACCCGATGTCTAATAATTCCTCGTAGTTGGACTTTTAACTCCACGAAGTTTAATAGAGCCATTCGATATGGGGTTTTAGAAATGGGTTTTGTACCCGGTTCAAGGTCAATAAAGAATTCAACATCACGTTCTGGGGGTAAACCAGGAAGCTCTTCAGGAAATACATCAGGGAATTCTCTAACCACAGAAATATTATTCAAATCTGACTTGTCTTTATTCAAATCCATAACATGGGCTAAGAAAGCTTGACATCCGTTTTTCAATAAACGAATAGCTTTGTGGCTTGATATGATGATGATCGATTTTAGTGGTTTAGTGGTTTGAATTAAGTATGACAGAGTTAGTTAGAATATGAAAACTAACCACCTTACGAAAACAATCAATTTTGGCATGATGAGTGGTTAACCAATCAATTCCTAAAATCACATCAAAAGTAAGTATCTTTAAAGAGATAAGATCAACAGGTAATGTGATAGTGCCAACTTGGATCATGCAAGATTTATAAACTGTAGATGTAACGAAGGTTTCACCCAACGGAGTTTCAACGATAAATCAAAATCTAATTTCTCCTGAGTCAAGTTTAAGCGTTGAGCACAAGCGGGAGAGATAAAAGAATGGGTAGAATCCTGATCTAGTAAGGTATAAACTTCGCAAGAATTCAAGATTAGCTTACCGTGATCACCTCGTTCGGGTTCCTCACGTTTTGGCGATCACGACAAAAAAGCTCTTCCAGAACCACCGATTTCGACTTATCCGGATGACCCTTGGAATCACCTCACTTTGAACTTGGTTTCGCTATAAATACAATCTCGAAAGCGATGTGGCCTTCCTTTCCATAGTTGTAACATACCTTGGATTGTTGTGATGATTTGGTGATATGTCCCTCCTTCCGCATTTGTAACATCTAACTGGCGGTCGTTCTCCTCCCTAGCATTTGTTGTTGGTCTTTGGTCTTCATTGTTGATGTCTTCCGTCATTGTTGAATCTTCTCTTTCAAATTTCCACTTGAGTCACCTTTCCTATTATCATGTCCACGATTACCACCGAGTGGTTACCTCCTTTATCCATATTCTTTCCTCCTCATTTATTATCATCGTTACGATGACTACCACAGTTGTGGTCCCTCGGTTGAGTATACTCACTATCTCGCTCTAATAATAAGCGAGCCTGTGATTGACAACATCTCAATACTGAGAAAAACTTATGAGAGATAAGGTATTGAAGAATCTTGGGTTTTAGACCTCTCGAAAACATACTGCGTCATTCGTTCCTCATTCTCCACCAAATGAGGTGCAAACACGATAACCTGCGAACTTTGCCTCGTCTTTGAGACAATCGTCATGTTGTTCGCTCGAAGTCTAATAAACTTACCTCCTTCATATGCATGAATACTTTCTCGAAAGTACTTGTCATTGAAACGATTCTGAAATCTTTCCCAAGACATGTTAAGTGCATCTGGTGAGTGCGCTTCACAATTCCCACCCACCGTCATCTGCTTCACCACGAAAACATAAAGGTGGCGAATGGAACCTTCATTCCTCCGTGCACCCCCAAGACATCGAATATCTTGGTAATTTGTTTGACCCACATTTACGCCTTGATCGAATCCGGCTTTCCATGGAAATCTGGTGGTCCCAACTCCTTGAATCCTTTGGTCAGTGATGGCCGTAGCGTTGCCATCATTTCCACCACCGTATTTTGTACACGAGTCTCCTCGTCTCGATTTTGCATGAAATGCAAAAGCTCCTAAATATTCCATCGTTCATCGTTTGCTCGGTAGTGTTGTTTACGGGAGGAATATTGCTTTCACTGTTGCCGCGTTCTCTTGTTTTGCGACTAAAGGTTGTTCCACAGTCTCATAAACTCCATTGTTAACGTTCTCGTGACCGTTCTTAAATACCGCCATAAAACAAGGGTTAATTAAACAAATTAACATATCACATAATATCCTATATTATGACCGATCAACAAATAAGCTTAGGTAGGACACACTTTAGTGAAGGATTTACTCGCTCTCCTCCTAGTTCTATTCCCCGATCTCCTTGGAGATCATATCCCTAAGCTCGATACCAACCGTGACTTTAGACACCAACTTGTGTCAACACCTCACATTGATACCTATCGGTTTGCCACCGCAGAGCAGGCGTCCCCTACGGAGAGTGCGGCTTTGCATTCCCCATCAACGAAGTCACCAAATGAGAGGCTCGAGGCTCTTTACTTATAGCTCGATATTAATTGTGGCGCCCCAAAAATAGGTATATAACACCCATTCGAGTCGTCAAAAATACATGGTATAGAAAGCAAACTACAACTTTGATAATACGAGATGTCGTGTAGAATCGACAATACAACTGTGAGTTTAAATACAAATATTGGCTTCAGACAATATACACACCCAAATAAGTCCTCATTAATTATTCATACACTATTTTACGAAAATAGTGAGGGATGTAATTAAAACATCTTCCTAGAACCATCACTCCATACCCCGACTCGATCCTGCTATGTTCTCACCTCCTGAGAAGAAAAATGGAACAAAAAGGAAAAGGGTGAGCTCAACTAGCCCAGTAAAGAATATTATGACTAAGATAATATACAACAAATTATCGTTAGTCTTCAACAGGAAAAATCTAATAGAATACAATAGACAACAAGTTTTAGATCAACAAATGCAATGAACAAAGAATCCATTAGAAGAGTCACGTAGAAATGAATTCTACTTTCTTCTAAGATTTAAAAGTCCATCATCAATATTTCATCCTCAGTAACAACAATCATATACATCTTTAACCATCTTTGCACTACAGCCAAAGATATTCATTTATATCACCAATTGGTCATGTTCATCTCAACACTGTTCATTTTTGCACTCACGGCCAAAGAGATTCATCAGTTTAATCATTCATCTTTTGCACCACAAAGCGAAGATATTCATCAAGTATCACCATTAAGGATCGAGGATGATGAAAAACATTTTTAAGAAACGAATCCGGTGATATAGAAGGACAAATATTAGGGATTCGTATAACGGTTTATCCAAGATCAATAATACTTCATAATAAACGATTTTGAAGCGAACTCAAAAATAACGATCAAAACATGGATCCAATCAAAGATAATAAGCAAAATAGACATCTTGGACAAAAGAAAAATTTTCATTTTTCTATTGAATAGTCTTAGATTTGTGAATAGTCTCAGATATCGTGAATAATGTCGTATACGTGAATAAGAACCCCACACAAAAAAGATAGAAATTTCACAAAAATATCTTCACGCTTCGTGAATAGTAACTCGTGAATAAGAACTCATGAATAGTAACTCGTGAATAAGAACTCATGAATAAGTAACCCGCATGAAAAAAGTTCCAAATTTGATAAAAAGTTCAACAAAGATTTTGGCATAATGATATTGAAGAAAATAATATCATTTCGAAAGAAATAACATCCTTACCTCAAAATAACCGTATACTTACATTGAATTTCTAAGATATAGTCTTTGTGAAACTCGCATAGTATAAAACACTCAAAGTATACTCACAAGAATACGCTCGATAATCGAATATTATATAACAACTTGCGTACTTTGCAAAATTTATAAATATTACCCCCAACTATAACATTATATCAAATCCACACCATAATATTCAAAAATATATTTCGAGAAAATTTAATCTTTATTCAAAAAGTTGGGGTCTTACATGTAGTGCAAAGATGAATATTTGATTTCAGTTATATATTGATTGATGTTTCAGGGATAAAAGATAGACGATGAACTTTTAAATTCATATATAGAAGATAGTAGATTTCATTCTTTACTTAACTCTTCTAATGAATTATTATTTCCGCTGCGAATATTGATTTAAAACTTGTTGTCTATTGTATTCTATTAGATTTTTCCCTGTTGAAGACTAACGATAATTTATTCTATATTATCTTGGTCATAATGTTCTTTATTAGGCTAGTTGAGCTCACCATTTTCCTTGTTGTTCCATTTTCTTCTAAAGAGGCGAGAATGTAGCGAGTAGTACTAGTTAAAGTGTGGAATGATGGTTCTAGAAGTGGTTCTAGTAGTCCTCACTATTCTCGTAGAAATAGTGTATTAATAATTGTAATGAGGACTTATTTGAGTGTGGATATTGTCTAGATGACAATATTTGTATTTAAACTCACAGCTTTTATGTTGTATTAATAAAGTTGTAGTTGTTTACGTACCATATATTTTGGACGACTCGAAAATGGGTTTTGTATACCTATTTTGGGGGTGTCATCATAGTTATTATCGAGCTTAAGGATATGATCTCTGGCGGAGATCGGGGAATAGAACTAGGAGGGAGGCAGGTAAATCCTTCGCTAGTGTGTCTACTTAAGCTTATTTGTTGGTTGGTCGAGTGTAGGGATATTATGTGGTATGTTAATATGTTAAATTAACCCTTGTTTTATGGGTCAGATTTGAGAATATCGATTGAGAATGTTAACGATTAGAGTAAATGAGGCCGTGGAGATGTCTCATCTTTCACCAACGAGGAGAACGTGCAACATCTTTGGCAATGTTCCTCCCATGAACAACACCAATTGAAAGCGATGATGAACGATGGGATGTTTAGAATCTTTTTGCAGTTCATGCAAAATCGATTTAGGAGACTCGTGTTCAAAATATAGGAGGAAATGATAGTAATTCACGATTTATCACAGCCAAGCAGTTCAAAGAGTTGGGACCACCAGAATTTATTGGAAAGCCGGATCCGATCAAAGCGCGACGTGGTTAAACAAATTACCAAGATATTCGATGTCTTGGGATGCACGGAGGATTAGAAGGTTCCATTCGCCACCTTTATGTTCCGTGGCGAAAGGATTACTTGTGAGTCAGGAAACGTACTCGACTTCGCCGCACTCAGCATGTCTTGGGAAACGTTTCAGAAACTTTTCAATGAAAAATACTTTCTTGAAAGTATTCACCATATGAAGGAGGTAGAGTTTATTAGACTAGAACAGAATAACATGACGGTGTCCCAGTATGAGGCAAAGTTAGCGGAGTTATCCAGGTTTGCACCTCATTTGGTAGAGAATGAGGAACGTATGACGTAGTGAGAGATTTGAAACCCGGCATACGTCAATATCTCATTTCTCATAAATTTTCTCTATATTCAGATGTTGTGAACAGGGCTCAATTATTAGAGCGAGATAATGAGTCTGTTCAACCGGGCGACCTACAACTCGATGCTAATCATATCGGTGGCAACGGCCATCGGGACAATGATAACCATCGTGGAGGAAATTATCGTGCCTGAAATGGTAACCACTTCGGTGGTAATCATGACCAAGATAATAGAAGAAATAACTCAAGTGGAAAATTCAAGAAGAGAAGATTTAACGATGACGGGAAGACATCGGCAGCAGCACCAACAACAAATTCTAGGGGAGGAGAACGACCGCCTGTTAGATGCTACAAATGCGGAGAGGAGGGACATATAAGTCCAAACTGTTCACAGCCTTCCAAGGTATGTTTTAGTTAGGGAAAAGATGGTCACATAGCTCGATTTTGTCCTGTAGCAAAATCAAGTCCTGCTGGAACGGTGGCACCAAAGGCGGATATGGAAAAGTCAAAGTCAACGGTTCTTGGAAGAGCATTTTTCGTGACTAGTCAAAATGAGAGGAACCCGAACGAAGTTAGCACGGGTTAGTTAATTATAAATTCTTGCGAAGTCTATACCTTATTAGATACCGATTCTACCCATTCTTTTATCTCTCCTGCTTGTGCTCAATATTTAAACTTGATTCCTGAGAAATTTATCTGTGGAAACTTAGTTAGGAGAAACTTTTGTTACATCCACTGTTTATAAATCTTGTTTGATCCAAGTTGGCACCATCATATTACTTGTTGATCTTATCTCTTTAAAGATACTTGCTTTTGATGTGATTTTAGGGATTGATTGGTTAACTACTCATTATGCCAAATTGATTGCTTTTGTAAGGTTGTTAGTTTTTATATTCCTAAGCAACCTGTTATTTGAATTCAAGCAACCAAACCATTAAAGTCAAACTCTTTCATATCAAGCTGTAAAGTCATTTGTTTATTCAAAAACGAATGTCAAGTTTTCTTAGCCATGTTATGGACTTGAACAAAAATACGTCAGATTTGAATGATATTTCTGTTGTTACTAAATTTCCTGACGTATTTCATGAAAAATTTCCTGGCCTACTCCCAGAGCGTGATATTGAATTTTGTATCGACTTTGAACCTGGTACAAAACCCATTTCTAAAATCTCATATCGAATGGCTCCTATTGAACTTCAGGAGTAAAAAACCCAACTATAGAAGTTGATAACCGAGCCTCTATCTGGTGACTTCTTTTGTGGAATGCATCGAAGCCAGACACTCCGTAGGGGATGCCATATTTGTACGATCGTAAACCGATAGGTGTTATTGTGACGTGCTATCCAAGGTTGGGATATGAGTCACAGTTGAGAGCAACCTAAGTCGATAATCGAAATACGTAGCTTTCTAGGCTTAGTTGGTTATCGGAGATTCGTTAAAGGATATTCTCGAATCGCTACTCGATTAACGCAGCTGACTCGTAGAGATACAAAATTCGAATGGAGCAAGGAATGTGGGAAGAGCTTTGAAGAACTCAAGAGGAGACTCATTTTGGCACATGTTCTGACCATACCATCCTGGAAAAGCGAACGTGGTAGCTGACATGTTGAGTAAAAGATCGTATACGAATACGAGTTTGATATTGTCAAAGACCCATTTCGTATAACTTACAAATGATAGAGATATAGTTAAAGACTCTAGGGACTCACGTGATGATATACGAGTAGAACCGACTTTAATCGATAAAATTAAAATCGTTCAAGCTACACACCGGAGCTGATGAATATAAAAGAAGTTGTTATTCCAAAAGCGAGAATTAGCGATGTGAGGAAAGCTCAAATGTAAGACCCCAACTTTTATAAATAAAGATGAATTTTCTATAAATATCATTTTTGAATATTATGGAATGAATTTGATATAATGTTATAGTTGTGGGTAATATTTATAAATTTTGCAAAAGTGCAAGTTGTTATATAATATTCGATTGGTGGGGAATATTCGTTTTAACGGGGAATATTCGCATAACAAGACAATCATCATTGGTGGACTCCTACAACGGAATTATTGTCGGATTTAGAAAATGATAAAAATACTTTATGAAAATAACGGCGGAAGTTTTACTTTAATTGTTGAAACACCTAGGTGTTAAAGTAATGAATATCTGGCGTAGTTACACAAGAAGACACTACGGTATTGATTATTGATGCTTATGTGATAAGTCACTCGGTTTTATTTTATTGGTATTATTAATGTAATAAAACCGAAAAGCTTTTTATATAAAATGAATACTTTTATAAAATTATTCGTTTTATTAGACTAATAGTAAAATCTTTTTTATATAAAATGAATACTTTTATAAAGTTATACATTTTATTAGTATAAATAATTAGAATATATTAAATTTTATTATGCATAGTATTTGCATAGTGCACTTCAGACACTCAGTATTGCACCAATTATTGATTCTTACGTAAGAAGAATCTACTCAATAATTATTACGATGAATTCTTGCTTCGAAGATTTTATTTTATTGATTCAATATTTGTTGCGTTGATATTTTATATTCTTTGTTATTTCAATAATTGTCACTACATAGTATTTTCCATTATCGAAGCAATAATTTATATTATCTGAATAATATTATAAGAAAATATTATTAGCAATGTCTAGAAAGTTCTGTCTAAGGAGAGGTTTGGTCACCTAATTGCTTGAGAAGTGAGAAATTTTATTGAAAGCCCTCTTTCCTAGGCTATCTCGTTTATCGATGATTGTGATTCTATAATATTATTTATGAATAATTAATTATTGATTTATATGATGAGGAAAATATTGATTTTATGTGGATATAGATGGAGAAAATTTTAAATGTGACAATTGTTGAAAATTGATATTTTATCTTTTCTGATAAAATAATATTTTATTATTATAATGATGATATTTTTACAATGAATGTGGGATATATGAGTATATGAGGAGGAAGAGTATTTTTGTTCAATAAATGTTTAACACATGTTTGGTATTACAAAAATTGTTTAACACATGTTTTGTGTGTTGGTGGACACAATTTTTGACTGAAATTTGATTATAGCTTGTAAAATCGCCCGTTTGTGGATATCGGTCAATTTCTATTTGGAATTTGGAAAAACTTTCTTCTGCAAAGTTGTAGATAATGAAATTTCCTATAGAAAGGACATGTGGTTCAAATTTTTCTGACAAAGGGCTATTTATTATGAATTATTGAAGTTCTGAAGTTCTGAAATAATTGATTTTTGGAAGTTTTAATTATTTATTTTATGAAAAACGTTTTTTCTTATTTTTTCTAGAAGGTTAGCATGTGTGAATTGCTGAAATTCAGATTCTTGGGTGGTGGGCTTGAATATTTATTAAATAAAATTATTTTAATAAATTTTCTGCTTTAGTGTTCTAAGCAATTTCCTATAAATAGGGTGCTTAGGTTAGAATTGAAAATCACACTAGAAACTGAAATCTTCTCTCTCTTTCTCTCTCGATATATTGAGCGTATTCTTGTGAGTATTTTAGTACTTTGAGTATTGCTATACGGTGCAAGTTCTTTCAAAGACTATATCCAAAGAATCCGATGAGAAGTATCTTATCCTTTTGAGGTAAGGGATGTTATTTTCTTCGTAAGTGATATTATTTCTTCAATATCATTATGTCGAAATATTGGTTGGAACTTTTTATCAAATTTGGAACTTTTTCATGAGTTACTATTCACGAGTTACTATTCATGAGTTACTATTCACGAGCACGAGTACTATTCATTAACCATGATGATTTTTTTTGTGAAATTTCTATCTTTTAGTGTCGAAGTTACTATTCACGTATACGATACTATTTACGTATATGACACTATTCACGAATACGACACTATTCACAGAAAAATTAAATTTTGTTTTTCGTCCAAAATATCTATTATGGATACTAGCTTTGATTGTATCCATATTTTGATCATTCTTGAATTTTACTCCACTATGATTATTTATGAGGTATTTTTGGACATGGAATAGCTGAAATACAAATCCTTAATATTTATTCTTTTGTTTCACTGAATTCGTTTTCTTTAAAATATTTTTCATCATCCTCCGTCCTAAATGATGATATAATTGAATATATTTGGCCTGTAGTGCAAAGATTAATGATTTCTGATGAATATCTTTGGCCCGTAGTGCAAAGATGAACAGGTGTTTAGATGAACATGACCAACTGATGAATATCTTTGGCTGTGTGTGACTCCCCAAAATAGGTATACATCACCCATCTTGAGTCGTCGGATACATGATGCGTAATTCAAATACAACTTAATAATACAACCGTGCAGTATGCAATACGACAAAAACATAAGTTTGTGAGTTTGAATACAAATATTGTCTACTAGAGATTATACAAACTCAAAAGGAGTCTTCATTACAATTATTATCACGATTTTCACGTAATAGTGAGGACTACTAATGCTATCATCCGTCCGTTACTCTGCTTCCGAGAAACTAGTCCTCGCTACGTTCTCATTTCTGAAGAGAACAATGAAAGTAAAAGGGTGAGCTCAAACTAGCCCAAGAGGGAAATATTATGACTAAGATAATGCGAGAATATATTATCGTTAGCCTTCAACAAAGTGTTAAACGATACAATATAACAACCATCAAGTTTAAACTGCGGTGAAAAGCAATCCATTAAAAGAGTCAAATAGAGAATAAAATCTACTATCTTTTATGATTTAGAAGGTTTTTATCACTTTTATCGTTTGAGACTCGACAATAAATAATCCATATCATCGAATCACCCTCGCACTACTGCCAAGGATATTCTTTAAGATCACGACCATAATTATCCATGCACTACTGGGCCAAGAATATTTGTGTATTCAATAATGGTCATGATCATGCCAACAATCGTCCATCAATGCTCTCTACGGGACAATGAGGACTTTTTCCACATCATTTGTAACATTATGGTCATGATTACACCGAATAATCCCTCAATCATAATCATACCAAGTCCATTTATGCACTATAGGCCACAGATGACTTTCAACAAAATATAAACATGAGGATAATGACAATAATATAAAAATTCAATAAAAAAAGTTCAAGAATTAATATATCCAGGAACTAATAGCGTCTAAATTGTCAACATGATACTGTTTTGTAGAGTAAAATTCAAGAATGCTCAGAAAAATATTTCCATGAAAAGATACTGGATAAAGCGCAAATATCAAGGATATTTCACTAATTTCATGGAGTATAGAATTCAAAACTTTAACCAACTGAGTATAATAAGGAATGGAATATCAAAAGAAATCACCAGGCATGCGATAGACCGCATAAAGCGTGTTATTCCAACAGTAATAATAAAGATTTTAATCAGTCCCAGAAAAAACGCATGAACGTGATATTCCAATGAAATAATAAAGATGTAACCCGGTCCGACGTAAAACGCACAAACAGGATATTCCAATAGAATAATAAATACGGAACCAGGTCCGGCGTAGAACGCACAGACAGGATGTTCCAACAGAATGATAAAGAATGGAACAATAGAAGAATTTCACCAAGTATTGGGTAGCCCGCGTATATAGGTTATTCTAACAGAATAATAAAGAATGAAATAACAGAAGTTCTCTTCATGGATACTGGAATTGAATACTTTTATTTCATAAAATTCGGGGTCTTACAGCTAATAATGCTATCTAATAATATTATTCAAATAATATGAATTATTGATCTGATAATGGAGATATTGTGCAGTGACAATTATTGAAACAACAATAATATAAAATATCAACGCAAAGAATTATTGAATCAATAAAATAAAATATTGAACGAAGAATTATCAGTAATAATTATTGAGTAGTGCATTCTTACGTAAAAATTAATAATTCAAAATACTGTGCAATACCGGTGTGCTCTTTGTGCGATAACGCGTACATCGTATTTTAACCACCGGATATTCTAATAGTGTTAACGGTAACAACTACGCCGTTATTTGTAAAAACTCAAATTTTATCATTTTCTTCATCCGACAGTTATTCTTTATGGGGCCCACAAATGGCTACACACCGGAGCTATAACCTTCGATTTATTAGTCCATTTGAAATCCTCGATCGAGTAGGAACTGTGGCCTATAGACTCACTATACTGCCAAGTATGTCGCGTGTTCATAACGTTTTTCACGTATCGATGTTACGTAAATATGTGGACGACCCGAACCACATTATTGAGTTAGAATCAGATGAGATAACCGAAGATTTAACATACGAGGAAGTACCAGTCAAGATCTAAAGGAGCATGTCCTACGCACAAAGGTTATACCACAAGTTAAGGTCTTGTGAAGGAACCATGCTATTGAAGAAATGACCTGGGAGTTGGAAACGGAAATGAAAGCGAGGTATCCTCATCTTTTCGAAACACCAGGTACGTATGTCAATTTCGAGGACGAAATTTCATAAGGAGGGGAGGTTGCAAGACCCCAAATTATTAATAAATGAAATTTAATTTTCTCTATTTATCATTTTGAAATAGTAAGGGTTGATTTGATTAATGTGGTTAGTTATGGGTAAAATGCGCAAATATTTTAAATAAGCAAGTGGTTATAAAATATTCATTTTATCGGAGAATATTCGTTTGGTCGTGGAATATTCTTCTTTGTCGGAAATATTATTAAATGCGAAAAGCGACCTTGTGTAGGCCCCATAACGGAAAGCGATTGGATGAAGAAAACGACAAGTATAAGTTATTTATAAATAATTGGTAGCTTGTTATTATCGTTAACAATCATTGGAATACCCTATGGTTAAAACACGATATCTGGCGTTGTTACACGATGGCACTGCGGTATTGCGATGAATTATTGATTCTTACGTAAGAAGGCACTACTCAATAATTGTTACGATGAATTCTTTCAAAGATTTTTATTTTATTGATTCAATAATTCCTGCGTTGATATTTTATATTACTGTTGTTTCAATAATTATCACTACACAGTATTTTCCATTATCGAAGCAATAATTCATATTATATGAATAATATTATTAGAAAATATTATTGGCAATGTCTAGAAAGTTCTGTCTAAGGAAAGGTTTGGTCACCTAATTGCGGCGCCCGATGAAGGAGAAATTCTTATTGAAAGCTCCTCTTTCTGAGAACTGCTTTTGGTTGTCAGTATTGTGATTCTGTAATATTATTTGTGAATAATTAATTATTGATTTATATAATGAGAAAAATATTGATTTTATGTGGATATGGATGGAGAATATTTTAAATGAGACAATTGTTGAAAATTGATATTTTATCTTTTCTGATAAAATAATATTTTATTATTATAATGATGATATTTTTACAATGAATGTGGGATATATGAATATATGAGGAGGAAGAGTATTTTTGTTCAATAAATGTTTAACACATGTTTGGTGTTACAAAAAATGTTTAACACATATTTTGTGTGTTGGTGGACACAATTTTTGACTGAAATTTGATTATAGCTTGTAAAATCGCTCGTTTGTGGATTTCGGTCAATTTCGGTTTGGAATTTGGAAAAACTTTCTTCTGCAAAGTTGTAGATAATGAAATTTCCTATGGAAAGAACATGTGGTTCAAATTTTTCTGACAAAGGGCTAATTATTATGAATTATAAAGTTTCGAAGTTCCGAAATAATTGATTTTTGAAAGTTTTAATTATTTATTTTATGAAAAACGTTTTTTCTTATTTTTTCTAGAAGGTTAGCATGTGTGAATTGCTGAAATTTAGATTCTTGGGTGGTGGGCTTGAATATTTATTAAATAAAATTATTTTAATAAATTTTCTGCTTTGGTGTTCTAAGCAATTTCCTATAAATAGGGTGCTTAGGTTAGAATTGAAAATCACACCAGAAATTAAAATCTTCTCTCTCTTTCTCTCTCGATATACTGAGCATATTCTTGTGAGTATTTTAGTACTTTGAGTATTTCTATACGGTGCAAGTTCTTTCAGCACTATATCAAGTATTCCAGTCAGAAGTACTATCCTTTTGAGGTAAGGGATGTTATTTTCTTCGTAAGTGATATTATTTCTTCAATATCATTATGCTGAAATATTGGTTGGAACTTTTTATCAAATTTGAAACTTTTTCATGTCGGGGTTACTATTCATGAGTTACTATTCATGAATTACTATTCACGAGTTACTATTCATGAATTACAATACGTGGCAATGGATACCTATTTTTGATGGTGACATGATTCAACTCCCGATAATCAATACAAAGTCACATACTCCCATCTTTCTTCTTCACGAATAGAATAGGAGCACCCCAAGGAGAAGTACTTGGGATTTAATAAAGCCATGTCAAATTCTGCGATTGGGTCTTTAACTCTTGAAGTTCAATAGGAACCATTCGATATTGGGCTTTGGAAATGGGTTTTATCTTAGGGTTCAAGGTCGATACAAAATTCAATTTCACGCTCAGGGGTTAGGCCAGGAAGTTCTTTGGGGAATACGTCAGGAAATTTATTAACAATAGAAATATCGTTCAAAACTGACGTATTTTTGTTTAAATATGTGACATGAGCTATGAAAGCTTGACATCCCTTTTTCAATAAAAGAATAGCTTTATGGATTGAGATGACCGTGATTGATTTTAATGGTTTTATCGCTTGAATTCCCATAATAGGTTGATTAGGAATATGAAAGCTAACAACCTTACGGAAACAATCAATTTTTGCATGATGAGTAGTTAACCAATCAATCCCTATAATCACGTTAAATGCAAGTATTTTCAATGAAATAAGATCTACAGGTAATGTGAGAGTACCGATTTGAACCAAACAAGACTTATAAACAGTGGGTGTAATGAAGGTTTCTCCCAACGGAGTTTCCACAGATAAGTCAAAGTCTAATTTCTTCGGAGTCAAATTTAATCGATGAGCGCAAGTAGGAGAAATAAAAGAATGGGTATAATCGGTATCAAATAAAGTTTAGATTTTGTTAGAGTTTATGATAAGCTTACCCGTGATGACCTCATTCGGGTTCCTTGCTTTCTGGGAGGTCACAACAAACGCTCTCCTCAGACTACTGGATTTTGACTTTTCTGGACTGACTTTTGGTGCCTCCATCCTAGTTGAATTTGTCTTGATGAGCGAAAAAATCAGGCTAAGTGACCTTCTCTTCCACAATTATAACATGCTTTGGATGGCATCGCGCAGTTTGGACTGATGTGCCCCTCCCCTCCGTATTTGAAACATATGATAGGTGGTCATTCTCCTTCCTTAACGACAAGTGCTGGTGCTGACGTCTTTCCATCATTGTTGAATCTCCTCTTCTTGAAATGTCCATTCTTATTGTTTTGGCCCTGATTACCACCGGAAGTGGTTACCATTTCGCCTATTGATTCCCTCCACGCTTGTTGTCCCCGCTTCATGATCGCTCTCATTTGGTATTATCATTTTACCTACCGCTTCTCTTTTAGTTCGTTGACTCGTTATCGCGCCCACTAATCGAGCCCTATTTACAACATCTAAATATAAACACGCTTTATGAGAAATAAGATGTTGATGTATCTCCGACTTCAAACCTCTTAAAAATATCCGTGTCATTCTCTCTTCATTATCCACCAAGGGACGAAAAGGGATAACTCCGCATAAATTTAGCCTCGTATTGCGACACGGTCATATTGTTTTGTTCTAACTTGATAAACTCCACCACCTTCATGTCACGAATACTTTCGGAAAGTATTTGTCGTTGAATGACTCTTGGAACTTCTCCCAAGACATTTTCAAGACTGGCGAGTTGAGTCGCTTTTACCAATTCCCACCATGTCCGCTTCTCCTCGCAAGAATATAAAAGGCGTGAAAAGAAACCATTTGCTCCTCGAAGCATCCCAAGACATCAAATATCTTGGTGATCTGCTTTATTCATGCTTCTGCCATAAGTGGTTTTGGCTCTCCCTTAAACTTCTGTGGTCCCAGCTCCTTGAACTATTTAGCGGTGACCGCCCGAGAGTTTCTAGTGTTTTCACCTGCATTTTGGACAGGAGCCGCTCTCGCCTGCTGTTGCATGAATTGCATAAAGCCCCTAAACATTTGATCATTCATCATTTGGTCAGTGTTGTTGTTTGCATAAGGATTGTCGCCTTCCTGATGCACATTATCCTGATTATTGATATATGGTGAATCAACGATCACTTTGTCTCCATTGCTATTCTCAACATTCTCGGATGTCATTTTCGATCTCGCCACAAAACAAAGGTTAATTGACATGTAACATATTATCCCTAAATTCTGACCGACCAATTAAATACCACATAAACTTAGCTATCAATGCGTCAGCTACCACGTTCGCTTTTCCAGGATAGTATTGGATGGTATGATCATAATCTTTCAACAATTCAAGCCAACGTCGTTGTCGCATGTTGAGTTCCTTTTGAGTAAAGAAATATTTGAGGCTTTTATGATCCGTAAAGATCTCCACCTTCTCCCCATACAAGTAATGCCTCCAAATCTTTAGTGCGAAGACAATAGCTGCCAACTCTAGATCATGAGTAGGATAATTCTTCTCATATTCTTTGAGTTGTCTTGAGGCATAAAGGCTATGACTTTTCTATGTTGCATGAGAACACATCCCAACCCTTTTGCCCAAAGCATCATCAGAGATGACAAATCCATCCGGCGGATGGTATTGTCGAAACAGTCTTAAAATGACTCTCTCTTGAGTTCCCGAAAACTCTTCTCACATTTTTTTTTTAGCTTTAACCGAACTTTGTATCTTTCCGAGTCACCGAGAGTCAATGGAGTAGTGATTCAAGAAAATCCTTCCACGAATCTCCGATAATAACCAGCTAAACCAAGAAAGCTACGTACTTCGGTCACTGATTTAGGTTGCTCCCAGCTTTGAATTTCTTCAATCTTTGCTGGGTCAACAGATATTCCATGACTTGATACTACGTGCCCAAGGAATGCTACTTCCTAATGCCAGAATTCGTATTTCTTCAACTTGGCATAAAGCTTGTATTCACGAAGCTTTTGGAGTGTCAGCCTCAAGTGTTGCTCATGATCTTCACGGATTTTGGAATAAATAAGGATGTCATCAATAAAGACGACCACAAAGCGATCCAAATATTCCTTGAATACTCGGTTCATCATATCCATGAAGGCAGCAGGAGCATTAGTCAATCCAAAAGACATGACTAGGAATTCAAAATGCCCGTACCGAGTTCTGAAAGCCGTCTTTGGAATGTCATCGGTTCTAATCTTCAATTGGTGATATCCGGAACGAAGATCAATCTTTGAAAAGAATTTGGCTCCTTGCAACTAGTCAAACAGGTCACCAATACGTGGTAATGGATACCTATTTTTGATGGTGACATGATTCAACTCCAGATAATCAATACAAAGTCGCATACTCCCACCTTTTTTTCTTCACGAATAGAACAGGAGCACCCCAAGGAGAAGTACTAGGATGAATAAAGCCAATGTCTAACAATTCCTGCATTTGGGTCTTTAACTCTTGAAGTTCAATAGAGCCATTCGATATGGGGCTTTGAAATGGGTTTTGTCTTAGGGTTCAAGGTCGATACAAAATTCAATTTCACGCTTTCGAGAGGTAGGCGAGAATTTCTTGAGGAATACGTCCAAATTTATTAACAATAGAAATATCGCTTCAAACCGGCGTATTTTTTGTTTAAATATGTGACATGAACTAAGAAAGCTTGACATCCGTTTTTCAATAAAAGAATAGCTTTATGGCTTCGGATGACCGTGATTAATTTTAATGGTTTGGTCGTTGAATTAAGATAATAGGTTGATTAGGAATATGAAAGCTAACAACCATACGGAAATAATTAATTTTTGCATGATGAGTAGTTAACCAATCAATCCTAGAATCACGTCAAATGCAAGTATTTTCAATGAAATAAGATCTACGGTGTAATGTGAGGTACCGATTTTAACCAAACAAGACTTATAAACAATGGATGTAATGAAGGTTTCTCCCAACGGAGTTTCCACAGATAAGTCAAAGTCTAATTTCTCTGAGTCAAATTTAATCGATGAGCGCAAGTAGGAGAAATAAAAGAATGGGTAGAACCCAGATCAAATAAAGTATAGATTTCAAGAGAGTTTATGATAAGCTTACCCGTGATGACCTCATTTGAGTTTCTTGCTTTACGGAGAGTCACAACAAACGCCTCCTCAGCACTACCGGTTTGACTTTTCCTGACTGACCTTTGGTGCCTCCATTCTAAATTGAATTTGTCTTGATTGAACGATAAAATCAGGCTAAGTGACCTTCTCTTCCTCAATTATAACATGCTTTGGATGGCATCGTGCTGTTTGGACTGATGTGCCCCTCCCCTCCGCATTTGAAACATATGATAGGTGGTCGTTCTCCTTCCTTAATGACAGGTGTTGGTGCTGACGTCTTTCCATCATTGTTGAATCTCCTCTTCTTGAAATGTCCATTCTTTTTATTTTGGCCCTGATTACCACCGAAGTGGTTACCATTTTTGGCTTGTTGATTCCCTTCACGCTTGTTGTCACCGCTTCGATGATCGCTTCTCGTTGGTATTATAATTTTATCTACCGTTTCTTTTAGTTGTGTTGACTCGTTATCGCTACTCCACTAATTGAGCCCTATTTACAACATCTGAATATAAACACAGTTTATGAGAAATAAGATGTTGACGTATATCCGGCTTCAAACCTCTTAAAAACATCCGTCTCTTCATTATCCACCAAGTGGGACGTAAACCGGGATAACTCCGTAAATTTAGCCTCGTATTGCGACGCGGTCATATTATTTTGTTCCAACTTTATAAACTCCACCTCCTTCATATGACGAATACTTTCTTAAAAGTATTAGTCGTTGAATGCCTCTTGAACTTCTCCCAAGACATCTTCAGTACGGCAGGTTGAGTACGTTTCTACCGATTCCCACCAAGAATCTTCCATCACAAGAACATAAAGGCGGCAAAGGGAACCTTTTGCTCCTCAAAGCATCCCAAGATATCAAATATCTTGGTGATCTGCTTATCCATGCTTCCGCCATAAGTGGTTTTGGCTCTCCTTTAAACTTCTTGTGGTCCCATCCTTGAATCGCTTTAGCGGTGATCGCCCGAGAGTTTCTAGTGTTTCCACCTGCATTTTGGACAGGAGCCGCTCTCGCCTGCTGTTGCATGAATTGCATAAAGCCCCTGAACATTTGATCATTCATCATTTGGTCAGTGTTGTTGTTTGCATGAGGATTATCGCCTTCTTGATGCATATTATCCTGATTATTGATATGTGGTGAATCAACGGTCGCCTGTGCTCCATTGCTATTCTCAACATTCTTGGATGTCATTTTCAGATACTGCCACAAAACAAAGGTTAATTGACATGTAACATATTATCCCTAAATTCTAATGAGACCAATTAAATACCACATAAACTTAGGTAGGTCATACTAGCGAAGGAATTCTCCGTCTCTCCCCTCCTAGTACGATTCTCACATCTTAGTCAGGGATCATATCCCTAAGCTTTGATACCAACTGTGACGCCCCCAAAATTGGGTATACATCACACATCTTGGGTCGTCAGATACATGGTACAAAATTCAAATACAACTTACTAATACAACTGTCGTGTACAATACGACAAAACATAACTGTGAGTTTGAATACAATTATTGTCTACTAGAGATTATACAAACTCAAAAGGAGTCCTCATTACAATTATTAACACACTATTTCACAGAATAGTGAGGACTACTAATGTTATCCTCCGGATCGTCACTCCGGTTCCCGACTAGTCCCTTGATATGTTCTCATTTCCTGAAAAGAACAGTGAAAGAAAGGGTGAGCTCAACTAGCCCAAAGAAGAAATATTATGACTAAGATAATGCGTAATAAATTATCGTTAGCCTTCAACAAATGTTAAACCGATAAAATATAACAACATCAATCTGCAATGGAATAAGCAATCCATTAAAAGAGTCAAGTAGAGAATAAAATCTACTATCTTTTATGATTTAAAAGGTTTTCATGACTTTTATCATTGGGACTCAAATTAATAAATAATCCACATCATCGAATCACCCATGACTACTGACCAAGGATATTCTTTAGTATCACGACCATAAATTATCCATGTACTACTGACCAAGGACATTCGTGTATTCATTAATGGTCATGATCATGCCAACAATCATCCCATCAATGCACTACGGACCAATGATAACTTTTACCACATCGTTTGTATCATTACGGTCATGATTACACCCAAATAATCCATGGTCATAATCATACCAAGTCCATCTATGCACTTTCTGAATACAGATGACTTTCAACATAATATAAACATGAGGATGATAACAATGATAAAAGAATTCAATAAAACAAGTTCAAGAATTAATTTATTCAGGAACTAATAATATCCAAATTGTCAACATGATACCACTTTGTAGAGTAAAATTCAAGAATGATCAGAAGAATATTTCCATGAAAAGATACTGGATAAAGCGCAAATATCAAGGATATTCTACTAATTTCATGGAGTATAGAAGTCAAAACTTTAACCAACTGAGTATAATAAAGAATGGAATAACAAAAGAAATCACCATGCATGCGGTACTTCATGAGATGGTTATTCAATGAATAATAATAAAGGAACCGAATCGGGCAAAATATGCACCTACGGGATGTTCCAATGAATAATAAAAAGATTTTAACCAGGTCCTGTAAAACACATAGCATGTGATGTTCCAACAGAATAAAAGAAAAATGTCACTAAGTATAGGGTAAAATCACAGATACAAAGTTATTCCAATGTAATAATAAGCAATGGAATAACAACAGCTTCTTCATGAATAAGAAAGAATAACACCCTTACATTAGTAGTAGATTGATACTTTAGGTAGTGTAATAATGAATACTCTTCTTCTTTCTCTCTTATTCTCTATACTTTCTCTCTATATAGCTTGAATGAATTAAGTGAAAATAATGAAGCACTAGGCCTCTATTTATAGAAGATTTCTAGTTTAGCACTTGAAATGTGAAAAGGCAAGTGGCTTATTGAATCGTGATGTGAAAAGAAAAGTGGTTTGACGCTTTTGTAATGTGAAACGACAATTGGTTCGGCGCCAGTAATATGAAACAGCAAGTGGTTTGGCGCTTTAGTAAAGGTAGTTACAATTGACGAAGGTAGAATTCTTATTATTTGAAGGTAATTACTATTGACGAAGGTAATTACTATTGATAAAGGTAATTACTATTGACAAAGGTAATTACTATTGACGAAGAGACTCTTAGATGATGGCATATGGGCCCCCCATAAAATAACCACAAACGTCTCATAATAGACTCTTTATATACATCAAGGATTGAATAAATATTACCTCAAATCATTTTATTTTTAATCAACACATATTTAATCTTTCAACAATTATTAATCATTTATAACTTGTCGTCTCAATTATTGATTTAATAATATAACATATTATACAGATGATACTATGACAATAATTAAATTAATAATATAAGAGATATGATCAAAGAATTATTCATAGTAATAAATTGAGTATAGTTGAGTGACTTCTCATGTAAGCATCAAGAATCAATATCGTGTCTACTTATGTAACCACAGCGCCATTCATCGTACTTTTACTACCGGGTAGTTTAACAGTTTTAACGGTAACACCTCCACCGTTATTTTCATAAAGTATTTTTGTCGTTTTCTCAATCCGACAATAATTCCGTTGTGGGGTCCACCAATAATTGTGTCGTCGTACGAATATTTCCCGATAAAAAGAATATTCCCTGACCAAACGAATATTTTATAACAACTTGCTTACTTTGTAAAATTTATAAATATTACCCACAACTATAAAATTATATCAAATTTACTCCATAATATTCAAAAATAATATTTATAGAAAATTCATCTTTATTTATAAAAGTTGGGGTCTTACAACCTCCCCTTCTTATGAAATTTAGCCTCTCGAAATTAGGGTGCGATTTAAGTATGTCGAAGAGGTAAGGATACCTTGATTTCATTTCAGATTCTAACTCCCAAGTCATTTCCTCAACATCGTGGTTTCTCCACAAAACTTTGACTTGAGGTATAACCTTGGAGCGTAGAATATGTTCCTTCTTATCCAAGATTTGAACAGAACCTCTTCATACGTCAAATCTTCCGCTATTTTGTCCGGTTTCTAACTCAATAATATGGTTCGGTCTTTCACATATTTACGTAACATGGATATGTGAAAAGCGTTATGAACACGAGACATACTTGGCAATAAAAGCGAGTCTATAGACCCACGCTTCCTACTCGATCGAGGATTAAAATGGGTAGATGAATCGAGGATTGAGTTTTCTCTCTTTTCCAAATCTCGTAACTCCTTTCCATGGAGCAACATGCAACAACTCATGATCTCCTATATCGAATTCCACGTCCTTTCGATGAAGATCGGCATAACTTTTTATCGATCTTGTGAGGTTTTTATACGTTGTCGGATCGTTTGAATCTTTTCCGTAGTCATACGTACCAACTCCGGTCCCAACAACGTTGCTTCACCTACCTCATCCTAGCCTACTGGAGAACGACACTTTCTTCCATACAACGCTTCGAATGGAGCCATGCCAATACTTGCTTGATAACTGTTGTTGTAGGAAAACTCCACCAATGGTAAGCACTTGTCCCAACTTCCTTGAAATCAAGGACACGTAGTATTAATAGATCTTCAAGAGTTTGAATAGTCTTCTCCATTGTCCAGTCCATCCGAGGATGATATCTTGAGCTAAATCGTAAGTCTGTGCCCATAGCTTTTTGCAAACTAACCCAAAATCGTGAAGTGGATCTTGGGTCTCGATCAGAAACTATGGATACCGGCATACCATGCAGTCTTACAATCTCGTTTATGTATATACGAGCAAGACGTTCACGTGTATAAGTTTCTAAGAAATGAGCAGACTTGGTCAATCTATCAACAATTACCCAAATCGTATCTATGCCTTGAGAAACCTTAGGAAGGCCGTGCTTGAAATCCATGGTAATGTGCTCCCACTTCCATTCTAGAATTTCAAGTGGTTGCAATGGACCTTTTGGTACTTTGATGCTCCGCTTTAACTCGTTGACAAGTTAGACACCTTGAGATAAACAACGCTATCTCTCTTTTCATATTGCTCCACCAAAATGTACGACGAATATCATGATACATTTTGGTACTCCTGGGATGGATTGCAAACGGTGTGTTGTGCGCCTCCATCATGATTTTATACTTTAAATCATGGTCGTTAGGAACACAAAGTCTGTAGTTGACTCGAAGTATTCCTTCTTCATCGATTCTTGCTTAAGCCATAGCACCTTCTTGCACTTTCTTCCTCATACACGCATCGCCTCCAGTGTCCGTAAATTCGAAGCGGCTTTAACTTTATCGATTAAAGCCGGTTCTACTCAGTATATTCGCAATCATAACATGGGTCCCCGGAGTCTTTAACTCTATCTCCATCCTTTGCAAGTCACACAAAATGGGTCTTTGCGTTGACAATATCGCTTCGTGACTTGCATATGATCTTACACTCAATGGATCACCTACCACGCTTCGCTTTTCGGGATGGTATTGGATGGTATGATCATAATCTTTCAAAAATTCAAGCCAACGTCGTTGTCGCATGTTGAGTTCCTTTTGAGTAAAGAAATATTTGAGGCTTTTATGATCCGTAAAGATCTCCACCTTCTCCCCATACAAGTAATGCCTCCAAATCTTTAGTGCGAAGACAATAGCTGCCAACTCTAGATCATGAGTAGGATAATTCTTCTCATATTCTTTGAGTTGTCTTGAGGCATAGGCTATGACTTTTCCATGTTGCATGAGAACACATCCCAACCCTTTGCCCAAAGCATCATCAGAGATGACAAATCCATCCGAGCGGATGGTATTGTCGTAAAACAGTCTTAGAAATGACTCTCCTCTTGAGTTCCTGAAAACTCTTCTCACATTTTTTGCTTTAACCGAACTTTGTATCTTTCCGAGTCAGCTGAGTCAATGGAGTAGTGATTCAAGAAAATCCTTCCACGAATCTCCGATAATAACCAGCTAAACCAAGAAAGCTACGTACTTCGGTCACTGATTTAGGTTGCTCCCAGCTTTGAATTTCTTCAATCTTTGCTGGGTCAACAGATATTCCATGACTTGATACTACGTGCCCAAGGAATGCTACTTCCTAATGCCAGAATTCGTATTTCTTCAACTTGGCATAAAGCTTGTATTCACGAAGCTTTTGGAGTGTCAGCCTCAAGTGTTGCTCATGATCTTCACGGATTTTGGAATAAATAAGGATGTCATCAATAAAGATTTACCCACAAAGCGATCCAAATATTCCTTGAATACTCGGTTCATCATATCCATGAAGGCGGCGGGGCATTAGTCAATCCAAAAGACATGACTAGAATTCAAAATGCCCGTCTTAGGAGTTACGGCCGTCTTTGGAATGTCATCGATTCTAATCTTCAATTGGTGATATCCTAAGCGAAGATCAATCTTTGAAAAGAATTTGGCTCCTTGCAACTAGTCAAACAGGTCACCAATACGTGGTAATGGATACCTATTTTTGATGGTGACATGATTCAACTCCAGATAATCAATACAAAGTCGCATACTCCCACCTTTTTTTCTTCACGAATAGAACAGGAGCACCCCAAGGAGAAGTACTAGGATGAATAAAGCCAATGTCTAACAATTCCTGCATTTGGGTCTTTAACTCTTGAAGTTCAATAGGAGCCATTCGATATGGGGCTTTGGAAATGGGTTTTGTACCGGGTTCAAGGTCGATACAAAATTCAATTTCACGCTCAGGAGGTAGGCCAGGAATTTCTTCGAGGAATACGTCAGGAAATTTATTAACAATAGAAATATCGTTCAAAACTGACGTATTTTTGTTTAAATATGTGACATGAACTAAGAAAGCTTGACATCCGTTTTTCAATAAAAGAATAGCTTTATGGCTTCAGATGACCGTGATTAATTTTAATGGTTTGGTCGCTTGAATTCGCATAATAGGTTGATTAGGAATATGAAAGCTAACAACCATACGGAAATAATTAATTTTTGCATGATGAGTAGTTAACCAATCAATCCCTAGAATCACGTCAAATGCAAGTATTTTCAATGAAATAAGATCTACAGGTAATGTGAGGGTACCGATTTTAACCAAACAAGACTTATAAACAGTGGATGTAATGAAGGTTTCTCCCAACGGAGTTTCCACGAGATAAGTCAAAGTCTAATTTCTCCGAGTCAAATTTAATCGATGGCGCAAGTAGGAGAAATAAAAGAATGGGTAGAACCGGTATCAAATAAAGTATAGATTTCGTTAGAGTTTATGATAAGCTTACCCGTGATGACCTCATTTGAGTTTCTTGCTTTCTGGGAGGTCACAACAAACGCTCTCCCTTGCACTACCAGTTTTGACTTTTCTGGGACGGCTTTGGTGCCTCCATTCTAGCTGAATTTGTCTTCGGTGAACGATAAAATCAGGCTAAGTGACCTTCTCTTCCTCAATTATAACATGCTTTGGATGGCATCGTGCTGTTTGGACTGATGTGCCCCTCCCCTCCGCATTTGAAACATATGATAGGTGGTCGTTCTCCTTCCTTAATGACGGTGTTGGTCTTTGACGCTTTCCATCATTGTTGAATCTCCTCTTCTTGAAATGTCCATTCTTTTTATTTTGGCCCTGATTACCACCGAAGTGGTTACCATTTTTGGCTTGTTGATTCCCTTCACGCTTGTTGTCACCGCTTCGATGACTGTTCTCGTTGGTATTATAATTTTATCGGCTGTTCTCTTTTAGTTGTGTTGACTCGTTATCGCGCTCCACTAACTGAGCCCTATTTACAACATCTGAATATAAACACAGTTTATGAGAAATAAGATGTTGACGTATATCCGGCTTCAAACCTCTTAAAAACATCCGTCTCTTCATTATCCACCAAGTGGGACGTAAACCGGGATAACTCCGTAAATTTAGCCTCGTATTGCGACGCGGTCATATTATTTTGTTCCAACTTTATAAACTCCACCTCCTTCATATGACGAATACTTTCGGAAAAGTATTAGTCGTTGAACAGCTCTTGAACTTCTCCCAAGACATCTTCAGTACGGCAGGTTGAGTACGTTTTACCGATTCCCACCAGTAATCTTCCACTGCGCGCAACATAAAGGCGGCAAAGGGAACCTTTTGCTCCTCAAAGCATCCCAAGATATCAAATATCTTGGTGATCTGCTTTATCCATGCTTCCGCCATAAGTGGTTTTGGCTCTCCCTTAAACTTCGGTGGTCCCAGCTCCTTGAACTGTTTAGCGGTGACTGCCCGAGAGTTTCTAGTGTTTCCACCTGCATTTTGGATGAGAGCCGCTCTCGCTTTCTTTGTTGCATGAATTCGCATAAAGCCCTGAACATTTGATCATTCATCATTTGGTCGGTGTTGTTGTTTGCATGAGGATTATCGCCTTCTTGATGCATATTATCCTGATTATTGATATGTGGTGAATCAACGGTGCTTTGTGCTCCATTGCTATTCTCAACATTCTCGGATGTCATTTTCAGATCTCGCCACAAAACAAAGGTTAATTGACATGTAACATATTATCCCTAAATTCCTCGATTGACCAATTAAATACCACATAAACTTAGGTAGGTCATACTAAGCGAAGGAATTCTCCGCTCTCCTCTCTAATACGATTCTCACATCTTAGTGTGGATCATATCCCTAAGCTTTGATACTAACCGTGGCGCCCCAAAATTGGGTATACATCACACATCTTGGGTCGTCAGATACATGGTACAAAATTCAAATACAACTTACTAATACAACTATCGTGTACAATACGACAAAACATAACTGTGAGTTTGAATACAATTATTGTCTACTAGAGATTATACAAACTCAAAAGGAGTCCTCATTACAATTATTAACACACTATTTCACAGAATAGTGAGGACTACTAATGTTATCCTCTGGATCGTCACTCCGTTCCCTGACTAGTCCCTGATATGTTCTCATTTCCTGAAAAGAACAGTGAAAGAAAGGGTGAGCTCAACTAGCCCAGTAAGAAATATTATGATTAAGATAATGCAGAATAAATTATCGTTAGCCTTCAACAGTGTTAAACTGATAAAATATAACAACATCAACTGCAGCGGAATAAGCAATCCATTAAAAGAGTCAAGTAGAGAATAAAATCTACTATCTTTTATGATTTAAAAGGTTTTTCATGACTTTTATCGCTGGGACTCAGCTTAATAAATAATCCACATCATCGAATCACCCATGCACTACGGCCAAGGATATTCTTTAGTATCACGACCATAAATTATCCATGTACTACAGCCAAGGACATTCGTGTATTCATTAATGGTCATGATCATGCCAACAACTGTCCATCAATGCACTACGGGCCAATGATAACTTTTACCACATCGTTTGTATCATTACGGTCATGATTACACCGAATAATCCATGGTCATAATCATACCAAGTCCATCTATGCACTACAGGCCACAGATGACTTTCAACATAATATAAACATGAGGATGATAACAATGATAAAAGAATTCAATAAAACAAGTTCAAGAATTAATTTATTCAGGAACTAATAATATCCAAATTGTCAACATGATACCACTTTGTAGAGTAAAATTCAAGAATGATCAGAAGAATATTTCCATGAAAGATCTCGGATAAAGCGCAAATATCAAGGATATTCTACTAATTTCATGGAGTATAGAAGTCAAAACTTTAACCAACCGAGTATAATAAAGAATGGAATAACAAAAGAAATCACCATGCATGCGGATTGCGCATGAGGCGGGTTATTCCAATGTAATAATAATAAAGGAACCAGTCGGGCAAAATATGCAAGGCAAGGGATGTTCCAATGAGAATAATAAAGATTTTAACCGTGTCCGTAGTAAACACACATGCATGGGATGTTCCAATGTAATAAAAGAAAAAAATGTCACTAAGTATAGGGTAAACATGATATCTGAGTTATTCCAATGTAATAATAAGCAATGGAATAACAACAGCTTCTCTTCATGAATAAGAAAGAATAACACCCCTTACATTAGTAGTAGATTGGATACTTTTGCAAAGTAGTGTAGTAACGAGAATACTCTTCTTCTTTCTCTTATTCTCTCTATACTTTCTCTCTCTATACTTGAATGAATTAAGAAAAATAATGAAGCACTAGGCCTCTATTTATAGAAGATTTCTTGTTTAGCACTTGAAATGTGAAAAGGCAAGTGGCTTGACGATTGGTGATGTGAAAAGAAAAGTGGTTTACGCTTTGTAATGTGAAACGACAATTGGTTCGGCGCTTTTGTAATATGAAATGGCAAGTGGTTTGACGTCTGGTAAAGGTAGTTACTATTGACGAAGGTAATTACTATTGACGAATAGACTCTTAGATGATGACATATGGGCCCCCCATAAAATAACCACAAACGTCTCATAATAGACTCTTTATATACATCAAGGATTGAATATATATTATCACAAATCATTTTATTTTTAATCAACACATATTTAATCTTTCAACAATTATTAATCATTTATAACTTGTCGTCTCAATTATTGATTTAATAATATAACATATTATACTGAGATGATCTTTGTGACAATAATTGAATCAATAATATAAGAGATATGATCGCAAGAATTATCAGTAGCAATAATTGAGTATAAATGAGTGACTTCTCACGTAAGCATCAATAATCAATATCTTGTGTACTACTATGCAACCACGCGACATTCTTGTATTTTTACTACTGGGTAGTTCAACAGCTTTTAACGGTAACACCTCCGTAGTTATTTTTATAAAGTATTTTTGTCATTTTCTCAATCCGACAATAATTCCGTTGTAGGGGTCCACCAATAATTGTCTTGGTCGCATTTAATATTCCCCACAAAAGCGTAATATTCCCAGACCAAATGAATATTTTATAACAACTTGCTTACTTTGCAAAATTTATAAATATTACCCACAACTATAATATTATATCAAATTTACTCCATAATATTCAAAAATAATATTTATAAAAAATTCATCTTTATTTATAAAAGTTGGGGTCTTACACCATGTATCCATATCTATTATGGATACTAGCTTTGATTGTATCCATGTTTTGATCATTCTTGAGTTTTACTCCACTATGATTATTTATGATGTATTTTTGGACATGGAATAGCTGAAATACGAATCCTTAATATTTATTCTTTTGTTTCAATTTGGATTCGCTTTCTTTAAAATATTTTTCATCATCCTCCATCTAAATGATGATATAATTGAATATCTTTGGCACCAGAGTGCAAAGATTAATGATTTCGATGAATATCTTTGCCCGTAGTAGTGCAAAGATGAATGTGTTTAGATTAACATGACCAACTGATGAATATCTTTGGCCTATAATGCAAAGATGAATATTTGATTTCAGTTATATATTGATTGATGTTACAGGGATAAAAGATAGACAATGAACTTTTAAATTCATATATAGAAGATAGTAGATTTCATTCTCTACTTAACTCTTCTAATGAATTATTATTTCTGCTGCGAATATTGATTTAAAACTTGTTGTCTATTGTATTCTATTAGATTTTTTCCTGTTGAAGACTAACGATAATTTGTTCTATATTATCTTGGTCATAATGTTCTTTACTGGGCTAGTTGAGCTCACCCTTTTCCTTGTTGTTCCATTTTTCTTCTCAGGAGGCGAGAATGTAGCGAGTGCTAGTTGAGGTGTGAAATAATGGTTCTAGAAGTGGTTCTAGTAGTCCTCACTATTCTGTAAAAATAGTGTATTAATAATTATAATGAGGACTTATTTGAGTGTGGATATTGTCTAGATGACAATATTTGTATTTAAACTCACAGTTTTTATGTTGTATTAATAAAGTTGTAGTTGTTTCTGTACCATGTATTTTGACGACTCAGAATGGGTGTTGTATACCTATTTTGGGGGCGTCACAATTACCGTTGGTTTGTCAAAACGACGTAGTATTGTGATCAATATTATTAAACAAATTTTGCCTAAAAAATATATATCACAACCCAGAACCTTGAACCGGCCGGACGGCGACGCGCGTGTGGGTTTCAACCATGCCTTGGCTAGGTCCTCTCCCTTCCATGAAACTGGGGTGCCCTTAGGGGCCCTTCCCATTGAGCAAATATCCCATATATAAATTCTTCACATTTCCTTCCTGCATCCTATGTGGAACTATGCACTTTACAACATATCAAGTAGGTGACTTTGGAGTCAATTTTCTAATTCAATTCTTAATGGATTTGAACAAATAAGTATACCACATTATACTCCTCACGGAGGAGAATGTGTAAGTGCATAGATCCGACATTTTTGGAGTATCGGTCCCACATTAAATTGAACTTCAAAATGCTCTAATATTTAATGTTTCAAATACCATCATTCGTGCACTTAACTAATCATATACTGTATATGCATGCTTTGGGAATAAGTCATCTGATCCGTCAATCTCTGTTTATCGGTCAATGGTTAGGCCACCCGATTTATTGAACATTTTTAGCTAACTTAATTACAAAGCAAAGTATTCCTAGGAGCATGCATGTTTATATAGATATGGACATGCACTCCCAATGGCCAATAGCCAAATGATGGGTGCAACCTTGTGTGATTGGTCTATGATCTATTTCTTTCATGGCTGTGGTTTTGGAGTGTTGAAAAGATGGCTAGTCATGAGCTATCTCACTGGCCAATTATATATACATATACATATATATGGAAAATCTCTCCGGGGACTGATTTGTTAACTATGATAATGGATCAGACCGTCGTCATAGAACAAAAAGTCGTCGCCGTATGTTATGACGATAATTTTCTGTTCTATACCGACGATCCGAACTGTCGTCGTAGTTAATTCGTTAACGACTCGATATACATATATATAAAAATAACGAGTTGTGGGTTATAATCTATAAAAATTTCATGGTCAATGTGAAATATTTATCCAAATAATATTGCGGGAGAAATAAAAAAGATGCAGTCTTTTGTCTTCTTAGTTAGTCAAGCATGGGCTAATTCATATATCTTTGAGTTTGATTACTAAGATATAGAAACTTTACTGATAAAATCCGAGAATTGATATTTTATATATTGTTGTTGTTTTATATATATATATATATATATATATATATATGATTACAATTATCTAATGCGCTGTGAAACAACATCAGGTGGACTGTGTATCACCTCACCAGAATAGGATATGATGTGGATCAACCAGGAGAGGATTGCCCAGGGATGGGATGCACTTCTATTATAATTCATCTTTTTGAGGCGTAAATGTATAATTAAATACAAATTAATAAATAATAATCTATTGGATTGGAAATTATAATGGTAAATTGGGTTTTAATAGTGATATTGATTATTGAGGGTACCTAAAGTACCGAATACTATGAGATGACTACTTGCTTAGTTTTAGAAAGAAAAAAAGAAAAAAGAAAATAGCGAACATGACGTGAATGCCCCCGACCATCTGGGATGGTGAGTGTCACGTGCTGACCAGAGTCCCAAGAGCCTTCGTCAACAAGGTCAGTTTGGGAGGGAAGTCCATCGGACCATCCATTTTATATCCAACGGTCTAGATTAATCCCAATTATTCTACTCAAATAAATACAGTAAGAACAAATGGAACCAAAGAATATGGTGAAAAGAAACAGAGGAAACAAGTAAACAACTCCTCCCTCCTCTTCTTCACACACAGAGAGAGAGAAATTGAGAAGAAGAAGATAAACACAGAGAAAGAAAATCAGATTTTTGATTTTTAGGCTGGAGGGGAAAATTTGCTAACAAATCCAGAAAGCGGAGATTTTTTTTTCTGGGAAAAATCCCATTTTCCCACCATTTTTGGTTACATTCTGAAGCATACTTGCGTCCTTGTAATTTCTATTTCTCTTTCTCTATCTCTATTTCTATATTATCAATGAATTTGTGTTTGCAGTCTATATAGATTTGTTGGTTTAATGGGTTGCTGTTTCTTTGCTGAAATGCAGGGTGAATTTGGAGAACTTTTTGGTTATTAATATCCAATTTCCATAGATCTTGAGGTGGGTATAATTTATGTTAAATCTCTAATTTTGTTGTACTTTCTGGGAAAATCTCAGATGGGTTTCTCAGTTTATGCTTTACCTTTTGATGCACAGAGAGAAAAGAGGGGGATGGATAAGTTGCAGTGGGGAAGCAGAAAGAGGCTAAGATGTGTGAAGGTGAAAGAGTCAGCATCTTCATCATCTGCAATGAACGGAAAATCAGAAGGGGGCGGTGGTCTTATTGTGAAGAAGAAAATCACATCTCGTGTGGATAGACGCGTTGTTGCTGCGCGGCCTACTGATGAAGATAACAGGTTTAATAATAATAATCAAGATGCCCAAGCTCCATGTTCTCGTATTCAATCTCCTAATCGGTTTAATAGGCAAGCATTACTGAAAATCTGAAACCCATTTCATTGAATTAGATGTTTAAGTTTCATTTAGTACAGCTATTTCATTTGTGTTTGGTTTGTCCAGAAAATTTTTGGTGATTAACATCATATTGGGAATGAAGTTTCCATCTTTATTATAAGATTATAGGATTTTTAGTTTTTTTTTTCCGTATTGGAACATGAGTTTCGATCTGAGAAGCAGAGTTGAGGGAGTATTAGTTGATCCGGTTGTGTTTGATTGTAAAGAAAACTTGTGGAAAATACAAATATTGGTTGGTTTTTAGATAGAGATCCAAGTATATAGGTTCGAAAAATACCAATTTGGTTGGTTTTGATAGGAATCCCAAGTTATCTAACTGCTTTTCTTTTTTATTAGCAAAATTAGTCCTGAAGAATTTATAGAACTGATTATGTTTCGATGTGCATGTGTTTATGCTCCCTCCATCATTGCTGACATTTGGGATTCAAATATGAGAGTTTTGACTGTTACTTTTTAAAGAAACAAGTTATTTTTGGAAATTGTGATGTCAACTGTTGTGGGTTCTGTTTGATTGCAGAGATTTGGGGATGAATAGATCGAGTGCTACTGAGATTCGGAAGATGTCAACTTCCTCCTCTCCGGAGAAGGAAGATCGGTATTACACCACAAGGGGATTGACAATGGGAATATTGGACGACAATAGCAAGATGTTTATGGAGGCACCTAAAGATAAAAGAGTCGTTGTTTGGCCTAAATTGTTTGTAGCATTGTCAAGTAAAGAAAAAGAGGAAGATTTTATGGCTATGAAAGGGTGTAAGCTACCCCAAAGACCTAAAAAGAGGGCAAAACTGATTCAGAAAACCCTACTTGTAAGTCTCTCGTCTCTTTTTTTTCCTTTTTTTAAAAATTAAAAACAAAAATGATATCCGACTTCCTTAGATGATATATTTTTAGCTTTTTTTTTTGTCTTTGTGTGTGTTTCGTTTGGGTGATTTGCTGATCGGTATTATATTTTTAACTTTTTTTGTTTGTGTGTGTGTGTGTGTGTGTGTGTTTCGTTCTGATTTGGGTAATTTTGGATTTCTCAGTTTGTTAGTCCAGGGCAATGGTTATCAGACTTGTGTCAAGAGAGGTATGAAGTAAGGGAAAAGAAGACTTCTAAGAAGGTACCAAATCCTAAACCTTTCTACTGATGGATTTGGATTTTTATCAAGCATTTCAAGGACTCTCTTAGCACAATAAATAAATAAACCCATACTCTCCTTTTAATTTCCATAGAAATGCTACACACTTTATTCTTCTGTTTTTTTTTCCGGAAGAAGTATAGTAGTAGACATGTTAAAGGGTGTGTAAATGTTGTGTTGTGATGCAGAGACCTAGAGGATTGAAGGCCATGGGCAACATAGAAACTGATTCTGAATGAAACTTCTTGGTAGCAGGAGAGGATATGGGAGGAGAGTTTATCCAAGAAAACGATGCCACAGAGGCAAGGAAGGCTACTGCTAGTGATTTTCTGTTTAGTTGATTAATTAGAATCAGCTCAGCTGCAGATAGAGGTAGAAAAAAAAGATGGATTAGAGGCTTAATGGGAGGGATTTGTTGTTTTGATTTGTAGATGATTGGATTGGTCTTTTCCCAATTAAATTTAATGGACCAACATTCTGGAAAGGAAAGAAAAATATGCTTCCTTTATTTATTTATTTTCAAATGTGCGTTGGATGATGGTTCTATTTAAATTTATCTAACAAAATACAAATAATTTTGAATTTTTCGTTCACTTAATAAATTATTTGACTAGTATACTAGTAATTGACCGTGCACGTAGCGTTTCAACAATTTCACTTTCATTCTCTCTCTTCTTCTTCCTCTCCCATCACCTTTTTTATCTGAATTGTCTTTGTATTTTTTCGTTTAATTTAATTAGAATAAATCTGAACCGTACGTCTAAATTCAAAATAAATTTTATCTTATTACTAAAAAGAAAGGAGATGCCTAGGCGAAAAAATAAAATTGACTACCTAGTTGATGAAATAACTTTTTCAGATTTTTTTATGTATAAATTCAACCATACGGATGAAAAGATTCAAAAAATAGGAAGATCTATAAATTTTAATTAATCACATCATTTTTTTTAAAATTTTAAAAAATGTTTTAAAGTCAAAGTTGCTGAATGGCACTTGATATTAATAATTATTATCATAATGAGTACACAATTCAATATTGACAACCCGAATTGTAAAATTACAAGAAGATTCTGTTGTGTATTACTCCCTCCGTCCCATAGTTATAAGCGAATTTCTTTTAGCACATAATTTAAAAAAATTTATTTAAATGACAATTTTTAACATAATTTTTCACATATACCCTTTAATATAGAATTAATGAATAAGTTAATTATTCCTTACTTATCATATTGGAACTCTCAACTTCATTAATAGATGTGTACCGACCATTAAAGTTCATAACCATAGAACTTAAACCAAAGAGAATACAACAACATTAAATATGGTGATAAAAATAATGACATTGAATATTGTTTCTTCAAAAAAAGAGTAATGGTTGAATATTTATTATAAGGGCATAAAAGTAAAACAATGAACCAACTAAATTTTATAAATAATAAGTAGCCTATATATTAGGACATCTCAAAATGGAAAATCAGCCTATAACTATGGGACGGAGGGAGTATTATTATCTGAAAAGTTATGAGATAAACTTGCCATATTTGGTAATAATTTTGGATAGCAGAAAGCAACTTAAATATACCAGAAAGAGATTACAAAATGCAAAAGAAAAATGAGAGGGATCATATTGCAAAAAGAAACACTTGTACAAGTAATGTTATTGATCAAATCACTTCAAAACTGAGGCTGAAACTTTAAAGCCTATACCTACCAGCTACAATGCTTCTCTATGATCCCCTTCCTTGAACAAGGTATACCTAAAACTATTTTCCTCTTATCTTTTACCCCTTTTCCTTTTCATCCCATTTACATGATTACATCCTATATTCTTACAACATCTACTCATGTACAGATTACCTCCGAAAGCCTCTTTGATGCTGTGCAGAAGCAAAATGCCAGAGAAATTATGCCAACAAGATCTCTGGAGTTCTTTTCTCAACAATCTCTACAACTATTCCCACGTGTAGAGAAAAACAAACACTGCAGCAGGAATTGTTTCTGGCATGCTCTAAGCTCGTAGCAGAATTTAATGACAGCGCATATGAGTCTATTGGTAATCAACCTGGAAGGTATCCTTCCAGCTAAGATCTGAATCACATCTTACCCTATCAAATATAGATAGATAGAATTATCACAAAAACTAAAAATCTGGGGGTTGGCACAAAATTCAGTCCACCTCAGAAGAAATGAACTTATCTATGTTTCGTTTCCATGTAAATGTCTTAATATACATTCTACATCCCAAAATTTCATATTGACGAAAACAATGCGGAGTATGAAGAAAATAGTGAACCTAGTAGGAAAAATATCACAACGTCAAGATGTAACAATTTGATGCAAGAAATATCAATATAATCAGTTTGTTTCTATTGGGGTATATACATGCATATGGCATCTGCAGTTTGAATTGAAGTTACTTCTAAGTAAGATCTAAAGAGACTAGAAAGTTTCAGGTATTTAATTTAACAAATGTGTTCCATTTTCCATGGATGGTAGGAACTCATCAGTATAGAGAGAGAGAGAGATTTAATAGGAGATAACAAGGACGATACAATTTTAGCTCAAATATAATAGCTGGAATTTTCCGAAACTCCACCTTTTTATAATCTAATGATGGTAGGAAACTTTCTTTTAACAAGTAGAAATAGTAAGAGCCTCTTTCTTGGAACTATCATCTAATTTAGATTTCTACAACTACAACAGTAGGACAAGGAACGGTCAGGAATAAAAGAATGAGACTGTAGAAGAATGATATTATATGCATTTCAATTAATATGGCACTGCAAAACCATTTATCACCATTCTGCTAAACAAACTGAAGTATTCACTAACGACTGAAAAAGCAAGCATGAGAATATATAGATAGCCGACTAATTGATGTGTAGATGTAGTGGAGACTTACCATCTTCTCGATTGACCATTTTGGGATTCATATAACCTGCTGGCAGAGGCTTCCATCACCTGTATAAAAGCCAAGCAGTCCAAAAAAAATTGCAGATTGTGCTCCGACTCATATGGACAAAAAAACTGACAGAAGGGCCATGATTGCATTCTATAAAGCCTCAAGGCAAATAGATGCTTTGGTGAAAACAGAAAGAACAAAAGGAGCTTCTTCTCCCGGATGGATAGTTGTAGGTACTATTGTATAACCCCTTGGATCAGGCTCCAGAACCATTTCACATGATATTTCTCGAGAATTGACATAATCTGTCCCACCTACTGATTCATGCAAATAAATGTTGTAATTGGCACGTCGGCCACGGGTCTTGAGAATTCTCATACCGATGTAAAACATCAGTGAATCATGACTGGACTGATAATTCCTGAAACCAGCTGTTGTTCTTGAGAAGCTAACACCCTAGAAATATCAACTCCAGGTAAGTCCAGTCATTTAGTAAACAAAAAAGTAGCTTTTTCAAATACTGATCTGCTTATAGAAAAGTAAAGAATTATACCTGCGTCAAGGTGATGAACACGTGAATTGGAAGTGATGCATCTGGCCCAGTAGCCCTCATTCGGAACTGAGGGTTTTGATGCCATGTGTCATAATCTTGACAGCCACCAGCACTGTATCCACGCCACTGGCCATGAACAGAATACCGCATCTCGGGAGGGTAGACACGGCAAACATATATTGACCGGAAATGGATCTGGAAATCTTGCCAAGACATCCAGAATATACCATCTCTTGACTGTTCAAAAGGTATTTGCAATAAGATTATACTAATAGGAACTAAAATAGATGCATCTAATCATTTACTGCACATCACCAAAACAATATAATCCATCAACTCCTATGTGGAAATAATTACTTGCACGTGACAAAATTTAACAATAATAAAAAGTTGTACGTTACCTGGGGAACATGCTTGAGCTTATGCTTCATTCTATCAGACCATTCAGGTGATGAATCAGACCAAGGGCCATTCCACTCAACCTCATTTGCCCATGGATTGCGAATCTGAACAAGTTTGTGGCCATCTACTTCTCTGACCTATGAAAAATTAAATAGAAGAGTGATCACTTATCTCAAAATTGATGATGCTATCTTGTCATAAAAATAATTAGATAAGGATCTCAAATGAACATACCTGCAACAATGAATAAGCATGACCTTGCACAATTCCACTGGAGGAGATATGCACATCAGAACCTGATGGACTTCCAGCACCTAGTAGAAATCCTTCTTGTTTGAAGCGTAACAATTGCGACCACAGTCGTCCACTCGCAAGATCAATCTGGGCCTGGGCACTTCTCATGTCAATCTCCTCACCAGCACCTCCGGTGAGGTCCACTAGAGCATCTTGGACAAGCCCACCTTCCAATGCCTCGTAAGATCCATGAAGCTTAGCATATGCCTTCTCCAATAAAGATACCCATAGTTCATTCCCCTTTCTACTGGTAGCAAATGCAGGTTTACCAGGTGATTCACACGGAATCCAGTCGTCAACAACTACAGGAACCCATTCTCCCTAAAACCAGAAACACGACTCATCATTTTAATATCATGCAGTAGACCAACTACTCATAATAATTAATGATATAATATCTGATTAACAAGAACAGTAACCATCGACAGTTTTATACCGCAACTAATTTGATTACAGAAAATGGGTGAGGCCGAGAAATTGTAACCATGTAAAGGGCTGATAGTATCAAATAAAAGTCGATGAATAGAACTCAGGCATGAAGAAGCATCACATATGACTCAAACTTGGGCATTCGACTATGCTACAGTAATGTACTCCGGTAATGGAGGAATCACAGCAGCAGCGATTTCCAATAATCCAGTTGAAAACTGATATCATTTTATAATTTTAAGGTACAACCATCAATGGATGGATCTCATTCGATCTGGTTGGTTGAATATGGCAAGGGGGTCCCATTTAAAAAAAAATCTACCCCTGTAATTTCATGTCTTGTAAGTTTAACCAGAAAACATCCCAAATGTTCATTACTTTCTGCGCTAGATGTGAGAAGTAGGTACATCGTCGTCCTATCAGCATTAATTTTATGTTGTGTTAGAACCAAGAATTTTTGTTTACAATTTTCATATTTCATATAGTTTATCTGAAATTATTCTTTAGCGCCGTATGTGTAATTTTGAAAAAAATAAAACAATGCAATTATGAAATCATTTTATGTCCTCATCACGCTTTAAGATCAATCACACATACATTATCTTCAATGATGGCATTCAATATAGGACATAGGACTGTGTGAGCCATAAACTCGCATTAATAAAGTTTTAGCAGTTGACCAAAAAACATAATTAAGCTTTCATGGATAAAAAGTGTGATGGGGAAGGGGGTGTTGGGCAAAGGGTTAATATCACACAAATAATTCTCACTCAAAACTCAATCAATTAATCATTCAATGTCTCCAAATAATGAACTACATCACTGTTTATAATACTCCTAAATAACTTTTTTTCATCTAAATTGAACTCTAATACGATAAATACAAATTAAAGAAACTAATTAAAATACAACTTCTAATTCATATAGGCTTCCAAAGCCTTTTATAATGTTTTAACCAACTTTCACGGACTCGTCCTACATCATTTCTCTTCCACTGAAAAAAATTCGACCCCGTCGAGTTATCAACACAAGAACAATCACATCGAATCACCAAGGAAGTCTTTGCAAGCTTCAAATTTGGCATGTCGAGAGCGCAAGTAAGAGTGAATTTGGTATTGCCTTTGATAATCGAATATATTAGCACGAGCATCATGTTGCGCGTGACGATCCCATAGCTATTTATGCCCTAAGATAATATGACTAACTTTAAGGGGTAGAACATCACACATAACGGTATCCTTAAGCTTACCAACAAAAAATGTAACCATACACCTTTGGGTAACCCGCAACTTAGTATTGGTAATCCATGCAACATCATACGGCTTCGGGTGAGACTTAACTTTTAACCCAAATTTCTTCATTGTTTCCTAAGAAATAACATCCGTACAACTCCCGGTATTAATCACAAAAGAGCACACCTGTCCTGCACATTTGACTTGTCTGAAAAATTCGCTCACGATGGATTTTAGGATCATCCTTATGTTTCTGGGCAACAAGTAAAGGTCTAAGAACACCTAAACATCCTTCCAAATGAGTATCAACTTCTAAATCTTGCTCATCGGCTCATATTCGTCGTCTATCGGCTTGCAAACCTCTTCGTTTAAGTCAATTTTTCCGCACGCTTTGTCAACAATAGCAAGTTGCCTAGAGGCAACAAGTAAAGGTCTAAGAACACCTAAACATCCTTCCAAATGAGCGTCAGCTTCTAAATGTCAGTTTTTCCGCACGCTTTGTCAACAATAGCAAGTTGCCTAGAGGGAGAAGAGGCATCATTGAAGGATACTCAAAAGACATGTGACCAAAACCACGACAATTATAGCACTGACGAAGTGTTGTTGCTAGCATTAGAAGAACCCGGGTACGATTAGGCCTACTAGTAGCTAAAGGGCTTGTTGACGATCTTTCCATTGGCCTATTTAAAACAGGCTTCACAAAAGTACGCTCCCTCCGAGTTTGGACTTGTATTGGAGGCCTAACAGAATTCCTTTTCAAATTATCCTCTATTTGGGTGGCAACTTGAACAACATCATCCAAAAGCAAAAGTTTACATGTAGCTACACCACCTACAATCTCTAGATTCAATCCTCGACGATACATGGAGATTAAAACTTCTTCAACCTAAGAAAATTCAAACTATGTAACCAAACTTTAGAACATTGAAGTATACTCGGCTACATATTTACTTCCTTTTACCAATTCAGTTAACTACAAATATGCTCGCTGCTTGTAATCCGAAGGTACAAAACATCGTGTCATTGCATCTTTCATATCCTCCCATCTTCTCGCAACTGTATATCAATTTCGTTGATGTTGATCTCACTAAATCCGAGTTGTTCCTTTCAACTTCGCTTCAGCAAAAAAGAGTTTCCTTTCATCGGATAATTCATACCAACGAAAGAAGTTCTCCAAACTATGAATTCGAATCCAATCGAAGAATGTTTCGGGACCATTATCGCTATTGAAATCTCCAACATCTAATTTTGTTCCTCTTTCCACTACATTAACTCGTGGATTAGGGTCATGTTGTTGTAGTCTCAGATGATTAAGATCGAGGATGGGGTCTTCAAAATTCTTAGGAGCATCTTCTTGTCCCTTGTCTACGCGTTCCATGAGTACATCAACTGTTACTGTAAGAACTGTAATACAGGCCTGAACATTTGCATTAGGTGTTGTCATTGAGTCTTCAATCCTCTTGAGAGGCTCATATTGTTGTAACATATAATCATCAAGCTTGATGTTGATTTCACTAGCATTTACCATGTTTCCTGCAAATAAAAATACTTTTTTTTTGCTCTAGGAACTTCAGTACAAAAAATATAAAGAAACAGGAGCTGAACTGAAACTGTTGAAACTTCAGGGCTAAAACGAAAGAAAATAAAACTACAGGGACTGATATGTAAAATTTCAGGGGCTATTTTGAAATTTAAGAAAATGCGAGGGACTAACCTAAAAAACTAAAAAACTATGGGTACCTAACTATAATTTGCCATGAGATAATTGAGGAGGCCAAGGATTAAGACAAAACTGAAGATGGTGGCGACGTGGCGGCTATTTTATACTTCTTCTCTCTCTTTCTACTTTTTTTTCATCTGTGATGTCTGCGATTTGGGGCTGCTACTTGGGTTGTGTTTGGTTAGATTTTTGGCTGAAATTTAGGTTTGGGAATGGTTTAGGGTTTGAATGTGATGGTTGCGATTTGGGGCTGCTACTTGGGTTGTGTTTGGCTAGATTTTTGACTGTTTGGGTTTGGAAAATGGTTTAGGGTTTGAATAAGGCTTTGTTTGGCTGTTTTTTTTTTGTGTGATGATGATGGGACAATTATTTTGGGACAGAGGGGCGGCAGAAGGTGTTTGTGGTTGGACTTTGATACCAAAATGATGGGGAAGGGGGTTTTGGGCAAAGGGTTAATATCACACAAATAATTCTCACTCAAAACTCAATCAATTAATCATCCAATGTCTCCAAATAATAAAGTGCATCACTATTTATAATACTCCTAAACAACTTTCCTAATGTAAATTGGACTCTAATACGAACAAATTAAAAGAACAAATTAAAGTACAACTTCTAATTCATATAGGCTTCCAAAGCCTTTTATATCATTCTAACCAATTTTCACGGACTCGTCCGGCATCAAAGTGGGCTCCATCAAACATTGAAGTGCTAAACTGAAATTGAGGTTCCTTGTCAATGCATGTTACCCAAAAATATTTGGTTATCATAGTGCCAATGATATTCCTTTATGCCAATTCAACTATTTGTGAGTTTTAAGTGATTTTCCATCCCAGTAAAATTAACAATAATAATACAAGTCTTAAACTTTTTCTCCAGTAAATTAATTTGTTGGAGGGTTGGGGCAGGAAATTTTGCACTAGAAAGACCAAGCCTAATTGTAGGGTTTTAATACACATGCTATTTATATACCTCTTGAAGCGTAAAATACCTTTAATGCGGAAAACTTCGACGTTCCTCTTCAACCCAACAGTTTCTCCGAACTATGATCGAGAACGGAACACTAACTCACGGTACATAACAATTAGGGTATGGTCTGTAATTTGGGAGCGCTCTGTGTATGGCCAAACTGAATGAATTGTGTGTTCTTTGATCGACCGAGGGGATATGGGTATTTAATACGGAAGTGGTCAACCACTTCCCAACTATCTCTCCACGTTCAGTTAAGGCACGTTCAAAATCATGAACGGCTTTATTGACCTTGTCAATTGGGAAGTAAGTTAAAACAACTGGGTCGAACCCTGCATGGGTGACCCATTTGGATACCCAAGATCCAACACTAATACTTTATCGGATAATTAGCCAGATCATATACTTTTTCACACCAGAAATTAGAACAGGTGCAGATAAAGCAACCATTACCTGAATGCAAAAGCGAACGGTGTAGATTCCTTCCTCGTTATATTCTGGTGTAATTATAACTTCTGATATTCGTGAAACCTCTGTTAGAACAGCTACAGCACTCAAAAACCAACAATCACCCAATCGGCCCTGTTTAAAACCAGAGATGAGCCACTCAAAGCAGAAACTAATTGATTATATACTTCTCTATGATGAAAAATCAAACAAAAAAGAAGCATGATTATCACCCACCCACAACCACCAAAAGAAGTGAAGCTTAGGACAACGAAAACATATGCATGCCATATTTCAAAAGAAGACAAACCTGACAAACATCTGAAGGATTTGCGGACCCAGAAAATAAGCAGGGATGAGAATCCCTATGGTTCTTGTTCACTATTTCAGTTGGTCTCATCCACTCGGAAACAACCTAGGACAGAAAGACGGAGATAAGCTTAAGGGAGTTCAAATAATTAAAACTGTAACAAAGCAATAATAACAAAATTAAAATTATTTTTTGAAAAAATAATAAATAAATAATGATGAAAATAGCAGAGGGAAGATACCTGCAATTTTGAAGGGGGATTATCAGGATCTACAAACAATGACTGATCACTCGGAGGAAACTCTTGATCGGTAAAATGCGGTTCTCCTCTGGCACAGAGAGCTTCTTTGACAGCCAATTCAACTGAAAGCATCCGTTGATTGATTTCTTCTCGTGTTTCCATCCTTGGTTTCCTTAATCTTCTGGTGAAAGAATCCACATCAACCATCACACTTTCACGTTCTGACCTTCGTTTCCTACCACTTGAATATTGGCCATCCCAATCTACATCATCCCTGTCATAAAGATCTACATCTGCAGGATCACTGTCCCATTCATCACCCTAAGTGAAACACACGAATTAACAATCAGGAAACAGGTCAATGCAAAACATCACACCTTGAGGTACAAGGAATATATTATCGACTCTAAAGCCAGCAACTACAGTTTCTGTTTATTGGCAGCAGATAAACTAATGGAAAACTATTAAGACACTTTTAAGTAAACATAGATTCAGACCCTTGAAGGAGAATCAGCCCATTGCCAATTATCTTGAGGGAGATCAATCATATTGTAATCAGCAGAACCTATGGCAGCAGGAAGAGCAGCAATCTCATCTTCAGTCAAGCACCTTCCCCAGAGGAAAAGATCCATAACGTGCATCTTGGATTCTGCTCCTTCACTGTCTGATCTCCCAAATGCATCCATATCAATAGGTGGTCTAACACCAACCCAAACTTCTGTTCCTTGCTCCCAAATGCCATTGCCATTTCGCAATGGTAGACCAGTCTGGTAGCCATCAAAACCACCATCTAAATAGCAAGTTGCCTCACCTAAATCAGCGTCTATGGTCATTGTCACCATATGCCACCTAGGAAATAAAATAATTTCTTGGTAAGATAAGGAAGGCAGGGGAAGCGGCACAAACAATAGAGACATGTACAAAAAGACAATGAGATCTCTGAATCCTATACTACTGAAACAGAAAAGAATATTATTAAAAGGAAGAAAACCAAGAAGCAAAAAGACTTTGAAGTTTGAAGAAAATAAGGATGTAAAAGTACAAGCTCTAAGAAGATCAGGAAGAGTCACTGACACAACATAATCAAGTAATGAAAAGTGCACACCTTCCATCTGCAATACTTGCTGCACTAATACTCCACTCCTTTGCGACAGTAGTTTGTCTGTCACCTTTGGTTATTAACCTAAGCCCAACTTGTCCAGCCTCAATCCCTTGTTCAGAACCAGCCACAACAATTTCCCAGCACACTTTCTTCTGAAATTCAGTACCTAAGAGATAAACTGGCCCAGACTCAGGTTGGATCATCACCGCTATAGAGAAGCTAACCTTCTGACTTTGACATATGCTAGGATCAATCTGACCACAGTGTCTACCACTTGTTGTTGGTTCATCATCAAGAACACATACAGCACCAGTAATTCCCGTCTGTACAAAAGGTTGACAACAATGTCTCAAATAAATTGTAACCAACACTTTGAGATCTGAACTGTTCTTTATAACTAACGTAACTGTTTAGCGACAACAATACTTTGTTAAAAAGAATTTGAATGTAAAGAATTATTAAAGAGAATTATACTCAACCAGAGGAATTTCCCTTCGGCTTTCTAAGGTCTAGTCATGCAATACAATGACAGTAAAGATGGAAGAACAAGTATTTAGTGCCAGCACAAGGCCATATCTTAAGTTAACTCAATCTAACAACGCTAATATTGACACGTCATCTCTGTGTGGCAAGAAATATGGACCCATTACAAAATTAATGTGTAAAGCTCATTCAAAAAATACTTAGGATCTGAAAGTGCAATACATCTTAAATGAAGTAACCATGTAGCAATGGATGCCTGGAAACTAACAAATTTCTAGATTCTAATTTCCAGAATTTTCATTTCCATGTTGCCTACGCAGATTATGGGTATGAATTGTGTGTTAATAGTACAAACAAAGACAGCAAAACATACATTGTAGGTCCCTTCTCCACATGGGGCATAGGATCCCCAAAGAGATTCCCCTAGAAACTTACAATATGATGTAGATGATTTCCAAAGTTGAAAAATAAACATCACCTGCAGTGCCCGACGTGATAACTGTGCTGCGCGTATGCGACGTGCAATGCTTGAAACTCTCTCACGTGCAAAAGAATCATCAAGAACAGAATCACCTCCTACTGCACGCACTGCAGCCGCCATGGCCGCTGCCTCCCGACTACCAGCATTTGGTATAGATGATATAAGTGAAGCCTCTATCTCCTTCCATTTGCGTTCTTCTTTCTCCAAAAGGGCCTTCCTCCTTTCTTTTCCCCGCCCTTCCTCTTCACGTCTCTGCATTAAAATTTCCTCTTCCATCTCCTTCTCTCTTATATAACTACAAAACAAAACATGGTCGTTTGATAAACACAGAGAAGGTTACTGGACAAAGTAAAAAACATTCTGTTTCAAAGAAAGTCTTTACCTCTCCTGTATGATTTCAAACTGTCTACGATCTTCTGGCATCCACTTTTTAATCTTCTTCGCACTTAAATCTGAGAAACCTATGCTGTCAAGAAAGAGTCTCAAGCGAACCTCATCCTGGTACATCAGGGAGACAGAGAAAACATTATTCACGACAGTAACATAATTGTCTCCAACACACATGATAGAATTCTAGTTCACCTGGACACGCTCTGCCTTCGCAGTCAAACCCAGCAACAGAAGTAAATAACCACCAAATTTATCCCACATGTAAACCCATTCAGTGTCGATGGCCTCTTCTAAGGCCAATATCCGTGCATGTGCACACATTTCTCTTCTGTAACCTACATCATTGGTTGATTCATGCCGCAAGATCCTTCCATTTCTAATTTTAAGGAAGATTGATCCCGCAGCTAGCTCTTCATTTCTCAACCGATCTCTTAATTTCATGACATCTGCTCTAGGGAGCACAAAATTTCCTGCCCTATCACGCGCAACAGTAGGGTCTCCAACCAAAAGAGCAGCTGAACTGGCAGACCTCTGGGGAGCGGAATAAGTTCCAGATATTGCATTTCTAGTCTGCATTGCAAATGAAGGGAAGTCAATTTAAATACAAACACAAAAGTTAACCAAGAGAGGACACTCTTCCTTGAAGTCTGAAATGGTTTAGCACAAAAAGGGGAAAAAACAAAAAACAAATAGAAAATAAAGCAGCCTGCAGACATGTATTAGTTTAAAAATCCATATACTCGCATCTAAATCAAAGGTAAGACCTATAAATGTGTGTATTTTGATAAATAAATGAGATTAACAACGCATAAAAAAGGGGATGCTGCCAAAGTACATTTAAAGTATAAAATATGCATGGACAACAGCCCTACAAAACAGGGCCCAAATCTCGGATGTCAAAAATACTATCCGAACCTACCAGGCTTCCGACAGAAAATCAACAAAAGACTCCACTGGGCCAAGAATCATGTTACCAAATGTACAGGAAGCTTAAAGATAGAACAATGGAGCACTTCTTCTATTCAAAATATCTACAATACATGTATGTAACTATGTTAACTAATATGAACAATGGAGCACTTCTCTTCAAAATATCTACAATATATGTATGTAACTATGTATTATGGGTGTGTGTGCGCGCGCATGTTGGATGTATAAGAAGTTGAAAAGTTATGCTTAAGAATAAATTAATTCCACCATCCGCAAAATCATGACATGGTAACAAGCAACCAATGACTTGAACCTAATTTCTTCCCATGGACCAGAACCAGTCATTCGTAATTCATAAATCTTAGAACTAAATAGAAATAAAAAGGACAATATTTAATCCTGAACTTCAATTAAAAATACTCCTTTTGAATCCTCAAGCTCATAAACCAATTGAAAATTGACATGAGGTCCTCCCAGATTGAATTCCAAAGCTGTTGGAGGAAATTCAAGTCATAAAACCCAGTAAATTCTCTATCAACTCCCCCCATTCAGGTAAGGCTTTAAGCCTCCAAATTCTACTTGCATAGAAAGTTCTTAGCATATAGCTGTTCAGACTTGCACCATGTTTGAAACTAAAGATAACCTTTTAGCTCGTGATACCACTACTTCAAATATAATGTCTAAGATCCATTTGCACCCTAAGGCTTTTCAATATACTTTTTACTCCAAGATGCAAGGGAACAAAGAGAAGATACTTTTTAGACCACCTCCCAGTCCCTCCCTTTTTCTTGAGAAGCTAAGCATTTGGAGGTGCATCTAAATTAATGCTTTAATAGCATACTTTTTCATAGACCATGCTTCTTCTTATAGCTTCGCTTCAAAGGCATACCTTAAGGTACTATTCTACAACACCATTTAAGAAACTGATCAAAACTTCTGGGATATATAGGTATGATGTTTTAGGAACAAATACATATATGAGAATATATAGTTGAAAAGTGATTAGAAGTTCAACAAGGAAGTAAAGATAATGTCAGTGCAATGAAGAAGAAACAGATTGCTGTTGGTTCCAAAAAGAAATTGTACCTTAGTGGCAGATCGAGCGATTGCCTGGACAATAGTTTCCTTACTTAGAAAGTGAACCGCATCTTCCATCATCTAGTTATTGACATATATATTGTTAGGAAAAAGAAAAGTATTACAAATCCCAAAAAAGGTTCTAATTAATGTAATATTTTAAAGGTATCAACATCAACAGAAAAAATTTCAATTATGCAAGAAAAATTTCCACTTTTTTACAAGTAAAAGAAGAAAAGTTCTCTTATTGTGCTGGATAGATCATTCAATAAGTGGACAAACCTTAAGGGTCAAACACGGCCGAGAGACAGCAAAACCAAATGCAACAACAAGTGTTATTGCTGATACAGCAGCACCAGCGAATGGTGGATAAATCTTCAAACTTGCAACAACACCCCAGCCCTCAGTTGCCAGTGCAATCCCATAAAGCATAAGGAATGCAGCACTGTTGACAATAAAAATGTTTCTTTAAGTATATATCAATCTGATTGTTGAAGGAAATGCAGAATGCAATATTAAGTTGAGCCAAATAACTGATATCAAACATTAAAGTTAGAAGAAATGTGAGTAAGAAACTAATGCTAAACAAACCTGACATTTTCCCCACAATCTGCATGGGCATCATAAACATATACAGGCAGTACTCGAGGAGAATAAACAACAATAGGAGGTGATAAAAGCACCTGCAGAAGAAAAGAGAATTCCAAAAATATATGACACAGAATAATACATCTGAAGACAAAGTAACTTCAAATTAGTAAATACAAGTTAAAAAACATATGAATAAAATTATCACTATAGATTCATGATAGTCACTTATAACTCACCGTCAATGCTCTTCCAGCTAGGAGAAACAAAAAAGAAAAGTAACCAACAGATGCTCCCAGGAAAGGTTTATCTGAAACACAGTAAAAGTCATTTGCAACGCACAAACAGAGAGAGAGAGAGAATGGGGTCAAAAGGTGATGTATATCTTTTTGGAAATTTATCAACATTTAAAGAAAGTTCAGTCCTTTCGCCTATCTTGAATATGGATCAAGCTCCGATTAAGAACAGAAAAGAGACTCTTCTCACCTTGAAACCATCCAACAAGAAATGCTGCCAAAGCCAAAAGAAAAGCAAGAAAACAAACAAAGAACATCTGTGTCCGGGTCAAGTAAAAATTGTTTGAAGCCCAGTAGTGAATAACACCAATAGCCAGAACAATGAGAAGAAGAACTAAAAGGAATGCTGCCCCAATCTGTTGCAATAGCAAGCAGAAGCAAATTAGGAAAGTGTTCTAGTGTTCTACACCTGAAAAGCTGACATAACACAAGTTATAGCAAGTCCACTCACTGTCCACGGTATAATTATTACTGTAACAGCTGATATTGAACCAAGCAGAAGAAGAAGACCAATGATGACAAAAACAAAAACCCCTCGAGAAAGTTTCCAATCGTCATCTTTCCTGAAAATGAATGTTGATGGAATATTTAATTTACAAAAACCTTGAACAACAAAAAGAATGTCATTTTCTAAATAAAAGTTAAACCAGTAAATCCCAAGTTTAGGTAGTGAGGGATGTTGCTGGGATCATGTTTAATTAAGATCACTTACCACTTAACCAAACCAGAACAAAGTGATAGCAATGCAGGAATGCACATTAAAGGAAGTAATGCAGCTAGGAAATCTGCCTTCCTTGGAACCTGGTCATCCCTAAAATTCACAACCTCCAAATAGGATGCACCACAAAATGCAACTAGAACAACTGCAAAAAGCAGAACAGAAAAGAAGATGGTTAATAACAACAATTCTACAAGGATAACAATGCATAGTTTTCGGAGGGGATATGGGATGACTCCATGGTGAGGAATTCTTGTAGGAGAGTGAAGAGTCAAAGACCAGAGCAGATTCAGAGTAACTACCTGCAAATATTCCAACACATATAGCAGAAGAGATGGAGAAACGGTATGTAGCAAACCAGGATACAATTGGCAGCACCCCAGTAACTATTAGAGCAACCACGCAGGCCATTGCCCAACCAAGGTAGACAGATGATGCATAAGGAGATGTGACACTGTTCTGGTCACCATTCCATCCTTTGTAGCCTAATTCATCTAAAGGCTTTGCAGAAACTATTGCACCAAGAGCTAATACAGATCCAGTAAATATTGATATGCAGATGAAAAGTACAACACCCTGAAAGTAAATTATGGAAAGTAATCAGTAACAAACTAAGCACATAGACAAGAAAGGAAAAACAGTATGCTGCAAAAAAATTAATCTGCTATATGGTTAAGAGATTAATGTAGTTAATAATATAGCACAACAGCATAAAACGAGTGACAACAAAAGCATCTTGAAGTGGGGGAAAACACCATCACGGGGAAAGGGAGAATGGGGTTAAGGTAGCTCTGAACTCTATTAAAAGAAGTACACAATTAAACACATTCTCTTCATTTTTATTTCATTAGTTTTTCTTATAAATTGTCCCCTTGCCAAGCCTCATTGATTAAGGATGTGACGTAAATCGTAAATATCAATGTATAACCTGTAGCCTTAGGACAAAAAGCATAAAGACAAGGAGCATAAACTGTGGCCCAAGAGTACAAACTAATTACAGATCTTAAGGGCTTGTGAGTACTACAAACTATTGATTAGCAATACAATGACAGAGAACAAACAGGAAAAGAAGAAACCTCTTTAAGCCACAAAGTTCGATGAGTTCCTGCATGATCCGCACAATCAACTCTTGATACCCAAAACTGGTAGCCGTTACGAATCCATATAGGAATGGCAATAGACAAGCATGCAACTATGAGAGGCACAGTCAAAGACACTCCCAGAAGAACTGATGACTTGCTGCAGAGAAAATACATATAAACTTACTAATATGATAAATACCCCACACCACAGCTCTATCAAAGAATATGTGGGAAAATGAACTACACAAAATAGGAAAGAAACCAAATGGCCCAAATTACAGCTTCATGGTGTTCATTAGACATATATCAAAAATACATCCATGAACTTTTCCAGAAAATATAAGGTCAAATTAAAGTTTTAGACTTTCTCAAAAACAATTATGGTTTAAAACAGATTTAAAGATATATATTAGAATGACCAAGTTTCTAAAAAAATTGAAACAAATACAGATATTTAACATGCATTAGACCCTCTTCAACCCCAATCGCTTATAACTAGGGAATACTTGGAACACACCATAACGACATATCCAGCATAAGAGTGACCGAGGAGATGCTAACAGATCAGCACATGGATAAAAGATATATTCACCTACCCTAGAGAAAAATATAGATATAGATACATATGTACATAAAATAAATAATATATATAGGGGATGTTGTGGTTGCTACAGCTAGTTGGCTGTGGCAAGACATACTTCTGCTGATGGAAAAATTTATTATTAAAAGGAGGAGATAAGCGTCAGGCATTACGACATGATTGTAAGAAAATTGCTAAATCTCACCAATAGATAAAATGCATTTATCAAAGTAGAAAACTCTTAAGAAATAACGTGATTGAGATCAATTAGAGAACATCGATAGCAATGTGTACGGCATGTTGACAAAAGAATGGGCTTCCTTCAATCAAATTGCTTAAGAACTATACATGAGATATGGCAATTTTCCGTGCCTCAATGTCAAAAACAACTTCAAAATCAAACATATAAAAGATTACCACGAAATTCTAAACATACTGAACATTTCACATATGAATTTTAATGAATCCTTTCTTATTATATCATATCAAAAAATTTCTTACAATACACTCTAACGTGCTCCAAAAGCAGCGGGAGTATGGATGAGAAAATGCAGAAGGAAAGAAATAAGTTGTTCGAACATAATAACAGTCATACCTCAAGAAAGAAAGCAGCAGACCAACAGAAGTGCTCAGCAACCAAGCAATAAAACCATACTGAAAGAATACCAAAAGTTTGAATAAAAAAATCAACACAATTAGTTATCTTTCAGATGTACAATGAACAAAAATGTGTATGATTATACACATAAAAACAGTATAGTAACCCCACATGTTGCAAGCAAAATACACGACTTTCGCAGTGCACAAAGGAAGTGTCACAATACTAAGTAACAGTAATAGTCAAAAGAACTAGTAGAAAATGACATGAAGGAAAAACTGTTCTTTTAACTATATTATTTTTACCGAATTTGTTGAACGTCATAAAAAGTAAATAATTCTTAGGAATAGTACTCCATAATCATTCAGACAGAACCTTACAACAATTATACTTATAACAATCAAATGCAAAAGTGATTAAGCTATAAAGCATTATTATTTTATTGTTGTAATTTTCAAGTATGGGTATTTAAGCCATTAATTCTAGAAACTCATTATTTGCAAGAAAATATTTAACTGCATATTATATGTTCTTATTAAGGGTACTGAATCATTTTTACCTTCCGCGGTTTCGAAGTCATGGCCATTTCTTCAGCTTGGAGAGATCGTAGGAAAGCCATGATAGAACAGACAACGGGAGATAAAAGCAATACTGCAAAGCCAAATTCAAACTGCAAAGATATTTTTTTTACAATTTCATATATCAGTTTTGAGGGTAAGTTTACTTGTCCATCTACATAAAGAATAATAAGCTGAGTAAAAGAAACCCCTACAAACCTGCTGGTGAGTAGCATTTATAACTTTAATTGTCTTTGGCCTAAAAATGGCCACGATGACGGTTTCTATGATGAAGATAAAACTGAAGAGAACCCATGCTCTTTCAGGGGTACCAACTATGTGGCGCAAAACCAATCTGCAAAACTGAAGCCACTTTTCTAGTCCTTGGAGCCTTAGTTCCTCTGACAGAGAAATTTGATTGGGCAAAGTATTGTCAATGCTGTTTGAGTCAACAATGGTTATATTAGTATTATCACAATGATCTCTATCGGCATCCAAACTACTTCTCTGCAGTAACGCAAGAATCCTTGGATCCAAACCGTTCTCCTTCAACATCATAGCAAAATTAGGATCTAATCCTTTATCTTGCAATAAAGTAGTCAAATCATTGTCTCCTTGTCTTGCTCTCTTTTTCAACATAGATGTAATCCTTGGGTCATTCAACTTTTCCTGGAACATCAGCGCTAAATTTAAGTCTAATGCTTGTTGATTAGCCGAAGTTGATTCGTTAGACTCACAGCCTTGGCTTTCAAGACCACTACTAGAACAGACTACCAAAGAGCAGTTGGGATCAAAATTTCTATCAGCATATGACGTTCCTACTTCTGGCTCCTGAACAACTGAACGGCAGGAACTGCTTCTTATTGCTAAACTTGGCCTTCCACTATCTACACTCTTCTCACTATTAATTCCCTCAACTATATTCCAGCTTGAAGCATCACCTGTGACATGTGCAGCATTACCAAGCTGACCAGCCTCTGCACTACTACTGCGCTTCACACTTGACCCACAAGCTTCAGAAGAGCTAGATGAACTGTTTTGTTCTTTCCTACGGAATCCCTCCCTCAGGCGAATCACTGTACTCTGTAATGCATCTCTCCTTGCAGTTATTGGATTTGTAACTGACAAATGACGAGAAACAGCGGCACCTAATAGCACCGATGCTACAACAGCATAACTAACACAATGTCCCAAATACCTGTAATAGAAAGAAAGTATAAGGAATGTGAAAGGCAATCTACAATATAACAACTTGATATAATGAAAATCAAGTATCTTAAATCTCAAACTAACCAGTAATGAACACCAAAGCAAATCAAGAAGACCCGAGATGCACCGGCAACAAAAAGGGCAGTAACACGACTTTGAAGAAGCTGAAATCCATATAAGCATGCCCCCATGTTCCAATCTGAAGGTAAAATGATAGATAAATAAATAAAGAAAAAGAAATAATAATTATAATTAATAAATAAGTTACACAAGTTAGAAACAAAAGAATATACAGAAATACCAGTGCAAGCAAAGAAAAACAGAGCAATATGAAGAAGTTAATACCAAGAATAATAACCGCTGCCGATGTAATAGCCCCAAGCCAATGAGAACTTTTTGCTGTCAATCCATACAAAATGGAATAGACAAGAAGGACCAAAAGTGAGCCAAAATAGAGAAGTCCCAGATGTGAAGCCCTGCAAACAGAAACTAAGAATCTAAGGAAGCAGAAAATCGAAACAGAATCAAAAAGAAAAATGATTCCTCAAATAGTCATAAAGGCATCCAATCACCAGTAGTCTTTGCCGCACTGTATATGTACATACTTGTGTTTATGTACATATACATGTGTAGACACATAAAAGCATAAATGTGTATGTTGAGACAAATAACAAGAGAAACTGGACTTGGGACAGAGGAAAAACATTAGAAGTAAGAGCATTAAAAACTAATATATTGATATTTAACTTCTTCACACATAAAGTATAACCCTGTAAGCAAGAAAAGTAAGTGCTTGCCTTCTAGATTGTCGAGGATATAACTCATTAGGATCTGGTGGTTCGGGTAAGCTAGCCAAAGGACCCACTTCAATACAATCAGAATAAGCAAATTTATATGCCCTTCGAACATATTCATCCACATCTAAGCCATTGCCTATTGGAATTTATAAATCAAATAAGTACAAAAAAAAATTAAAGAATAATAACATAACACAAAACCATTTAAATGAATAATTGGAATAGCAAACTTGTGATCAACATGAATACCTGGTGAATAATAAATAACTTTAATAACAAAAGCAGAAAGACACCAGGAGAGCCCACACACACACAGAGACAGACACACACACACACACACACAGTACACATCTCACAAAATAAGTTGCAAATTTACCATTAAAGACCATTCTGCAGATAAAGAGCATGTTGATTGCTAGCGCAATTGCTGACACGCCAAAGAAGAAGCCTGAAGCTGAATATCGTTCTGATGCACTTCTGCCTGCTGTCACATATACAGCACAAATCTCATACGCACAAAGCAAGGCAACGGCCAGAAGAAGAAGAACAGCAACAGCCCCTGTTTAGGAACAGATGTGGTAACTACATACTCAGAGTATAGGGAAAATAATATAACTGGAAAGCAGGGAAATTTAAATATAAAAAAATGTCCACGTTAATACGTAATTTATTTTTTAGATAAACGAATAAATTTTATTAGAAACAGGAAGAGTTCCAAGGTAGCATTCGAATTAAGTAATTAACCCTAACTTCACCCTCACATTCGCAGTAAATACCATGACATTCCTCCATCACTGTGCTAGAATGTATTTGGAAAGAACCAATACGAGACTTCTGCTTAATCAAGGTTACAAGAACAAACATCTTGGATGCACAAACATGCTCAGTTTGTTTTCAATTTCATTTAATTCCAGGACCCAGGTCCTACTTCTAAATATCTGATTTTCATAATTTCATCTGGAAAAAGCCTTGATTATGCATATTCAGCATGATTTCATTTAAATAAAAAAACAAAAACAAAACAAAACATTTCCTTAATTAGCATACAATATCTTTTTTTGCTAAATAATTAGCATCCAATATCTTTTACCTCCTCCCATTGATTTAACAATTATATTGGCTTTTTTCTTTCCCATGTCCTCCATTTCTATTAATTCAATCATTTCTTTCCATCCATGCTACTTTCAAGTTATGTCTAGTATTTATTCTTCTTTTACCCCCATCTCTGCAAACTTCAACCACCTTTCCTTAGCCTATAAAATCAATATTCCAAGCCATTCGTAATGCAATCCTTATTCTCTACTACTTGTGATCAAAGATTAAGCTTTGCATATGTTGTCAGTTCACATGCAAAGCCTCATGCCTCATTGAGGCTCAACTACCAATATCTTTTTTGTCAAGTTGAAAGCTTTATTCACAAATTAAGAAACTTTCCGCACAAGTTCTTAAATGTGGTACCATTGTATTCAGGGGGGGTATTAAATGATGGCAATGTTAGGGGTCTTAAATGGGTCTCAAATGATGTGGTAGAACACATTAATGATACTTTGTGGTATTTATATCAATCACAATAGATATACCTAACTAATGTAGATTACACATCATTTGAGACCAAAAATTTGAGACCCTAGCATTACCCTAAATTATAAATAATCTTATGAACTGACAACTGCAAATATGTAATTGTGGACTACAATTTTTTAATTGCTTTTTCTTGGGATTAATGAAAGTACCAAAACGGTTGGACTGCATCTTAAACATTGAGCCTACGCTTTTCAATTTTCATTTGTATATTACACATTTTATCAAGTGATGCTACTATTGAGATTAACCTTGTACATCATATTATCTTCAATGGAACATGAGGACTTTCGGACTCTAACATCAGGTAGGACGGCTATAAAAGTTACTAAGGGAGGGCAGGACTGATTATATAATAAATAGTTCCAGTCATCGCGAAAACATGTTGTTCTGTTCACATCTCGAACATGCTCAGAATTGCAGTTAAGGATGCAAGTAGGGGTGTAAATGAACCGAGTAAAGCGAGTATTGAGTTGCTCGGATTTGGTTCACAAAATTTATCGAATGTGAAATAAGGTTTGATTGAAGTCGAGTACGATCTCGAATAGAGCCCGAGCACTTTGAACTTTTCGAGCAAATATGATCCGAGTATCAATAGAAAATTGCAATTTGAAGAGGTTCGAATAATTTATCTAACTTTAAAATTTGCTCATATTTGAATCAATCATATTTCGAGTAAAGCTCGAATCGAACTTTTAGTCAAGCGAATACGAATCGAACCCGAACTTTTAATTCATTTTACAGCCTTGGATGCAAGATGAACTTGACTACATGTACAAAATAAAAGGTTTAAGTAAGAGAATGAAATTCGTAAAAGGAATACCCAAACTGAAAAAAATACTGCCGCAAAAATTACACCATAAATATCCAAAATAATTAAATAAAACTTACTAGACTGAATAAAAATTTTAAAATAAAATGATCGAGACAGTGCATACTTGAGCTTTGCCACTGTGTTCTCCACCATAGCATGATTGAATAGAATGCCAAAAGAAGAGCAGTCCCAGCCATGATTACTGCCAAACCAATAATGTCTCGACCCAGAATTAGAATCAACCAGCATCCCCATATGATGAGCACTAGAACTGGAGAAATGACGACAATCCATGCCAACAGAGACAGTAAACCACATAATATTCCCAATTGAGGTCCTTGTAAGAAATTAGGCCATTTTCTAGCAAAGATCCAACTGAAATGAAACAAAGAACATGCACTATAGTGTTAGACCAATGCTGAACAAACTGCAGAAGCTAGTGGCGACCACATATCAAACTAGTTAAAGACGCAATAAAAAGATCTATTGCATTACCATGACCATGACCAAAGATCTGGTTAAGGCAATATCGAATCAACTAGGAAAAGGAAAACAAACAACAGATCCTAAAACAAGTTTACAACTAGTCAAACACTACAGTAAAAGGGCAAATCAGATGCAGTAGAAACAACCTGGATATTGCAACTCTGCCATTGAAAGATACTAAATCACCTTCTTAAACTTGAATATGATACAAAGAAAAGAAAATAAACAACTCAAATTACCAAGCAACCACAGGCAAAGATTTAGACACCAGCTGAAAAAAATAAAAATAGAAAAACTGAAAGAAAACGCATTATATAGAGAATAGTTATTCATAAATATGATAAACAAAAAGCATAAGAGAAACAGCTAAACAGCCGTTTCACAACCAGGAAATGTTAACGAAAGTTGTCGAACTAAAACATGATATTACAAAAATAATTCATGTACCCTTTGAAAGGAATTTAGAGAGTGACATGCTCAAAACCTTTTCTTATAAAAAAGGAAAGTATATCCTGAGATTACATGGATTCCTCCAAAGAGAACAAGATTAATAAAAAATAATTTGTCTGGGAGGTTAAAGGTAGGGCTTGAGAGGTATATACTTGTATTAAAAGAATCTGTTTGAAGAGGTTGAGCCCATGTACAAAGAACCAGCAAAAAAACATCTATATTCTTATGACTATACCCGACAATGTTCTAAAAGGCGCTAGGCGGGCGACAGGGGGCGTAGGCGGGATTTTTTTTATTTTAAGACAATTTTAATATTTTATCTTACATTATTCTAACAAAACAATAATATAAAGCAAAATAATCTATAATAAAGATAATAATTAAATTATAGAATTAGTAGTAATTGCACTTAAGTAGTAAGATATATATCAATTGCTTGAAATAATTAAATTATAGAATTAGTGTTACTAGTAAGTAGTAAGTAGTATCTTGATATCTTCATATATATAATTATATACGTTTTATTCTCTCTCAAAAATTTAAATAAATGTTATTTTTAAAAATTAGTGTGAATTTTATTGAATGAGACATTTGATATTATTAATTATGAAATTATTTTAATTTGTGTAATTTTCAAAATTGAGGACTTAAAGAAAATGTCAAATACCATATACTAAGTATGACTAACATATCTTTGACGTATTAGTTTTATTCATAAACAAAATTGGTATTAAATAATAAAATTTAAAATTTTAAGAATTCAATTCAATATTAAAACTTAAGAAACTAAACATAAATTTAAGAATTATATTGAATTAAACTAAATATTACAAATGTATCATCATCTATATAATTTCAAGTTGGTACAAGTTAAAAAAATTACAACTATAATTAAATTATCCATTTTGACTTGATCTTGTTCACTTCTTATTGTGATTTGATATGCTACAACTTACATTAAAAATATGATAAATCATTAGAAAAATAAATATATCAAGATCTGGTTTTGGTAGTAATTTAATATATATATATATATATATATATATGTATATATATATATATTCGCCTAGGCCCGCCTTTCCCACCTAGGCGCCACCTAATTGGCTGGAGCGCTTTTTTCACCGATTTGACTTTAGGCACAGCGCCAGGCTCCCGCCTAGGCCGATTTTTAGAACACTAATACCAGGCCCCAAAAAAGCAATAAAAACGTCTTGCCAATCATCATTATATTATAAACAACGAACCCTTTAAATGTTTCCATAGGAAAGACCTAAAGTAAATGAAGGAAAGTCACTCTATGACTCTTAAGTTTATCCCGCATAAGGTAAAGGGAAAGATAGAGATTGCTAAATATGATAACAATTGTCTCCATTTAACTTCCCAAAGAATCGAAAACTCCTAGGCCTACAAATGATCTACAATCCCTACTGCCCTAAATTTCAAAGTTGAAAGGGCAATCAGAACTTCACCAAGTGACCCAAACATCATTACTAATAACCAATGATAAAATACTTTTTGAGTAGTTCAAAATTATAACAATTTCAGAAGTACTCAGCCGGAACACTTGAAGTAGGAGAGCAAAATTGTAGAAATTTATTGTTAAGGACGAAAATATTATACTGCAGTTATTCTCATTTTGGGAAAACCGTGGAAAACCATAAGTTATTAAAATATTTTCATATGGAGTGTGAACTATAATCTAACGCCGACTAGACAGTTTGCACCCCAAAGTTGTAGCATTGTTGAGGTTTGCACCCTAATATTTAAAACGTATCTAAGTGTACCCTAAACTTCTTTTTTCTAAACAAAATGCACCATCCGTACAATTAACCCATTGAAAAATAACCTACAGTTCGTAATCTAAATTTTGAAGGGGTAATTTTGATAAATCATGTTTAAGAAATAAAAATAATAATAAAATATATCCTAACCTGCAAGTCACTCCATCTTCTCCATCAATAACCCCAACCCTAAACCCAAACCCCGGCCACCACCTTTCGACTGGTCGTCATTGTCACACCCTCCCCGAATCAATATCGCCATAATGGCTCTCCACCACCGAAGACCGTCTCTACCCTCCTCGACCCAAACCCCTTCTACTACGCCAATTCTCCTCTCTCCCCCTCCACGACCTACTCTCTTTCCTCAAATCCAACTCCCAAAATTAAAGACAGAGTAGATAAACAAAATTAAAGTCAATAAGTAAAAACAAAGATATTAATTGCTGAAACAGCCCATATGCAACACCAGTATTCCCATCCTTGAGCTTCTCCATGGCTAAATCGAGATTAGCCATTCTTTTCCTAAACAAAATCAATAATTTCTTTTTCAAAAAAACTGATGAAAATAGTCATGGTCTTAATCATCAGAAGGTGATATACCAGAAATTACAATGTGATGCTAACTAAATCAAAAGTAACATGCCTGTGGCGATCTTTCTCTGTGGTGTATACTGTACTTTAAGTACTGCAGTTTCTTATCACCATTCATATTGAGACAAAGCTCCATACTACATGAATAAGCTAATAATTTCCCCAACAATTAATCAATTACAATACCAAACAATAAAAATTTGTAAATCACTGGCACACCAAATCAGCTATACATACTACAAATCAAAAAAGTAACCCCCCGCCCCCCAACCTGGCCAAAAAAATGCCTCCCTTATGAAGCCATGAATAACATCAATTCCCACCTTCACCCAGATTAAAAAAAAATCAAATTTAAAAACAAATGAATTATCAGTGGTTTGCATACTTTCATTATTAAACAATTGTCACTCCTTCCTTCCTCAGTGGTGTACCGAGCCCAGATCTCAAATGGGAGAACAAACCCTGAAGATACAATCCAGAGTAATGGCGGCGATAACCCATCAACCATAATGTCAAATGTGTCATAGAATCGGACTCCTGTGACTTTAATCATCTCGGAAATTATACTGAATGGTCCTGAAAAAGGGGGAACCCAGTTGGGATTTGAGGATTTACTCTGTAGACCTCAAAAGGGTGGAGATTAATGAAGAAAGAGGACTTGTTTTCGGCCAAGAATCGGAGCAAGGGTCTGATTATTAGATTGTTGATGGGTTCTTAAAACTCGGCAGAGGAAGGACGAAAGGGGTTGTCGATGATGGAGGAAAGGGGTTGTCGATGATGTCGATGGAATAGAAGATATGGAAAAGACTTAAACACCCCCTCCAGAAATGGAAAAGACTTAAACACTCCTCCAGATCCACATGTGTGCCTTAGTCGGTCACTTTTGACCGGTTAAGTAAAGAAAGTGTATTTTTTGTTATGTATAACTGAAGCTTGGGATATACTAAGACACTTTTTCAGTTTAGGTGCAAACGTCAACATGTGTGTAAAGTTTGGGGTGCAAAATGTCTTTAGTCTCAAACGCCTAAAGAGAAAAACTATTGGATTATTGAAAACAATAAGTTATTAAAATATTTCAATCATACCCAAAGAGAAAAACTTGTGGATTATTGAAAAGAAAACGATACTGAGCAACCTATTTTGTATATAGCCCCACCAATTCAATGTGGTACAAAAATAGCCAACCTAGTTTTTATCCTTTGGCAAGAAAAGGCATTAACTTACTAGAGACAAGACTAAAATTGACTTGTTTAAGCTCTCAATATTTAACAACATAAAGAAGTATTGAACTAATCATTGAAGGGCTTCACACTGAAAAAGTAACAAAAGATTGTAAATAATCTATACACCACTAGTTCCACAAAATCTCATAATGGATAAAATTATCTTCCCTAGGTATCATGGACATCGTCATCATGGGACATGTCATTTTTCCTTCCCTATGAATAAATATTGATTTAATGGCCATGGTCAAGGTACACGAAATTTACTTCAAGTCAACTAAACAAAAAAATAATTACACTAGCCATGCAACAGCAATTAACTAGTACCCAGATGCACCCAACAACATTTCTCATGCATTTACTATTCATGCCAAATATGTGCTAGTAACTTTTATATTTTCTATAAACTGTGGCAAAGTATTAATCTTCCTCTAAATTGCTAGTATTTTGTATGATATACCTTTGATGGCCTAATATATGTTTCTCCTTTATTTGATATATAGGATTAGCCTCATAATTAAGTATTTAACTGAAATCCATTTCACACATTTCCCACAATATATTCTACTTCCCTTATTCACACTCACTTCACCAATTCCTTATCCTGTTTTGGTAACTACTTTAGTACTATAAGTGGATGAAAAGAAAGTAGAGGTCTTCAGCGCGTGAAACGAAAGTAGAGATCTTCACATCAACAGAATGCTAGTAGAACTACAATAAAAAAAAATCTACACTAGTAGCACGATCATGCACATTAATAGGAAGCTCAATAGCATAAATGCGCATTGTCCGTCAAAATAGAACAAGTGCTAAAACATAATTAAATACAAGTGGCAACAGTCATGAAATGTATGATCACCTATAAATCCGCCATGGCCGCCAATTTACCGCCCAAAGTATAGCAAAAGAACCTGAACCCAAAACAGAGAAAAGGGTCCCCGAAATAATGCATGCCAACATAGTATCCCGCTCAGCCCCTTCCATGGCTTATTTCCTCCCCTTTTCCCTCTCAGCTACACCTAGCAAATCAAATTTAAAAGCACAATTTCACACCAAATCAAAATTGAAACTTTATTTACAAATCCCTAACCAATAAGAAGAACAAAAAGTAACCCAATTCAATTCACGCATCCATCTTTCACCCTAAAGACAAATTAAGCAATTTGATATGTTGATGCCCAAACAGAAAAAAAAAGGAGGGGGGAAGTGTAAGAGCATGGCATTTTAATAGCTTTACCTACTTCACTGAACTGATACCCACTGCCAAGACCATGCCGATGACTTCCGGTGTCGAAATTGGGTCATTCAGCGATTGACTTAGCTCTACAAATTAGGGTTTTCCAGCTGATGATTCGCAGCACAATTGGGTGAAAAAAATTAGGGTTTTTTTTCTGAGCTTTTGGGAAATGTATATAGAGGAATAGAGAGATAATAGTAGCTCTATCTTCCTTGCTGTTTCTTTCCGATACCTTGAGGTCTAGATGGAGAAAAAGAATGAAATAAGATTAAAAAACCCTACTCAGATTCTCACTGTTAAGAGTAAAAAAAAATATATTAATATTAAGTCTACTTTCATATAAAATCATCTCTAATTACTATGTGATAGTAGACTTATTTATATATAAATGTGTGAAATATTAATAAAATAACAGCTGTAGACATGTCTGATATGTTTTTGTGCACGCGCTGACAGCATGTGCTTCTATAAAGGGACCAATCAAGAGTATTGAGGGGTTTATCTATTGGTCCGTGGTTGTCATATTGCATGTTGGCGCGTTCGAGTGCGAAACGTTGGTAGATTTGTTTGATAATTCTTTTACTTTGAAAAACATGCGAGGATTAACAGATTTATATGATTGGTCATTAATAATGTTTAGTAAGAGACCAGTATTTTGGAAAAAATAAAAATAAAAGAGTAACTTAATTGTGTCCAAAATGCTGCTGCTACTACTACTACTGTAATGTTGATATAGTCATCAAGGTGGTTTCATGGCACTGAATTCCTAACAAATGTGATTAATGTCTAAGCATTTTACATCAAATTAAAACTCATGTAATTACTACAAAATGTGAAAATGTACTAAAACAATATCAAACGTAGGTATCCGCAAAGTGGCAAGATCATGTATTGGGTTAGGGTTTGGGTTTGGGTTTGAGGCCGTGGGGGTGGAGGTGAGGGGCTGACGCCTCTCCAGAATCGAAAGGTCAAGGAAATTGATATCCTAATGTCAGGAGAGTCAACAACCGAAGTTCCGTTAAATGGCGTCATCACTAATCTCGTAATTCGCCCATTTTCGAAAAAATAAAAATAAAAAAGAAAGTTCATGTTGAGTTCTTTTTTGCTTTCATAGATACAACATGTTTTTACAGGTAAAATATAGGAGAGGGACATGAAATTACATTAAGTGAAATTGAAATGTGTATAACTTAAATTTTTACAAGTATGATCATAATTGTTTGTTTGATTTTTTGAAAGTCCCACTTTTTAAAGAATATAACATAATTTCATAATTAAGTAAATTAAGAACCAATCAAATTTTACTAAATGATGAATAAGAAATAAACTCGTAAACAAGTATGTCATAAAGAGCAAATAAGTTTCTCATAAGCGACCGACGAATTTATAAAACTATTACTACATTATGTGAAATAACAATTTCTATATGCATATCTATATTATATAACCTCTACGAGGTTTCTCAAGGAAATTTGGTGTAATTGGGTCACATTTTTTTTTTTTTTGCTCTTTTACCCCTACAACTTTAGATATATTACTTTTCTGTCTATTTTAATTTTAATCTCTTCTAAATTTTATAAAATTTATAGTATAGCTGACATAATTTAGGCATACAATGTGATTGTGTGTGCCACATCGATTCGTATAAATAAAGAATACATGAAAGGAAACGGGGGAAATTCGACCAACTTGGGGTAAATGTTAGTGAATTCAAAGTGTTCTTTCCTTTATTTATTTTTCTTGCACACCTATAAATAAGAATTGGGAAGAAAAATTATTATTTCTCCACTAAAGTCAGAAATATAAGAGATGAAGAAAATCAACAAGATAATGGACGGATAGAGTGACAATGGCGTGAAAACACAGGAATATTTATTTGATGCTTGTGGAGGGATTTGTTTGGTGATTCTATTGATGACTTCAACAACTTAATGATGACAATATAGGCTGTGGACTAAAGAAGAAATCAAAATATGGAATAATTAGCAATGTCCAAACATGTCATTAGCATTTGGGCTTAAAATTAAGGACAAGTTGTGGGCTTAAACTTCAATCTTAACATCAAGCATCAAGAAACAAACATGTGAATCCCGGCCCAAACATTTTTTTTATGGGAGTGTGTAAGAGAAGATCAAAGATATATCCTACATACGGGTGTAAGTCGAGACGAGTAGTTTCGTACTCGACTCGAGATCGGCATGAAAATATAATTCAAAACTCGAATTCGAAGTTGATTCGAGTCAAATTCGATCCCTACTCATTTTTTGTTTTATGATACACGAGTCGAATTTGAGCATACTAGTGTTCGCTCATATTAGGGTTCGAGTATTTTATTATTTGGTGAATCATATTCGATACCTGCTCGATGAATCATATTCGAGTATTAGTCTGATCCATATCGATAAGCTAAATATGTGATATTTGTATCAATCTTTATAATTTATATGTGTACTCCGTAATTGTGTAAGCTTGTACTTGAATAAATCAATGAATTGGTTGTTAATTTGTATTAAATTATTTGTAATTTATTTACATAAATAAAAGTGAAAAAGTTATATATATATATATATATATATGGGGAGCGATCCATAGCATCTATATGTTATGGGATAAAAAGTGGCATATAGGCCCTAATCCGTCCGTTTTATTGATGAAAGGCTGCAATTTACCCGTCCGCTAGTATTACTAGCGGATGTAATTAGTAAAAATTTCGGACCCTTATGTCCCTCGTGAGTGAAATTTTTCAGCCAAAAGAACATGGTCCGCTAGTATTACTAGCGGTTAGAAATCAGTAGGTCATATAGTCCGCTAGTAATACTAGCGGATAGAAGACAGTGCTACTTGATACCAGATCCTGCAAACTTGCCAAAACATTCTACAAAGTTATCCACCTGAAAACAGCCACAAAATCCCTCTCAAACAATGGATTTTGCTTGCTCATTCCGCAAGAAAAACTTAAAAATGGTGACCCAAAAAATGGATTTTGCAAAGAAGATAAAGATAAAGCCAAATCCAGAAACAGAGCATCCATGGAAGCCTTCATAGCCAAGTTTTTTGCTACCATTTCTACAATTAAAGCTTCTTATCTTTGAATTACAAATGGCCCAATTTCCTAGTTATAATAGTAAGGCCATACAATCTGCAGACAAGCGGTTGTAGATGAGTTAAAAGCACTTTCGAGCTAAAACAGAGCTTCATGAAAAACAAATTGATTCTTCATCACTTTGCCACGTGACTCTTTTTTGCTCACCAAATTCAAGAGCAACAGAGTCTGCCGAGCTCGCTGGCTTCAAGATGATGACAAGGTCGCATGAATCGTTTGAAGTACTCAGCCCATCCATGAACTTGTTTGTTTTTTTCACTTCTAATTCGCCATCAAGAATACTATAAGTTATTTAAACTGTTAGTACTTTGTCCAACTTCATCTTAGAAATAGCTGATAAACATATGCAGGAAAAAGAAGAGAAGATAAGATTGATGTCAAAAATGTAAACTGTTTGCTTTTTGCCTTATATTATATACATATGACCTCTACCATTTTATCCATCCGCTAGTATTACTAGCGGACCATGTTGTTTCTGTCATAGTTGGCTATATTCGCAGTGGCTAATTTCACTCACGAGGGTCTTAATTGTCCGGAATTTTTACTAATTATATCCGCTAGTATTACTAGCGGACGGGGAGTTCCACCTTCTAAATCGCAGCCTTTCATCAATAAAACGGACGGATTAGAGCCTATATGCCACTTTTTATCTCATAGCATATAGATGTTATGGATCGCTCCCCTATATATATATATATATATATATATATATATAAATAAACATTAGTTCAGTAATAAGTTAAATATATGGTGGTTCAATTTCAAGTGAGACAATTCATATTCGAAACTCGTTTTGAATGCTCGCGGATAACTCTCTTTGTAAATGAATCGAGTATGTTCGAGTAATGTTTCGAGTCGAATCTAGCGTAAAATTAGAAATTCCTTATCGAATCCGAGCCCAATTTTTTCGATTCGAATCGAATCTAAGCAGAAGAGTGTTCGCTCAAATTTAACTTGTTTACACCCCTAATCCTAGAAAATTTATGAGTCCTACTTGCAATAAATTTACACTAAATTATAATTTTAAAGCTTATCAATACATGAGATTGATAGAATCATAATAGGATCTCAATTATCACATATCTATCACAAAAAATTACCACTAATATTTATTTCAGTAACAGATAATCAAATAGTAAAAATAAACCTTACAATATATATCATTTTCCAAAATTTATTCAATGATAAATAAGCATTCGGTAGAGTGCTTCAAAAATTGAAAGTTTCTTTTAAAATAAAATAATGGAGTTGGTATCAAAAACTTTTATAATAATGGTTTGATTGGTGAGCCCTTTATAAAAGACGATTAACATAAAGATATGGAACGGATATTTTTATATGTATTTTTGATATTTTTTACATAATCATCTCTCACATGAATATATAGTGGGTCACAAAAATAAAGTGGGTCACATATATATATATTTACATTTCAAAGTCCCGTCTAGATTCCAAATTGTGGATAAATGCATGTATATATATATATATATATATATATATATATATATATATATATATATATATATATATATATATATATTTCTGCTTTTATATATATATCTGCTTTAATCGCTTTCGCAATGTAGATATTTAGTCTTCCAGTCTGTGAATTAGATTTGTCTAAATATAGCTATGTCTAACTTTAACCGGTTCAAAAATGACTAAATTGGAACCGTTAAAGCTAGAATGACTTAGATTTATTTAAATCTAGTTCTCTTTCTAGCTTTTGTACATATTAATCTATCATGTGAGCCTAGGAGCCATGGGATCAAAGATTCAGCATGTGAATCTAGATTCGGTTCCCACGATGGATATTTCTCAGCTGCAGTCAGTTTGTAAATTATCTACGGTGTCTGGATATCCTTGGATGACTATCATGCCCATAAGAAGTTCGACACTGCTACGTATCTTATTTTCTCGAAGATGTTTCACATCTCGAAAAAAAAATCAATCAAGCCGAATATAAAATAAAACGGAAGTATCAAAGGCCTCAATTACTATTGAGCATAAGGGGTTGAAAACCTGTTTTCCAAAACTTCACTGCTATATCTTGCCTAAAACTGAACTTTTATATACAAGTCAAACCCTTTGTATATATGTGCAAAAGAGGCATAACACTACTTCTAGATAATTGCACATAGGGCCAATAAATACACACACACATGTAGATAGTTATGGTAATTGAAAAGTTGCGGTAACCGTATTTTCACGGAAGTCGGGGGGTGCCTAACACCTCCCCCCGCTTAATTAAGCCCCCGAACTCAATGAATCTCGGTTTCTAAGGCCAGTTAAACAGTGTCCAACTATTGAACCTTTGTGTAAACCTTTTCAAAATTGGTTGAATTGGTACAACCATTTCAAATATACCAACTGGCAACTCTAAATGTCAAATCGTCGACATTCACATGTCGGACCTTTTCAAACTCGTATTTTCAGACAAAACTCAACCAAATGAGAACACAAAAGGGCAAGCACAGAAAGGGACACAATTTTTCCGACGTCGACACCCCTGAAAGTAAATGATCTTTATTTATGCATCTAAAAGGATTAAATAATTGAGTGTTTATTTATGCAGTTATAGATGACATCCTTAAAGGAAGCACTGGATGATTCACTAGTTGATGTTGCTGTTGATGGTGTACTGTTAAAGGAAGCACTATTGATGATTCATTGGTTGATGTTGATGTTGATGTTGTGTTGCTTGTACAAAGGAAGCACTGGATTAATTTTGCAGTTGCAGTTGATGTTCATACTGGTTGTTGTTGTTGCTGTTGCACTGCTAGTGCTGGCTGCTAGCTACTGCAATGTTGCTGACTTGCTGCATGTTGCTAGATTATAATTAGACTTTGTTAAGTCATAAATTGGATTATGTATTCTTAATTTTAAACCATTAAACTTTGTTAAGGACAATTAAGGACTTGAGGTTATGACTTTGGCCCAGTCGATACCAATTTTAAATGGTTCTTTTTTGATCGATAAATGATAACATGGAATCACAGGTTTGGTTATTACGGTTAGTTGTTCAGATATTGAAATTATGATTATTTCGGTATTCGATTATAACCGAATGATCAGTCATGGTCTTTTAGTCACAGATAATATAGAATAGGAAGTGCATAATGCTATCTCCGTTTCGAATTATAAAACCATTTTGGAACAGAGGATATGCCATTACCATTAAAATAATATAGGACACCACAATCACAATGGCAGAATTGTTCAAATAAACATAATTGCCCCTAATTTTTTACCAATATTAATAACAGTTAGGTTGGGTAATGAAACGGGAATGGTTCGAGATACCCTTCCCTTCCCCAAACCCTCTCCGTTAATATGTAGTTATCCCTTAAACTTGATCTGACCCGAAAAACAATACCACATACTCGCCTAGGCCCGTTTACTCCATTTTTTGTCCAAATTAAATTTCGATAAGTTCTTTTATATTACTTTCTACAATTATTTCTAATTGAAAATTAAACAACCTATAATATTTATATTACTAGTAACATATTATATTACAAATATTATGAATTTATAATGAAATAACATATATAATTATATACAGTCCAGATCTTAAATTCATCCCTTATCTAACATACCTTGTTCATCTCCTTTTAATGACGGACCGAGAGATTTATTCGATCCGTCATATATATAAAATAATCGCTGCTTTAGCTTTTTAGCGACGGACAACATATAACAACGGACCGAATCGTCGCCCGGTCCGTCGCTAAAAGAAAGTGAGCAAGGTATGTTAGATAAAGGTGAGCTTAAGATCCGAAACGTAATTATATATATACAAAATGCTAATTTAAAAAAATAGTTAGGAAGATATGTCTCATTAAGATCGAGATCAAGTGGGTAGTTCGGGTGAAATTATCAAGCCTTATATCGCACCCTTTTACTTCACATGAAAAACAGATATGGGAAAACTAGATACAACATAGAACATTGTGAGTAGCTCCATAACAAAGATTTAGAAACTCATTCATTCATCCATTTGAGTAGCAAACTACTCCCAAGAGAGGAGTAAATAAACAGATAAAATACAAGGAAAAGACAGGCCCTGTTTCTTTTATGGCCAATTCCCCAAAACACTTACATGGAGAATAACTTTTCAAGGATAAAAAAAATAAAAACAAAAAAACAAAAACAAAAGGGTCTAAAAGTTCCCACTACAGAAAAGTCACATTTACCAACTCAAACCTAGAAAAAAGAGCAAAAAAATAAAAACAAAAGAGAGAAGTATTATACTATGTTGAATAATACAAGATGAGATTTTTACCCCCAACCCTACTATTTTGTTCTCTCAAGGGCAATTTTGGTTTTTACCAGGGCCTCCATAGTAAAAGTAGTGACCCCAATCCTCATTACTTCCAGTTTGGACATCATAGCAGTTGGACTGCTCAGTGAAAGTGCCAATATTTTTAGGAGTTTTGAGATTGTTAGATCCATCAACAACTTGAATATTCCTGAAATAGCTAGCCTTTCCAAACCCTTCTTCAGGGAATCTACCACTACCCATTTGAGTGGAGGTGTGGCGACCATCAGGCTCTGAGTTCACTATCTCACCACCCCACTCTATCATGGAGGCACTGTCTGCCAAGTAAGAGAATAGGAAAGAAGGCCAATACCCTAACACATACCCATTACCAAATTGCATCCACCAATTTCCTTCTTTTGGATCCTACAAATCAATGCACAAAATATCATCAAACATCTAACCAAACATATAGTAAAATACTAAGATAGATACACACGAAAGAAAAATAAAATAAATAAATTGTCGTCACTATTTTATATTTTCCATTTTTGTGCTGAATCGAGACAAGATAAGAAAATAAATAAGAAACTATATATTGGTCTCTAGATATGAATATACTAAGAAATACTATTCATTTGGAACCCGAAAAGGTTTGATAGACGGTTTACCCTAGCATATCAAATTTTACAAGGAAATAGCAAAGTATTTAAGCAAGGCAGTAAAAATGAGAAGTCACTAATTACAGAGTGTTACACATGCTCTACTGTGTACAATGAAAAATAGTTGCAACCCTTAAATTACTGTTCATGGGCAAAGAGTACCCTTTATAAAATACGGTGAATGTGCCCATGTCAGTGACCTCGGGAAAATGCCAATTGCCAAAGATTTTCAGAATCTGAACAAAAATGACAAAATGTTTATTATTCCCTTGGCAATGCTAAAATTATTGAAGTACAACCTCATCAGTTTAGAGTTACAAGTGCATCTCATGACATGGTAATGGTTTCAATACTATACCAAGGCAATGATTTTCTTTTGTGGCTGCCACTGAAACATAGTATGCTTTGCACCCTAAGAGTTGTTGTTTTGGTTCCTCCACTATCAAATAAATAAAACAAAATAAATTATTGCATTACTATTTTTATATATGAATACTGCCACCGACGCATTCACACACATGAACTGATTTCTGATTCTCAAGTTCTACCCTTACAATAGCTTCTTCTTTCTTTATTTACAAGGTCTAGGTATATAGAAATCAAAGGTAGTGCCCATTGTTCTACATAAAGACGAGTGATTGGGAATTTGATTTTACCTTCCAAACAAGAATACTGATATCATATTGGGAATTTCGAACGGCAGAAACTGGAGAGATGCTTGCTCCCATTGCTATACCACTATTTATTTGTATGAAGCCTGAGCAAAGTAGATTGTAGCAACCTGTTGCCTGATATGCATCACTCTGCAATTTTGTAGAGGAGAAAAGACTTGGTAATTTTTGAAAAGCTAATTTTAAGGTAGTTAAAATACTGAGATTGCAGAGAAAATTATGAAGCTTACAGTCCAATAAGTGAACAGTCTTGTATTGTTATCTCCATAAAGATCTGGGCTAACCTGGAAATCAAGTACATCCCACAATCAGACTCAATAGTGGAGCGAAATATATACAATTGTAATGAGATGCCAGTTGTCAATCAGTATCACCATTTTTTTTTTTATTTTGACTTTAGTTAAATCAAGAACTGAAGTAAAAAATCACCTGCCAACCAGCTTCAATGCTGTTAAGATCTTCACCAAAAGAACCACCCAATACCCAAATTTGGGACAAACTAAACTCATTAGGCTGCTGAATTTTTGGTTCCCAAACATTTATAGTTGCCCTTGCTCCATAATACTTGTCTCCTTCAACATAAGCTATTGAATGCTGGTTTACCCCCAAAATTGCACAAGGTTAGAGAAACTATATTTTGCTCTAAAGAATAGTACCCAATTCATCATTACCAACAACAAAAATAGTATGATAAGTTCACTAATAATGAAGATAATTTTTTACTTTTGTTGTTCGAAAATTACCTGATGACCACTCTCATTGACGAGGTCAGGATCTGCAGACCTGGGCTTGGGGATGGTTCTATGCTTCTTCTTTCCAAATCTTTTAACTGAGCTTGCTCTCAAAATGTCATCTTCCTTGGTTCTCCTTACAGGAATAGTATCTTCAGGGCATCTACCATTCATGTGCCACAACTGAGTCATTGGTTTTGTTTTTTCACCAGAATCTGTTGTGGACATCTTGTTCTCATCAAAGATCCCTTCTGGGTGATAGCTAGGTCTCATCTAAAGAAAAAACAAATAAATAAAACATCAAAGTTAATATAACTATCAAAAACATGCTCATAAACACAGAAACATCAAAAAGAAATACGAGTGGTGGTACCTGAATTTTGTGGTCTTTAAGGAATGGATGATCAAAAGCTGGCTGATGAGAGATGTGTATACAGTCAATGATATCCCCATCTGGGCTCTGTTCCATCATTAAAAATATTAGATCCTAGACAAACAAATTGTGGTACTATTACTAGTTTCATACATTCAGAGCCTCTGAAATGGAGAAAACTATTTTAAGAAAATACAAATGTAAGAAATTATAAAGGAAAATTATTACAGATAAAGATGGAGGGAGAAAAAAAAGCCGAGGCCCCGGCAGAAAAAGAATCATAAAGTCATTGTTGCTTTCTAGTAGCCAAAAAACAGAAATTTAATATTAATCATTTACATTTTGGAAATATAGACGAACATAAAAGAGACAAATCTTTAATGAAAACACATCACAGCAAAACCTGAGACTCATATAATTTTTCTACATTTTCACAGAAACCAGACAAATATCAGTTCATACCCAGAACATAACTTGGCAAGAACAAAAAGTAAAAAGGGAAGAGTGTAACTAATTTTCAGGGTTCATTTGTGTATGCATGTGTGTGTGTATATATATACACGCACACAAAGAGAGAGAGAGAATGATTTGAAAGGAGCTCACCTGAATGGTTTTAACAGGGGGTTTATTGAGTCGATTCAAGTGCTTCTGGACCTCAAGCTTCTGCCTGGAAGCCGCAGGTAACCGACCGGCGCAAGATAGCGAGATAAGACCCAAGAAGAAGAAGAAGAAGAAATACACTGTCATTGCTCTTCTCCTTCTCTCTCTGCTACACTGCGCAGCTGCCATTGTTAACCTTAACCACCCAAAGAAAGAAAATCCAATAAACTAAATCCCAAGTTCAAATTAATAAAGCTTAAACCCACTGTGTATTTTAGAGCTGGGCATAGATTCAAGCTCGCAGACTAAACCATCATGGCCAACGGCCAAAATGCACCAATTAAAGCGAAAACTCTTTCTCTCTGCTCACACTCTCTCTCTCTCTCTGCTTTCTGATTTTATCTTGCGCACCTTTCACCTCAAAACAGTAGTGAGAGAATGGTGGGTTTAACTTGTTCACCTTTCTCTCTCCTCTGTTTGGTGTTTTTGGAACGAAATAGGGAAAATTATAGGGGTAAAAAGGATAATGGGGAAAGGAAATGGACCATATGGAAAAGTGCAGAAATTGGCTTTCTTTTGTCGCCTTTTGAGCTTTCCGAAGCTCCATTTTATTATCCCCATTTTGCCCCTATTGTTTCAAAAACTTTAATTTTCGATCTCTATTTGCTACAATGACCCTTTTCAAATCCTCTTAATTTTCTTTCCAATGGATTCCAATTAGGGGGTGAATGAATCGACTCAAGCAATATTGAGTTTTTTATATTTGGTTTATAAAATTTATGAGTAAAATATTAAATTTAATTGAAATTTATTTAATTATCGAGTCGAACAGATTTTGAATAGAAAATTATAATTCGGAGAGGTTTGAATAATTTATCGAATTTTAAAATTTGTTCATATTAAAATCGTTTATATTTTGAGTCGAGCTTGAATCGAATTTTTAGTCGAACGAGTACGAATCAAAGCCAAACTGTTTGATTTATTTTACGGCCTTAAGGAGTGATACAACAAAATTTTCATTGATCAATAATCATAATTTGCCAAATGGACTTTCTTTTGTAATTTTGCTTATTTTAAATTTTCAGATTATTATGCGAGTGTTTTAATTACAAATTATTTAAAATTTTTATTTATACTTAATGAAAAAAGACAAATAAGCATAAAATTTGTTTTACTGGAATACTTTTGTCTCAGAAAACATACTCAAATAACATGAATTTAAAGTATTTTGCAAAACATTCTTTTTATTATTTATTGAATTATGATTATCTAGATCAAATAAGATAATAGAATTAGAACATTTCTTTACATATTTTTGTCCAAACTCAATGGACTGGTATACAATATTTAAAACACAATTTATTTTTTATTCTATAAAAATAAATCATTTTATTTCTACCTCCATTTCCGCAATCCAAACAACATTATAACATGTAACACAATCTTTGTCACTTTTTTTGTGAAGTGAGACTTCTACCCACTCTCACTAGTGAAATGATTTAGTTACTTAAATTATCAAGTGGTAATTGAATAAGAAAGGGAGGAGACATATGAGACAAATATATTATGTAAGACTTAATTTATTATAAATAAAATTTAATTTTTTTTATTTATTATTTTAAAACAGTAAGAGTTGAATTGATTAATGTGGTTAGTTATGGATAAAATCTTGTGAATATTTTTAAAATAAATGTGTGGTTATAAAATATTTATTGTTGTTTAGAATATTCGTTTGGTGGAATGGAATATTCTTTGCTTGTCTTAATATTCGCATTTACGGCCCAGTAGCTTTTTTGTGGGCCCATAACTGAAAAGCGATTGGATGAAGAAAGCGACAAGATAAGTTGTTTATAAATAACTTAGCATACGATTATTCACAATTATCTTTTTGGAATACCCGGTTAAAATACGATGTCTACGGCGTTGTTGCACAAGAAGACATTACAGTATTGCACCAATTATTGATTCTTACGCAAGAAGGCACTACTCGAATAATTGTTACGGAATTATCGCTCAAAGATTTTATTTTATTGATTCAATAATTGCTTTGCGTTGATATTTTATATTCTGTTGTTTCAATAATTGTCACTACTGCGCATTTTTCATTATCGAAGCAATAATTCATATTATCTGAATAATATTATTAGACAATATTATTGACAATGTCTAGAAAGTTCTGTCTAAGAAGAGGTTTGGTCACTAATTGAAAAGCCCCCTCTTTCCTGAGAACGGCATGGTTGCCAGTACTGTGATTCTGCAATATTATTTGTGAATAATTAATTATTGATTTATATGATGAGGAAAATATTAATTTTATGTGGATATAGATGGAGAAAATTTTTAAAGTGACAATTGTTAAAAAAATCGATATTTTATCTTTTCTGATAAAATAATATTTTATTATATTATTATAATATAATAATGATGATATTTTTTATAATGAATGTGAGATATATGAGTAAATGAGGAGGAAGAGTATTTTTGTTGCAATAAATACTAAAAACATGTTAAACATGTTGGTGGACCCATTTTGTTGAAATTTGAAATTTGATCATAGCACCGTAAAAATCGTCTGTTTATGGATTTCTGGCCAATTTCTCTTTGGAATTTGGAAAACTTTCTTCTATAAAGTTGTAGAGAATTGAATTTCCTATAAAATTAAGTGAGATTCAATTTTCTCGATAAAAGGGCTATTTATTATGAATTATTGAAGTTCAAATAATTGATTTTTGAAAGTTTTAATTATTTTATTAAGAAAAAGCGTTTTTATTGTTTTGGTTGGCCCCCATGTGTTGTAAACATGCTGATTTCGAGAGTCTTAGTGGGCGTAGGAAATTTTTTATAATATATTATTATTATATTCAATTTTCTCGCTTTGGTGTTCTAAGCAATTTTCTATAAATAGAGTCTTGGTTTAAATTGAAAATCACACCGAAACTAAAGATTTCTCTCTTCTCTCTCTATATTATCGAAATATTCTTGTGAGTATTTTAGTACTTTGAGTATTGCTATACTATGTGCAAGTTCTTTCAAAGACTATATCCAAGATTCCAAATGTAAGTACTATTCTTTCCGAGGTAAGAATGTTATTTTATTCGAAAATAATATTATTTCTTCAATATCATTATCTTAGAAATATTGGTTGGAAATTTTTATCAAATTTGGAATTTTTCATGTCGAGTTACTATTCATGAGTTCTTATTCACGAGTCTTATTCACGAAGCATGATGATGTTTTTTTTTGTAAAATTTCTATCTTTTGGTGTCGAGTTTCTTATTCACGTGATACTAAGACTATTCACGAATCGACACTATTCACGTAAAAATTAAATTTTCTTTTTACGTGTCCAAGATTGTCTCATTATGATTCCTATCTTTGATTGGATCTATGTTTTGGTCTTCATTCTTGAATTTTACTCCACTCTGGTTTATTTATGAAGTATTTTCAACTTGGGTTATTTAAAGTATGAATCCTTAATACTTGTTCTTTTGTTTCACTTGATTCGCTTTTCTTTAAAATATTTTTCATCATCCTCGCCTCTAAATGATGATATTCTTGAATATCTTTGGCTCAGTAGTGCAAAGATGAATGATTTCGATGAATATCTTTGGCGTAGAGTCAAAGATGAGCAGTGTTTAGATGAACATGACCAATCGATGAATATCTTTGGCACAGTAGTGCAAAGATGAATATTTGATTCCGGATATATATTGATTGATGTTACAGGATAAAAGATGACGATGAACTTTTAAATTCATATATAGAAGATAGTAGTTTGCATTCTCTACTTAACTCTTCTAATGAATTATTATTTTCATTGCGCGAATATTGATTTAAAACTTGTTGTCTATTGTATTCTATTAAATTTTTTCCTGTTGAAGACTAACGATAATTTGTTCTATGTTATCTTAGTCATAATATTCTTTACTGGGCTAGTTGAGCTCACACTTTTCCTTGTTGTTCCATTTTTCTTCTCAGGAAGCGAGAATGTAGCAAGTACTAGTCGGGTGTGGAAATGATGATTCTATAAGTGGTTCTAGTAGTCCTCACTATTCTAGAAAATAGTGTATCAATAATTATAATGAGGACTTATTTGAGTGAATATTGTCTAGATGATAATGTTTGTATTTAAATTCACAGTTTTTATGTTGTATTAATAAAGTTGAAGTTATTTCTGTACCATGTATTTTGACGACTCAAAATAGATGTTGTATACCTATTTTGGGGCATCACATATTAAGCATTAATTATGATAATTATATGGTAGATTAGGTTACCATGCAATTAGTTAGACCATAAGTGATACTCTAGTAGAAGGTCTATCAATTTATTTTGTGAGAGGTTATGATTTTGAGCTTACCCTCAGTAAAATAATAAATAAATAAGAATTTAAATTAATTATAGGAATCCAAAGGGATTTTTAATTTATTTATTTTTTGTTGTAAGTATGCTAAATTGACAGTAGTCAGAGAATCAGTACTAATTTTTTAGTATGTTATATTCTTGACAAAGATTCTCTGCTGTTGTTCTACTTAATTCCAATCCCAATTATTATTTACATAAATTAAATTAATGAAATTTATTATTAGCTTCTACTACTAATTTAATGAAATTTACTGCTGGGTTTTAAGTTAAATTATTGTTAAGTTGTTTTGTTTGGGCCGTTCATAATTGATATTGTTGCCTTTGCAGGCCTTTAAACTTACGGTGTGTAACACTTCGAGCTTATATCGATTTCGGGGTGTTATAACAGACTAATCTAAAAGATTATAATTAAAGATAATATTATTAGTAACTTAATTTTTTATATATACATTTTTTTATATCTTTTAACGTGAGATGGAAATGTTATAGTAACCGTGACCGTTAGAGCATCTTCAGCAGTTAGACTATCTGATAGACTATATTTAGTCCATATGATTTCAAAGAAATGTCTCTTTTAGTCTTTTTCATCTTTTCAAAGATTTACTATCTCAATGACTTTATAATATAAAAAGATTAAAATAATCTATGAATTCAAAAAAGCTCCAATCTCATTCTATTCTTCCATTTAAATATAATTAAAATTATAGTTTATGGACTATATTTAATCTATCCGTTAAAATTAAAAGATAAATCATAGACTAAATATGGTCTAGGATTGTACTGGAATTGCTCTTACCGCGAGGGAGCAGTAGTAGAACACCTAAGTTGAATTATACGAATCACGAGGGGAAATAATAAGACTGTAAAAACTAAACAGCACTAGAGAAAAGAATCCGATGATGGTAATGACTAATGATGTGTTTTTGGATAGTGGGGTAAAAAACAAAAAGTACACCATTGGATTTCTCAATTTACTCACTTCCTCTTTCTCTCTCTCTCACTGAAAGTATATATATAACCCTGTTCTATTCACCGAATTAAAAGGGAACGAATTAAGAGTTAATTGGCTATAACGAGGATTTTTTCCGTTGTTATAACATAAAAAATTGATTTTACATCTTATAAGAATTTAAAAAAATCGTCATATATCCTGATTTGTCATTTCCTTCCAGGTTTTCTTTAGAAAAAACTGAATATATATATATATATATATATATAATATACCAATATATATATATAGGGAGAGAGAGGGGGTCACTTTTGTCATTTTACTTCACCGCACAAGGGGATGGGAGTGTGAGTGATGCGAGGGGATTGAAGGATAATTTGTCCATAACTTCAAAATGGACATTTTTGTCTACCAAGTTTCTCGAGTTCTTATTTGGTGTTTAATTGGATAGTGTGTGAGACTAGTAGTAGTAGATACATGTGATGCAAACAAATGTTTGTTTACTTAAGTTTTAATGTGATTTTAATGCGTTTCAAGAGTGTGCAAGTGTTTATATATATATTTAAGAATTTTATTTATTTAAAAATAATTTATTTTAAACATAATTTATATAACTCACAAATGTAACGCTTAAAATTCAAATATAAAATAATTATATATTTGAAGTTCTGAATGTATTCAACCGGTAACCGGATAAATTCATGGTTTTCGTAGCAATACCTATTGAAAAATCAAGATTATATTATGGAGTTTTTTTATTAAAAAAAAAATCACAATAGAAGGTAATGCGTGATAGATTTTTTGAATAATCATAAAATAATAATAATATATATTAATAAAAAAATTAATTAGAATAATATTTTTTGATGGTCAAGACAATCACTTAAAAGATATCGTTTATGACGACTGAATTTTATTTGTAATCATAGAAAAAGATGGTTCGTGATGAATTTTTCAAGCCATCATAAGATAGTGATATATCTGAAAGTGGTTAGCATGAAATTTATTTTTGGGTAAGTTGGTCAATTGACCAATAGAGTGCTGACACGCAGGCGAGATTCTATGTGTGTCATTATTCTATTGGTCAATTGACCAACTTACTAAAAATTAAACTTCATGCTAACCGGATCCGATATATCTGATGGCTATTAACGATGATTTATTTTACCATTATTGTATAGTTGTTGACAGCCATTACAATCACCGAATCTTATGTAAAAAATATTTTGTTTAGTAAGCTAACTTCATTGTTTAAAATTATAGTCATCATCAGAAATTTGGTGGTGTAGTGTTAAACCTTGTTAGATTACTATGAATTCTGTGAGTATTATTTTCTCTTAATTACTAATTAAGTAGGAATTTACTGGTATCTTTTATTTTTTTATTTCTTGTGTCGGCAAAGGCGAGTTAATATTAGTTATCCTAGAAATTTAATTGAATTTTCATGCCAAAAATGGAAAAGGTAGAATGATATTTAGGGGGTGTTTGATAAAAACTGAATGAATCTGAATGAGCTGGATCTGAATCTGAATGATTTGATAATTAACATGTCTGAAAATATCTGAATAACATATTTATATTATTTTCCTCCTCTAAAAAATTCAAAAAATTGTTGTAAATTTATTTAATATTACTTAATATAATAGTTACTATTGTAAAAAAAAATAAAAATAAAAAGTTCATTCAGCCGCTCATTCAAACATTTAGTCAAAAAATTTGAATTAAACCATTCAACTCAAAATCGTGTGAATCACTGACCGATTCAGTCATTAAGACTATTTTTTTCAAAACAAACGCATTGCAATCAAACAGCCACCTATAGCTATAGAGGATAGTAGTAAAAACTAACTAAAAACTAATTTGTTAATAACAAAGAAATAATTGAAGAGAGATGTAGGTATTGCCATAAGATTGTCGCTACAATCATGGATGGATTGAGAAAGATGATGCAACCATTTGAAAATGTAGGCAAGCATTTATATATTTTGGGAGTTTATGTATGTAGGGATGTGGATATAAAGTTTTAGTGGCATCACTGTCTGACTAATGTCTTAGCTAGAGTCCAGCGTGAATGTGTTCCTATATCAATCAAGATTCACATGCAACTTATAAGTCATAAATAAATGGGAATTGAATTCTTCTTCTTTCTTTTTTTCTTCCACATTTGAAATGATTGAACTTATATATGATTCTCGGATCCGGTTAACATCAAATTTATTTTTTGGAAAGTTTGTCGATTAGTAATAAAATCTTGTGTGCACATATAAAGCGCTCGTCCCCGTATGTCATGCTTTCATTAATGGTTAATTAACCAACTTACCCAAAAATAAATTTCATGATAACCACTTCCATGATTCTCCTTCTTCCATCAATTACTAATGGTGAATTATATATATATATATATATATATATATATATATATATATAACAAAATACAATTCATTTTGAATTTTCCGCTCACCCTAATAATTTATACATAGTTTTTTGCGTATAAAAGTAAATAAATAAATTAGTTATATTAAAATAAACTCACATTTAAGTGACTCAATGCTCGAACTAGACAAAACTGTTTAAATACTACTTCCATTCCACAATAATAGTCTTTTTAGTTTCATGCACATGAATTAAAAAATCATTTAATACTATCATTTAGGAATTAAAACTAGATACAAACCCGCGCGTTGCGGCGGGATTATTCAAATTTTTAATAATAAATGTGTACGTACAATTAATAAATTAAAATATAATGAGAAGATGGTATATTATTGTGCGATAATCAAATTTTACACAGAAAAATAAATAAATATACATTATAGGGGGTAGTGATGAGAGTTTACCGGTTTATGTATTACACTCTAAGTATGTGACTATTGCTTTTAAGCTAGTGACAAAATAAGTGACCTCAACTTGTGGACAAATCATTTTTTCTTGACAAAAGTGTAGTTGCAAATCACTGCTAAGTTATTTGTTTGCTTTCTTCCTCTAATTTGATGTCAACAATATCTATAAATTTTGGCATATATATTTATATTCAAGTTAATTTTTTTGTTTTTATACAACTTTTGCCGAGCTTTCCGATTCAAATCATGAAGTCAATAGGTGCAGGAAATATGAAAAAAATTAACAGTAAAAAAAATTCCAAATGATAATACTTTCAATCAAGAAACACATAACGAAGGCTAATCATAACAATGGCTGTTGAATCCTAAGCATGACAAATAAATCTTTGTAATAACAACAATTAAAAAAATAAAAATAAAAGGCTATGTAATAAATCACCAAGAGGGTAACACCTTTCTGACAAATTCATAGTTGTTGAAACTTCCAACATAGAACAACAAAAGAACATACAGACAATATTATGTACAAATTTATTGCTAGTTCGCAAAGCGTGTGCAATCCTACGAAATAACGAGAGACATCAAAGGGTTTCCAAACTAACACTATACAAGCACTTGAAAGAAAATTTTATATTCAACCCATTTAACAACCGACATTAGGATTCCCAAGTGCTCCTTTGTCTGCCGAATTCGATTCTACTCTTTTTTCGGACTTAAGACGCTCCTCCTAGTATTCGGGACAACCGTTTGATAAGCGATGATGTGTAAGCGAGGGGGATGCAATATCTTCGAAACTCACTAATTCTCCCACGCCTTAGGCGACATATTTCAACCAAGTAGACAAAAACACACAAGACATCTTAAATAAATCTATACCTTCTACATAAAAGAATACTTAACTATTCCAGATGTACAACACCTTCATTAACTCCTAACTGAATCAACTAAAAGAAATTACAAAAAGTTGAGAATTCATGGATCCTTAACCATTCTCTATGAACACCACTAAGACCTTGAAGAAGAATCTCCAATGCTTCAACATGTTGCAAGACAACTAAAATATATTTACAGGAGACCAATTGTGCTCTTCCAGAAAACCAAGAAAAAACGTATTTCTTCCATCAAAGAGAAGAGGTGATTATTACGTAAACGGGATAATAACTGTCAACCATGCTTTGAGCTCATAATTGGATCTAAACCCTTAAAAAATTCCTCTGGTCACCAAGATACCACTTAAGACTTAGTTAAACAGGAACAATGTTATAACATATCTATGCATGAAAAGCTAATGCTACACAGCTTTTTGACATTTAGGACCAAAACAACAACCAACTATAAAATGAAATTTATAAGAGTTTAAATAGTAGATGGTTGATATCTTATGAGAATGATACAGTTCAAATTTCACAATGCTTATGTACCCGTTAAACATAAATACAAAATACAGACTTATCAACACGGTTAATTAGGATACAGACTTCTCTAGTGAAGTGCTTTATTTTGTTAATACTCCTCCTAAATATCAATGGCAATTTCTTAACAACATCTGATATAACAATTTGTATACAACGAACCAATTAAAAGTACCGAGATTTAACATGAATTTATTGGTTTTTTACCACAAAGGCTCTAGAATTTGCTAGAACCTGTCGAGTTCACATTACCAGTGCATTTTAAGTAAAAGACTGGCTTGAGTTGTGGGAAATAAAATCTCGGCTTCAATTTAGTATTCTCTTTTTGTCCTCTGTATATTACAACAGTTTCTGGGTAGAGGGATCAGAAGTCACAACCTATGCATACATGTCTGCTATTGCTTTGGCTTAGTACACCTTCGCTTGAGGTCTCTTGATCTAGATGAAAAGGCACACGAAAATGAAAACTTGTTATTTTTTATTAAACCGAAACATATTATATGGCTCTTAGGTCTTACAAAACTCTGACACTCACCTTAAATGTTGGTGTGAGAAGACCATTCAACAAAGTAAATGGTTCAAGCGCCAAAGTCACAACTTTAGCAAATTCAAAGGTTCTCAGCTGCTGTGACGCCCCCAAAATAGGTATACAACACCCATTCTGAGTTGCCAAAATACATGGTATAGAAAGCAAACTACAACTTTGATAATACAGATGTCGTGTAGAATACGACAATACAATCTGTGAGAGTTTAAATACAAATATTGTCTTCTGACAATATACACACCCAAATAAGTCCTCATTAATTATTCATACACTATTTTACGAAAATAGTGAGACAACTAAAACATCTTCCTAGAACCATCACTCCATTACCCCGACTCGATCCTGCTTTATGTTCTCACCTCCCGAGAAGAAAAATGGAACAAAAAGGAAAAGGGTGAGCTCAACTAGCCCAAGAAAGAATATTATGACTAAGATAATATACAACAAATTATCGTTAGTCTTCAACGAGGGAAAAATCTAATAGAATACAATGAGACAACAAGTTTTAGATCAACAAATGCGGTGAAACAACAATCCATTAGAAAGAGTCACGTAGAAAAGAATTCTCTTGTCTTACAAGGTTTAAAAGTCCATCATCAATATTTTATCCTGTAACAACAATCAATATTCATCTTTGCACTACATGGGCCAAAGATATTCATTTAAATCACCGATTGGTCATATTCATCTCAACACTGTTCATCTTTTTGCACTTTTCAGCCAAAGATATTCATCGATTAATCGTTCATCTTTTTTACTACTGAGCCAAAGATATTCATTTATATCATCATTTAAGGCCGAGGATGATGAAAAATATTTTTAAAAGAAACGAATCCAAAGAAACAAAATGACAAGGATTAAGGATTAAGGATTAGTACTTTGTTTTACCCATGTCCAAAAATACCTCAAAAATAATTATATTGGTGTAAAATTCAAGAATGATCAAAACATGAATACAATCAAAGCTAGTATCCGAATAGATATTTTGGGCAAAAAAAAAAATTTTTATTTTTCTATGAATAGTCTTGATATCGTGAATAGTCTTAGTATATGTGAATAAGAACCCCAAACACAACAAGTTCCAAATTTGATAAAAAAGTTCACCAATACTTGGCATAATGATATTGAAGAAAAAATATCATTTAAGAAGAAAATAATACCCTTTACCTCAAAATAACCGTATTTACATTGAATTTCGGTATAGTCTTGTGAAACCATATAGTATAGCAACACTCAAAGTATACTCACAAGAATACGCTCGATAATTTAGAGAGAAAAGAGAAACTTAGTTTACGGTGTGATTTTCAATTCTAACTTAGCCCTCTATTTATAGGAAAATGTTAGAGCATGAAAAGGAGACTAAATAATAAAATAATATTATTATTAATCAAAATTTCCTACGCATGCTATATAGACCATGACCCGACCACCACCTTGGAAAAATTTCCAAAGAATTTCATGTGAATTACTCACCAACCAAAAAGTGGGTCCCACCCATTAATTTAATAAAAATCATTTTATTTTTCAAACTTCAACAATTAAATGAAAATAGCTCGGTTATCAGAAAAATTCAAAACTTTCTATGGGAAATTCCATTCTCTACAACTTTGCAGAAGAAAGTTTTTCCACCAAAATCCATAAGCAGACGATTTTACGATACATAATCAATTTTCTATCCAGAATTGTGTCCCACCGAACACAAAACATGTGTTAAACATTTAATGCCACAAAATACTCTACCTCCTCATATACTCATATATCCCACATTCATTATAAAAAATATCACCGTTAATATATTATTAAAATAATATATTTAAATGAATTATTTAATCGAGAAAAAGATAAAATATTAATTTTCAACAATGTCACATTAAAAATTTTCTCCAACTAAATCCACATAAAATAAATATTTTTTTTATCATAATAATCAATAATTAATTATTTTAAAAATAATATTACTGAGAATCACAATCTTGTGACCGGTAGTTCCGGAAGAGGGCTTTCCAATAAGGATTTCTCCTTACTGGCGCGCAATTAAGTGGCCAAACCTCTCCTTAGACAGAATTTTCTAGACATTGCCAATAATGTTATCTGATAATATTATTCAAATAATATGAATTATTGATTTGATAATGGAAAATACTGTGTAATGACAATTATTGAAACAACATCGATACAAAATATCAACGCAGCAATTATTGAATCAATATAATATTGAACAGTAACTACTGTAACAATTATTGAGTAGTGCCTTCTTACTTAAGGATCAATAATTCAACAATCTTGCAATACCATGTCTATCTTTCTCTTGTACGCGATATTATCTTTGTATTTTAACCACCGGGTAACCCAACGATGTTAATTCGGTAACAATTCTGTAGATTATTTATAAAACTCAATCTTTGTCGTTTTCTTTCATCCAACCGTTTTTCTATTATGGGCCCACCAATGATTTTTACTGGCCGTCATACGCGAGATTCCCGACAAAAAAAGAATATTCCACGACCAAAACGAATATTCCCAACAATAATGAATATTTTATAACCACTTGCTTATTTTGTAAACTTTTCACATTTCACCCATAACCAAAGAATTATATCAAATTAACCCTTATTAATTTAGAATAATTAATAAAGGAAAATTCAATTTTATTTATAATAAGTTGGGGTCTTACAACCTCCCTCCTTATGAAATTTAGTCCCTCGAAACTAACGTCGTGCACAATGTATCGAAAAGGTGAGGTACCTCGCTTTCATCTCCGATTCAACTCCCATATCATTTCCTCAATTGCATGGTTTCTCCAAAAAACCTTAACTTGTGGTATAACCTTCGTCGTAAGACATGCTCTTTCCTATCCAAAATCTCAACAGTATCTCCTCGTATGTTAAATCTTGACTATCTCGTGCAGTTCTAACGCAATAATAATGGTTCGGGTCTTTCACATATTTACGAAGCATAGATATGTGGAATACATTGTGAACACGAGACATACTTGGAGGTAACTTGTGAGTCTATAGGCTACGTTTCCTATTCTACGTCGAGAATCTCAAATGGACCAACAAACCTTGGATTAAGCTTTCCTCTTTTCCCAAATCTTGTAACTCCTTTCCATGAAAGCAATACGTAACAATACATGATCTCGAATATTAAACTCCGTCCTTTCTATGAAGATCGGCGTAACTCTTTTGTCGATCTTGTGAAGTTTGAATCGTTGTCGAATCATTTGGATCTTTTACGTAGTCATGCGTCTTAATTACGGTCCCAACAATGTTGCTTCTCCCCACCTCGTCCCAAAGATCTTTGGAGAGCGACATTTTCGTCCATACAATGCCTCAAATGGAGCCATACCTATACTTGCGATAAGCTGTTGTTGTAAGAGAATTCCACCAAATGGCAAGTACTTATCCCAACTTCCTTTGAAATCTAGAACACGGTCTTAATAGATCTTGAGGGTTTGAATAGTCCTCTCGATTGTCAAAATCTGGTTTGAGGATGGTATCTTTGAATCGAATCGTAAATCCGTTCCCCATAGCTTTCTACAAACTAACCCAAAATCTTGAAGTGAATCTTGGGTCACGATCCGAAACTATGGATCTTGGCATGCCATGCAATCGCACAATCTCATTCACGTCATCTGAGCAAGACGTTCGAGGAATAAGTTTCTCGTATAGGTAAGAAATGAAGCGGACTTGGTTAATCTATCAACAATAACCCAAATCGCATCTATGCCTTGAGAAACTTTGGGAAGACACATAGAACGAAATCCATTGTAATGTGTTCCCCTTCCATTCCGGAATCTCAAGTGGTTGCAATGGACCCTTTGGCACTTGATGCTCGCTTTTTACTCGTTGACAAGTTAAACACCTCGAGATAAACTCTCATGATCTCTCTCTTCATATTGTTCCACCAAAATGTATATCGAATATCATGATACATTTGGTACTCCCGAGATGGATTGCAAGCGGTGTGTTGTGTGCCTCCATCATGATTCTATGCTTCAAATCGTAGTCGTTAGACGCAAAGAAATGCGAGTTGAATCTAAGTATTCCTTCTTCATCAATTCTTGCTTAGGAATAGCTCCTTCTTGCACTTTCTTCTTCATACGCATCGGCCCGGTCCGTAGCTTGGCGACTTTAACTTTATCGATTAAAGTCGGTTCTACTACTCGTACATTTGCCATCATTATGTGGGTCCTAGAGTCTTTAATTCTAACTCCATCCTTTGCAAAGTCATACAAAATGGGCCTTTATACGACAATATCGCACTTTCGTCTTACACATATGATCTTACACTCGATAAATCGGCTACCCACGTTCGCTTTTCGGGATGATATTGAATAGTGTGATCGTAATCTTTTAATGACTCCGATAGCGTCGTTGCCGCATGTTGAGTTATTTTTGGGTGAAGAAATATTTGAGGCTTTTATGATCCGTATAAATCTCTACTTTCTCCCCGTACAAGTAGTGTCTCCATATCTTCAACGCGCAAACCACGGCATTGCGCTTAACTCCATATCATGAGTAGGATAATTCCTCTCATATTCTTTGAGTTAATCGTGAGGCATAGGCTATGACTTTTCCATGTTGCATGAGAACACATCCTAACCCCTTGCGGAAGCATCGTTGTAGATAACAAATCCATCTGAACCGGATGGTATTGTCGAAACAGTGCTTAGAAATGAGTCTCCTCTTGAGCTCTTGGAAGCTCTTCTCGCATTCCTCGCTCCATAAAATTTTGCATCCTTCCGAGTCAATTTGAGTTAACGAGTAGAGATTCGATAAAATCCTTCCACAAATCTTCGATAATAACCGGTAAGCCCGAGAAAGTCTGCGTGCTTGATCATGAAACTTTGGTTGCCTCTGACTTTGTATTGCTTCAATCTTGGCCGTCAATGAATACTCCTTGTTTTGACACCACGTGCCCAAGGAATGCTACTTCCTCAAGCGAACTCACATTTCTTCTTGAGTTTGGCATAAAGCTTGTGTTCACGAAGTCTTTGTAGTACCAAACTTTCAAATGGTGCTCATGATCTTCACGGCTTTTGGAATAGATGAGGATGTCATCAATAAAGACAACAACGAATGATCCAAATATTCCTTAAATACGGTTCATCATATCCATGAAAGCGGCGAGGAGCATTAGTCAATCCAAAAGACATGACCAAGAATTCATAATGCCGTATCGAGTCTGAATGCCTTTCTTTGGAATATCCTCGGTTTTAATCTACGGTGATGATATCGAGCGAAGATCGATCTTTGAAAAGAATTGTGCTCAGAATGGCGATCGAACAGTCATCAATGTGAGGTAGCGGATACCTATTCTTGATAGTGACATGGTTCAATTCTCGGTAGTCAATACAAAAATCGCATACTCCGTCTTTCTTCTTTCTGAATAAAAGCAGGAGCACCCCAGGAGACGTCTTTAGACGCCAGAATGAAACCGATGTCTAATAATTCACAGTAGTTGGACTTTTAACTCCACGAAGTTCAATAGAGCCATTCGATATGGGGTTTTAGAAATGGGTTTTGTGCGGTTCAAGGTCAATAAAGAATTCAACATCACGTTACGGGGTAAACCAGGGAAGTTCTTGGGAAAATACATCGGGAAATTCTTTAACAATGAAAATATTATTCAAATCGACTTGTCTCTGTTTCAAATCCATAACATGGGCTAAGAAAGCTTGACATCCTTTTTTCAATAAACGAATAGCTTTGTGGCTTGATATGACGATGGTGATTTTAGTGGTTTAGTGGTTTGAATTAAGTATGACGGGTTGGTTAGGAATATGAAAACTAACAACCTTACGAAAACAATCAATTTTGGCATGATGAGTGGTTAACCAATCAATTCCTAAAATCACATCAAAAGCAAGTATCTTTAAAGAGATAAGATCAATGGGTAATGTGATAGTGCCAACTTGGATCATGCAAGATTTATAAAGCTGTTGATGTAACGAAGGTTTCACCCAACGGAGTTTCAACAGATAAATCAAAATCTAATTTCTCCAGAGTCAAGTTTAAGCGTTGAGCACAAGCGGAGAGATAAAAGAATGGGTAGAACCAGATTATCTAGTAAGGTATAAACTTACAAAAATTCAAGATTAGCTTACGTGATCACCTCGTTCGGGTTCCTCACGTTTTGGCGATCCACGACAAAAAGCTCTTCCAGAACCGGCGATTTCGACTTATCCAGATGATACCCTTGGAATCACCACTCCCGCTGAACTTGGTTTCGCTATAGTACAATCTCGAAAGCAATGTGGCCTTCCTTTCCACAGTTGTAACATACCTTGGATTGTTGTGGACGGTTTGGTGATATGTCCCTCCTTCCGCATTTGTAACATCTAACTGGCGGTTCGTTCTCTCTCCCCAAGCATTTGTTGTTGGTCTTTGGTCTTGCTTTGTTGATATCTTCCGGTCATTGTTGAATCTTCTCTTTCGAAATTTCCACTTGAGTCACCTCTCCTATTATCATGTCCACGATTACCACCGACAGTGGTTATCGCCTTTGTCCGTATTCTTTCCTCCTCATTTGGTTATCATCGTTCGATGACTACCACGATTGTGGTCCCTCGGTTGAGTATACTCACTATCTCGCTCTAATAAGCGAGCCCCATTGATAACATCTCGAATCTGAGAGAAAATTTATGAGAGATAAGGTATTGATTTAATCTTGGGTTTTAGACCTCTCGAAAACATACGCGTCATTCGTTCCTCATTCTCCACCAAATGAGATCTGCAAACCGGATAACTCTGCGAACTTTGCCTCGTCTTTGAGACACCGTCATGTTGTTACGCTTAGAGTCTAATAAACTCTACCTCCTTCATATAGCGAATACTTTACGGAAAGTACTTGTCATTGAACGATTCAAATCTTTCCCAAGACATGTTAAGTGCATACATTCAGTACGCTTCACGATTCCCACCGATGTCTCGCTTCACCACAAAACATAAAGGTGGCGAATGGAACCTTATGTTCCTCCGTGCACCCCAAGACATCGAATATCTTGGTAATTTGCTTGACCCACGTTTCTGCCTTGATCGGATCCGGCTTTCCATGGAAATCTGGTGGTCCCAACTCCTTGAACTGCTTGGCTGTGACAGACCGCGCGTTGCCATCATTTCCACCCGTATTTTGTACACGAGTCTCCCTCGTCTGATTTTGCATGAACTGCAAAAAGCTCCTAAACATTCCATCGTTCATCGTTTGCTTGGTAGTGTTGTTTACAGGAGGAATATTGCCTTCCTGTTGCACGTTCTCTCGGTTTGCGACTAAAGGTTGTTCCACGATCTCATAAACTCCATTATTAACGTTCTCGAACCATTCTTAAATCTTCGCCATAAAACAAGGGTTAATTAAACAAATTAACATATCACATAACATCCTATATTATGGCCAGCCAACAAATAAGCTTAGGTAGGACACCTTTAGCGAAGGATTTACTCGTCTCTCCCCTCCTAGTTCTATTCCCGATCTCCGCCAGAGATCATATCCTAGCTCGATACCAACCGTGGCGCCCCCAAAATAGGTATACAACACCCATTCTTAGTCGCCAAAATACATGGTATAAAAGCAAACTACAACTTTGATAATACTGAGATGTCGTGTAGAATACGACAATACAACTGTGAGTTTAAATACAAATATTGTCTTCTAGACAATATACACACCCAAATAAGTCCTCATTAATTATTTATACACTATTTTACGAAAATAGTGAGGATGATAAAAACATCTTCCTAGAACCATCACTCCATTACCCCGGCTTCGATCCTGCTATGTTTTCTCACCTCCGAGAAGAAAAATGGAACAAAAAGGAAAAGGGTGAGCTCAACTATCCCAATAAAAGAATATTATGACTAAGATAATATACAACAAATTATCGTTAGTCTTCAACGAGGAAAAAATCTAATAGAATACAATAGACAACAAGTTTTAGATCAACAAATGCAATGGAAGCAATGAATCCATTAGAAGAGTCACGTAGAGAAAGAATTCTCATTGTCTTCAAGGTTTAAAAGTCCATCATCAATATTGTATCCTGTAACAACAATCAATATTCATCTTTGCACTACTGAGCCAAAGATATTCATTTAAATCACCAGATTGGTCATGTTCATCTCAACACTGCTCATCTTTGCATTACAGCCAAAGATATTCATCGATTAATCGTTCACCTTTTTTGACTTTCTGAGCCAAAGATATTCATTTATATCATCATTTAAGATTTGAGGATGATGAAAAATATTTTTAAAAGCGAATCCAATGAATAAAATGACAAGGATTAAGGATTAAGGATTAGATGCTTTGTTTTACCCATGTCCAAAAATACCTCAAAATAATCATATTGGTGTAAAATTCAAGAATGATCAAAACATGGATACAATCAAAGCTAGTATCCGAATAGATATTTTAAGCAAAAAGAAAATTTTTTATTTTTCGGTGAATAGTCTTAGTATCGTGAATAGTCTTAGTATCGTGAATAAGTAACTCCGACACAACAAGTTCCATATTTGATAAAAAAGTTCACTAATACTTGGCATAATGATATTGAAGAAAAAAATATCATTTAAGAAGAAAATAATACCCTTACCTCAAAATAACCGTATTTACATTTGAATTTCGGATATAGTCTTGTGTAAACTCGCATAGTATAGCAACACTCAAAGTATACTCACAAGAATACGCTCGATAATTTAGAGAGAAAGAGAGAAACTTAGCTTCGGTGTGATTTTCAATTCTAACTTACCCTCTATTTATAGGAAAATGTTAGAGCGCCTGAAGGAGACTAAATAATAAAATAATATTATTATTAATCAAAATTTCCTCGCATGCTATATATAGACCATGACCGTACCACCACCTTGGAAAAATTTCCAAAGACCCATATGAATTACTCACCAACCAAAAAGTGGGTCCCACCCATTAATTTGATAAAAATTATTTTATTTTTTCAAACTTCAACAAGGTTTAATCAACGATACACTCGCGTTCCAACATACATAATTTTACTCATAGTATGAAGAGTAAAGCATCTCAACTAGGATCGGTACATATTATCGGATCATGATAATGAAAATCGCCATCTACATGAATCAATATCAACAAATTATGGCGACCCGAATAGCAAAAAAGAATAAGGTTAGTTAAATACAATCCCCATTTCCCTCAATTTTGGATGTTCTAAATAAATTTTAAAACCCTAAATACAATTCCCTAATAACTTCGGTTTATTATACTCACACTCAATTCTACTACGGTTTTTGACAACCCGCCAAAGTGCTCCCAAATCGTCATCTCATGATCAATATCAACAAAACATGGCGACCCAGATTAGCAAAAAGAAAAAGGTTAATTTTCCCCATAATTTTGGATTTCATTTTTCATTTGTTAATTTTCTCAGTCTAATACTCATATGGTGGTGATTGTTTATTTGCTATTGCATAAAAAATAATTTGTTGCTGACGGGGTATTCAGAGCTGAGCTAAACGAAGTTCTGATGAGATAGTTGGCGGAGGATGGATTAATCAAGCAGTAATCAGTTAGTTATTGAGTACTGATTCATCTGTTTGATATAATTCTATTTACTTTGTATTTCGTATTTTGTTTTTGGCTGTAATCAGTTAGTCCGATTAAGTAATCAGTTAGTTATTGAAATATGTTCAGCTACACTTTAGATTTATATCAACTATTTTAATATTATCATTTCTAATTTAATTATGATATTATCCTTTATAATTTCATATTATATATTATCCTTTGTAATTTAATTATGATATTATCCTTAGTAATTTAATTGTTATCTCTTAATTTATTTATTATAATCCAGTAAATCACTACTATAAATCTAAACAGATTTTAGATTTATATCAACTATTTTGATATTATCTTTTGTAATTTAATTAGGATATTATCCTTGATCATTTTATGACGTGACGAAGTCGCTGAAAAGCTTAAAGCTTACGAGCTTTCGGATCTGATTTTCATCTTCTAGATGTAAAGATCCTATGACATCGCTTCCTTGGCGAAATGCGTCGTAACCAACTAAAAGAAACTTGATATTCTGCTGAGAAATTCATTTTGATGCCAATTAACTGCTGAGAAAAGTTCTTTGACCAATGTGTATCAAACAACATGAGAAGTAATTGATGAAGATGGATGGTTTCATACTAGAGACATAGGGTTATGGCTGCCTGGAGGCCGCTTAATGATCATTGATAGGTGAGAGCACAATAAATGATGATTGCTTGTGAGTTATTAACTGTTAATAAGAATCATCATTTGAACGTAGTTCTGTTACACTGTGACAGGAAGAAGAATATTTTCAAGTTGTCACAGGGAGAATACGTAGCTCTTGAGAAAATTGAAAATGTATATGCTAAGTAGATCCAAATGTGTTTAAAGATTGGGCTGCTGCTAAATGCCTTGAGGTAAACTCAGCTTAAACCTCACAAACTTAAAGTTGTTAACTTCATAAACTTAAAGTTGTTAAAGCACATCGACTCTTTTAACCATTTTGACATAATTTTTGTCTAATCTGCGGATGTAGTCTGAAAATTTAGAACAACTATGCAATGAACCCAGAGCAAAGTCTTGGTTGATATGGACGCAGTTGGAAGAGAAGCTCAGGTACTCTTATTTCTCTGATAGATTTTTTTGCAATTATGCTTTGAAATCATTGTTTTACCCCCAACAAATGACATAATACACTGCAGCTGTAAGACCCCAACTTATTATAAATAAAATTGAATTTTCCTTTATTCATTATTCTAAATTAATAAGGGTTAATTTGATTTAATTCTTTGGTTATGGGTGAAATGTGCAAAGTTTACAAAATAAGCAAGTGGTTATAAAATATTCATTATTGTTTGGGGAATATTCGTTTGGTCGTGGAATATTCTTTTTGTGAGGAATCTCCGCATTTGACTCAAGCGATCATTAGTGAGCCCCATAATAAAAACGGTTAGATGAAAGAAAACGACAAAGATTGAGTTTTATAAATAACGACGTAAATTATTACCAATTAACAACTCGTTGGGTTACACGGTGGTTAAAATACGATAATATGCGTGGTTGCATAAAGAAGATACACGGTATTACATGATATTGTTGAATTATTGATCCTTACGTAAGAATGCACTACTCAATAATTGTTACGATGAGTTCTTTATTCAATATTATATTGATTCAATAATTGTTGCGTTGATATTTTGTATCGATTTGTTGTTTCAATAATTGTCATTACACGATATTTTCCATTATCAAATCAATAATTCATATTATTTGAATAATATTATCGATAATATTATTGGCAATGTCTAGAAAGTTACATCTAAGGAGAGGTTTGGTCACTTAATTGGGCGCCAGATGAGGAGAAATCCTTATTGAAAAGCCCTCTTCTTCTGAACTACGGCACAGTTGTCGATCTTGTGATTCTCAGAATATTATTTTTAAAATAATTAATTATTGATTATTATGATAAAAAAAATATTTATTTTATGTGGATATAGATGGAGAAAATTTTAATGTGACAATTGTTGAAAATTAATATTTTATCTTTTTCTCGATTAAATAATTCATTTAAATATATTATTTTAATAATATATTAACGGTGATATTTTTATAATGAATATGGGATATATGAGTATATGAGGAGGTAGAGTATTTTGTGGCATTAAATGTTTAACACATGTTTTTTGTGTGTAGGTGGACACAATTCTTGATTAGAAAATTAATTATAAAGCGTAAAATCGTCTGCTTATGGATTTTGGTCAATTTACATTTGGAATTTGGAAAAACTTTCTTCGCAAAGTTGTAGAAATGGAATTCCCATGGAAAATCGAAGTTTTGAATTTTTACGATAACCAAGCTATTTTCACGATTGTTGAAGTTTCAAAAATAAAATAATTTTTATCAAATTAATGGGTGGGACCCACTTTTTGGTTGGTGAGTAAATTCACATGAAATTTCTTTGGAAATTTTTCCAAGGTGGTGGTGGTCATGGTCTATATAGCATCGTAGGAAATTTTGATTAATAATAATATTATTTTATTATTTAGTCTCCTTTAGCGTTCTAACATTTTCCTATAAATAGAGGCTAAGTTAGAATTGAAAATCACACCGAAAGCTAAGTTTTCTCTTTCTCTCTCTAAATTATCGAACGTATTCTTGTGAGTATACTTTGAGTGTTCTTTATCTACGGTCTTGAGTTTACACAAGACTATACCGAAATTCAATCGAAGACGGTTATTTTGAGGTAAGGGGTATTATTTTCTTCTTAAATGATATTTTTTCTTCAATATCATTATCTTAAAATATTGGTGAACTTTTTTATCAAATATGGAACTTGTTGTGTTTGGGTTACTATTCACGATACTCGCCCTTATTCACGATATCTGAAATTCAAAAAAATTTTCTTTTTGCCCAAAATATCTATTACGGATACTAGCTTTGATTGTATCCATGTTTTGATCATTCTTGAATTTTACACCAATATGATTATTTTTGAGGTATTTTTGGACATGGGTAAAACAAAGTACTAATCCTTAATCCTTAATCCTTTGTCATTTTATTCAATTTGGATTCGTTTCTTTAAAAATATTTTTCATCATCCTCAGTCTTAAATGATGATATAAATGAATATCTCTGGCCTGTAGTGCAAAGGTGAACGATTAACTGATAAATATCTTTGGCTAGTGCAAAGATGAACAGGTGTTGAGATGAACATGACCAACTGGTGATTTAAATGAATATCTTTGGCTGTAGTGCAAAGATGAATATTGATTGTTATTACTGAGGATAAAATATTGATGATGGACTTTTAAATCTTAGAAGACAAAGAGAATTCTTTCTCTCTACGTGACTCTTCTACAATGGATTCTTTGTTTATTCACATTTGTTGATCTAAAACTTGTTGTCTATTGTATTCTATTAGATTTTTCCTGTTGAAGACTAACGATAATTTGTTGTATATTATCTTAGTCATAATATTCTTTTTTTGGGCTAGTTGAGCTCACCCTTTTCCTTTTTGTTCCATTTTTCTTCTCGGGAGGTGAGAACATAGCGAGATCGAGTCTGGGGTATGGAGTGATGGTTCTAGGAAGATGTTTTAATTGTCCTCACTATTTCGTAAAATAGTGTATAAATAATTAATGAGGACTTATTTGGGTGTGTATATTGTAGAAGACAATATTTGTATTTAAACTCACAGTTGTATTGTCAGTATTCTACACGACATACGTATTATCAAAGTTGTAGTTTGCTTTCTATACCATGTATTTTGGCGACTAAATGGGTGTTGTATACCTATTTTGGGGGCGTCACAACCGAGATCTCTTGCATAAAATAACTAAATTTATGTTTATGATGAATATTCATAGTTTAAAAGTATCTAAGTAAGTAAAATAGTAGAGAGCGTTTATTACAGTTTTGAAATGTCGAGAAATGACATCACCTAAGCAAATCTCTTCCAAAGGGGAGTATTGGATGATTTGAGGGAGTATTGGATGATTTGAGCAATGAAGTAGAAATAGTAGAAAGGTTCATTGGATAGGTACCTAGAATATAATAACAAATACATGAACATTTATAATTTCTGACATAAAATTTGTTGAATTTTTATAACATTTTCAATTTATTAAATCAAAGAAAATTAAAATGAGAAAATCAAATACCATTATGCGAAAGATGAACAAAGTTTTCTCTGCTAACCGGAGTGTTTTCCTTTTCTTTAATAATTTGTGTGTCATGATTTTAAAAAATTAGATTTCATGAAATTAATTTGAATTTTAAAGGTCAAAAATAAAGAAAATCAGAGTGAATACCATCATTAGGTACTGGATGAACACAATCTCGCTGATTTATACGCTGACAATGTTTTGGTGCTGGATAAATATGACTAACAGCAACTTCATCGAAAGCTGAATTGAGATTTGTACAAACTACATAAAATATTCATATTATATTAGGATAAGCAATTAGTTTGAGGTAAAATAAATACAAAGATTGAATGAAATAATTACCATTTGAAATGTCAGTTAGATGCATTCTGGATGTTTTGCTTGCTCTCATAGATGTAGTACTTGTGCTCATTTTCTTGGTGGATTCTAACATAATCAATATGCATAGGATAGTTTAGCAGATGGGGAAAATATTTTTATATAATTAAATAATGAAAAAATAATTAGAAAGTATACGTTGCAGTTTTTTTTTCTTGTTTTTCCAGCATAATCATCCTTCTACGCATTCTCGATCGAAGTCTTCACGTCAGACCGTCGACAATAAATTCTTCATGTTTTTTCTTTTATTCTATATGTATGTAAGCTTATGGTTGATTTCCCCAATTTCTGAAGTTGTTATTTGAAATAGGCTATTCAATATTGTAAACTACCTGCAGGAATATAGGATTCAAAGGTGTAAAATCACGCTTAGTTTAATCTGAAATCCAAAGACAAACATTACAACAAACCAAAGAAAAATACCCCACAAATGATTAAAGTGAGGTAAGAAAAGAAAGATTAGATCGAGTGAATCCAAGCCTTAATTTCACCTTTTATTAAATTCAACTTAGGTATGTGCAACAATTAACAAAATCAAGGCATAGAATAAAATCAAACAATCACATTTTGGGTTGGTCGAGGAGAAAAAGATGACGCAAGAATAAATTGAAGTAAGCGAGCATGTTATCTCCGTGATACTCTCCTTTTAATCTTCTTCAACAAAGCCCTAAATACACACAACAATTCCACTCCACTTCATTAGAAGATTGGACAATGACGCTTGTGAAATTGGCTTTGAGCAGAGGCGACCATCTGGATTGCTTGGTTTTGAGATATTTGAGGGTTGTGAAATCGGGATATAAAGAGGGAGAGGGAGGATAAATGTTATTGACGTGGTATGCTTCTTCCGATTCATCATTTGAACGCCAAAGTTGAAGATAAGGATTTCAGTTGTTATTTGAACGAATTTGAATGCCAAAGTTGAAGATAGGATAGGATTCCAGTTGTTACAGGGTCACGGTTGTGAAGGGTATTTTGGTAAAAGATATTTAGGAGCATTAATTAGAATAGACAGGTGTTGAAAGTGTAAAAGGACAGATGTCAATGTATTGTGTCATGTACTGTGATTTAGTATATATAATAGATTTGTATGAAGTTCCATCATTATCCCTTTATGAGAAGTTGAAAACTATTAATACAAGGTAAAAAATTCCTCGGGATAATGAGAGAAATTAGGAGTAATATAAGAAAATAAATAATTTATTCTCTTAGAAAGTTATAAACGACAAATAAAATAAAATAAATTAATTAATAAAAAAAATCAACTGGAGCTCAAGCTTGGTTAAAGTTTATTAATAAAGTCTTGTCCATAGAAAGAAAGAAAGAAAGAAAAAAGGACACAAAATTTTATTAAAAAAAACTAACGACAAGCATACATGGAGGGTTTCTCAAAAGTGAAGTACAGCATTTATAAATAAATAAATAAAAAAGAAAAGAAAAAATCAAGAACAAATTAATAGGTAGAGAGAGACCAGAAGATAAATTAATTAAAGAGGGCCGTCTGAACCGTAGAAATTGGGGGCACATACAATAGGGGTCTGTACACTGGTTAGTGCACACTAAATTAATTGGCCATGTGAGGTTCTAGCCAGCCTCACCAAAAATTAGTTGTTGGCTCATAGAGAATATTGTGTTACGTTTGGATTGGAGTAATGAAAGTGTGAATTGAATGATTCATTCATATATAATAAAAAAAATTGTGTTTGGTTTTTTGGGGAAAGGAGAACATATGAAATAATTCATTCCAACTAAAATAGAATGAATCATTCCACTCTTCATTTCATTCCTTCAATCCAGACGTAGCATTAGATTGCGATTAACGTGAGTCTATACGATAAAATAAAATAATTTAGACTGAGACAATTTTTAATTTTTACCCATCACATGTATACACATATACGTTGCAATTATGACTGAAAATTTTTGCAAGACTCAAAAAATATATATATACAAACAAACAAGGTAATTTTTAATTTATTGAGTAGGGTTGATCCAAATGGGATCCGGTTAGTATGAAGTTATTTTTTTGGTAAGTTGGTCAATTGACCAATAGAATACTGACACACATAAAACCTCACCTACGTGTCAAGATTATATTTGGTCGATCAATGACTTACTAAAAATAAACTTCATCCTAACCACTTCAATCCAAAATACAACTTATGCGTGTTGTTCGTCAACACATGAAATGCAGTTAAGAAAATGAGCTTATTAATAAGTAGGTCTTTGATTTGTTGGACAAAGTAAGAGTCAGAATAGTTGGTGATGAAAGAGAAGACATGTTAGTAAAATTAAATGATGATTTGTAAATTAAGGTAAGTTATATTCAAAAGTCTCCATACCATATTGTTTTGAGGCTTGACTTTATATTGCAACTCATTTAACAAGTCAGTGGAACTTTGGCACCTCATATATTAATCCTATGCCCCCCAAAATACCAATTGAAGAAAAGGTGGTGGAAAGTTGGGATGTAAAGCTACCACTTAATGTCTACTTTACATTATTATTATGTCTTATAATATATACTAAAGAATGATTAGTCCATGTAGCCTCCTACACTATAGTATTTGGGATTTATTTCAAATTTTGAACGGCTCAGATGATTTATTTTGATGAGCGAGAAATTCAAAATTATTTGTATTTTGTTAGATATATATATATATATATATATATATATATATATATATATATATATAATTACACAGCTGTGCAGACTCCCAAATGTACACAATTTACGATTGTAGAGTTAAGTCACTCTACATTTCTACAGTAGTAGAGTAAGTGATTACTCTACGATCATAGGGTAACTTAACTCTACGATCGTAGATGGTGTATATTTATACAGTTGCGTAACTCCATTTTTTCCTATATGGCTAGGGAAAAACTTTTCTTCCCTTTTTTCTCCATGATTATGGTATTTAATTTTATTCTTTGAAAAGTGGTGCCTTATAGCTAGCCATGATTCATTTGCACCAACTTCTTTTTTGATTTGCCCACTAATTTATGGATCAGGGCCCCCTATTTGATCAAAAGTTCCGCAATTTGCGTGTAAAGATTTATTCCTCTAGTGTTGATTGCATACTCAGTTGTATTAATAATAATTAATTAGTCTTATTTTAACTTTTGGCTCTTTTCTTTAATTTTCTAAACATATTTAATTTTGTCAAACATATATTTAAACATGGTGGGATAATCATAAAGGTCCATCCATTATTGTTAAATATATTCTACATATTTATTATTAGGTTTGATAATTTTTCTATTAATTAAGTATGTATTGATCACTAACTAAATTGTGTAGTGCCCAAGTAAAGTTTTGCCCATATATATAGAAATAATTATGGCTTGTAATCAGCTCGTAGTATCATTTACTTTATTTTTCTCTTCATTTTCTACAATTACTATGAATTATATAGTATTAAAGTCTACTGATACCGATACGCTTGGATTAAAGTAATGAATGTGAGAATGAAATGACTCATTCTTATGAAATAAAAAAATTGTGTTTGATTCTTTGGGGAAAATGAGAGCATAGAATAACTTCTTCCAACTAGAATGAAATAAATTATTCTATCATTCATTCTATTTTTTCAATCCACACGTAGCATAAAGGTCTCCACTTTTACTGTGCAATGTCACATATTCGAACCTACCTGGCAAAATTTTTAGAATTAGTCGTAACATGACAACAAATTAGATTATAAAATAGAGAGCATAGAAGATGAAAGACACCTCACTTTCTTGCGTGAGTTATTCTTTATAATAGTATTATTTTAAAATTTACAAATTTATTTTTGTATGTAACATTAGAGGGAGTGTATTCAATTACACAAGACAGATAACGTTTTTATAAGATAAGATAGTTCACATCCGTTTTTGCCTATAAAATAAATAAAGAAATATAAAGAAGAACACATTATTTTTCCATGCAATATTATTGCTTTAAGATTGGTGAGAGAAGCTTATCCATAGAACATGATTGGTGGAATTATTTCAAAGATTAGGGTTTGACAAAGTTTCTTTTTGAATTTATCATATTGGTCTACAGAAAGCATGTGATTCTCTAATGTTTTATTGGTGCCTATTATTATGGGAATTAATATTTTTATATAAAAAATTAATATTTTTATATAATCTTCTTCCTATGAATTGTGAATGGGTCTTACTTTCATATGAATGAATATATGAAATATCAGTTTTCATTATTATTAGTCACAGGGAAATAATTGACTACACATGTTGCACATCAATTTTTCACTTTTTTGACTTATATCATATCATTTGGATACTTTACTTCTAGTAAATAAATCATAAATAAAAAAAAATGGGTCAATGAATGTGAGCCAATTAAGAAGTTTATATTTATAATTTTGTTTTTAAGCTTCCCCAGATTTTAGGCGTTTAAGTTCCATCAAAGAAAAAAGTGAAATCTTATATATATAATTTTTTAAATTTTTAATTTTTAAATTTTAAATGCATCTAAATATGTCTGAACGATTTATTCAGAAAATTGTGACTAAATCAATAATAAGTAGTGCTGAATAATATTTTTATAGACAATTATAAATTACATTTAATACCCATCTTTTTTTTTTAATATTGTAATCAAATTTTGTTATGTACAAATTATTTTTTAATTTTTTCTTCAACAAATTGGCCAATAACCAATTTAATTAATGTTGTTGTAGTCTTTTATTTTAGTTTTATGGACCGATAGAATATTATTAAAAAAAAATTAGTGTTTATTCCTAAAATTATATAACTAATAGTATATACTCTTATCAAATAATTGTTCACAAGTTTATATTTAATTTTTCTTAGATAACATTGTTTATTTATAATTACATAATAAATTTGTTCATAATAGTCCAAAAAGTTAAAATAAGGAAATGCATGTATTAAGATATTTTAGACAGATAGTTATCAAATACATCATTTCATTCTATATTCAGAACTTCTACTTCATTCAGCCGATTCAGATATTTAATTTTATTTGTCTTTGCACATTTTTTTCCTTTAGAAATCTTCTTATACTTTTTTCACACAATTTCATGATTCTATTTATACTTTTTCAAGTAGTATATATATAAATTGATATTTTTACGTGAAAAATGTCGCTATCTCTATAGGATCTATAACAACGATTTTTCTGAGAAACTATCGAAAAGTCATGTAAAAATATCAATTTTATATATTTATTGATTTTTTTATTAGTTTCGAACTAGGGCAATAATTTACCTAATCCTTAATATCAAAGTAATAATTTATCATTGTTTTTTTTGCACATCCTTAATATCGTCCTCAATTGTTGTCGTCTCATTAAAAATGCTGACATGACATTAAAAATAAATAATACTGAGATGGATTAACTCAGGAAACTTACTGATATCACATGTTATATTTTTACACAAGTCTCTTTTACATGAAGAGGTAAAATCCATTCACAATTCATGTATAAAAATATCAATTTTTTATGTGTGAAATCAAGGGCATACTGGTCTTTTCATCTTCTCCCAACGGCTATATCGAAAGATTAGAATGTAAACACACATATTAAAAAAAAAATTAACACTAAGAATATTGTCTATTAAACAATTTCTTCCATTGAATCACACTAAGAAAACAAGACTCGTGTAGTTAAAAAGCACTTAACAAAAATTTAGCCAAAAAAAAAGCACTTAGCAATGATAATGCCTTTTTTATCCGAATAATAAGAGGGGTGTTATTCAAGAATATGATTTTGTTGGCACTTCCACCAAATATTAGTTCATAAAATGCATTTCAAGAATATGATTCTATTGGCACTTGCAACAAATATCAGCATATATTATGTTCCTACTTATCTCAACCAGACATGAAGCCTTATACTAACAACTAATGTGTGAAAAAGCCAGAAGTCACATTCTCAAGTGGCTATGTGCATGTTTCATTACACATCACTTTTAGTGCATTTTAGAGCATTTGTAAGTTCAAACGTACTTAAAAATCTTATTCATCTCTAGAAGCAACTTATTTCTAACGCTGCTTACTTAACTCCCAAACGAATCATTTGAAACTCAAACGCAACACACAGAAAATAGTGCAGTGCATTTGGAGGTCCAACCAAACACGACCGCCGCAAACGCTCTAAATGATATGTAACTAAACAAACCCTTTATATAGGACTAATAATATACAGATACATATGTGCATGTACAAATGCATAAATGTTGAATCTCTCATCCTTATTGATCACTAAAGTCATTACCTCTTCAAGGGAAGTAGTTAGTATGAAGTTTGTTTTGAGGTAAGTTGGTCAATTGACCAATAGAATACTGACATGCAGACGAGGTTGTATGTGTGTCAGGATTCTATTGGTCAATTGACCAACTTACCAAAAAAATAACTTCATGCTAACCGGATCCTTCTTTTTAAGGGAGAAAATTTGCTTTGCCTGTAACTGGCATCTGCATTTCCTGAATGTGTTTCACTTGTGCCATATAATTTAACAACACAATCCCTAGAATGTGTGAATCTCTAAAACTAGAACTATCAATATCATGAGGTCCGAGGAAGTATTTGATAACTTCTAAAAATCCTTATTAGTTATTCTCATATAGAAGATTTTGAAAGAATAGAAATAATAGAAGCCAAGGGACCATTCTTAATCATACATGGGTAAGGTACTTCTAATACTAGAAATTATGCGCCATATAAATATTAATAACCAACTCGGTTCTTGAAAAATATAAGGATAAACTGGTGGATCATGTGAGAAACCTTAATCAGGCTCAACTCAATCCTTGAGTATGCTGACAACTGACAAGCACTCCTACTAAACTTATGCAAGTATAATTCTTATTATGAAAAATTATAGCAAATATGTAAAGAGAAGGACAGATCTTAAAGACTCGTAGACAAATTTTATCATGTTCAATAAGCTAGAAGAATATTACTAAAGTAACTAAAGCCTATTTTCATAGTAAACAAGAACGTAGTGCAAGAACTGGGATTGGTGTATCAGAAGCATAGCACAAAAAGTTATGAAATGAACGATACAACAGAACATCTGCTCCATCAAAGAAAGAGCTTGAATAAGTTGAGTAGATGCAAACAAAAGGCTTGAACAATGGTGAAGAGTTCACATCAGATCCTAATGGAGTCAAGGAGGAAAATATCAAAGAAATAAATAATTTGACAATATTCATGAACATGATTTAGCTTTTAGCATTTCAATGACCTGCCTTTCTGTTTGCCAGAATTTTGACTACCTTCCTTAAAGCAGATGAATTTCAAGAAAAACTCTTATAGTTTCCCAGAATAGTAGTAGTAAGCATCCATCTCCTTGCTTTACCTTTCCTAATGAATCTTAATATCTCTTGTAAAATGACTAGTATCTAAGGATTTTTTTTCAGCTTCCCTCCAATTTCCTTGAGAAGCTACAAACCTCACCTAGTGACTAAAGGAGTTAAATGAACATTCAAAATTGCAAACATATTGACAATCTATAGGAAAAGTGAAGATGATGACGTATCCCCACACCAGAAAGAGTTAACGTCCATAAGATTCAGTATAGACACTCTATTAGAGCTTATTATCATGTGAGCCTGAAAGCATACTATCTCATCTGACAAGTAAAGCAAAATCTGCAAAAACTTGGATTTTCTGAATAAGGTCAAACACAGGGTACTTTCCTCCATGGACTATATATCTCATACAGCATCATGTAACCATACTTCAGATCCATGTGATGAGCCTTTTCACTACATTACATTGTACTAGTTGAGATTAGATCAATTAGACCTGTATTAAACCAATGGAAGTAGAATCCATAGATTTTTTACCAGGAGTTTATATATGTTAATGGCCATAATGGAATCCATTGATTCATGAGTGCAGCAATCTTGAACCTTGCATAATAGGCCTCTCTCTCTCTCTCTCTAACTTGATCTGTCCTCCAACATAACATCAATTTCATCAATCAAAACTAAATTGGACAAGTGGCTAGGATTCCTAAACAAAAAATTATGGCAATCAGTTTGGAAGCATAAGGAGTAAAGTGCCCGACCCAAAATATTCAAGTTAGATGCTCCTCCCGCCTCTAGGTTTCTAGCAGAATATTGTAAGAACTCCAAAATGTGAAAGGCTTGAACCATTTGGTGCTTTATATATGCATGCCGAAACAGGGATTGTTTAGAAGGCAACCTAAAGGGGTAAAAATACTCCATAAGGAATAGGAACATCTATAATCAACTAGAAAACTCTTTTGGAATCTTTCAAAAAGAAAAAATTGCAGACACATACAACAAGTGTAGCATAATTGAGAACTTGGTCAGTCTGCAGCATCATGCCATCATATATCAAAAATCATCAAGGAACCCAATACCGAAACAGAGGATGCCACACATGTTGGAAATGTACAATCATACAATAAAACCGAAATTCATATGTACATTAAATCAAGCATCTTTTGCAGTAAATGAAACCTAAATTACATTAGTAAAACCAAAAAAAAAAAAACTAAATTCAGCAAACATCAGAAAAGTTTAAACAAAAAAAATAGAGTCGAGTATCAACTACCAACCCACATTCATCATCTCTACAATCAAACCCATAATTCAAACATATCTTCTACATGATCACACAAAATTTAACGGCCTATACAACTATAAAGAAAAAAGTAGTAAACTCCTCAACCTCAAGCCCATATCATAAATTTCAAAAATTGACCAAAAAGGGAAGAGAAACAGAAATATAACAAGATAAAACAAGAGTATGAAAGTGAAGAAAAAACCATTACTATCTGTACACGATGACAGAAGAATCCTCCATCCAGTGATGTATAAAAAAATTATCAATCGGAATGGGAATCATGGTAATAGTACCGGTCCTGGTAATCAAAGGCGGAATCGGAATTCGAATCAGAAGATTGGGAATGATTGTAAGAGTAATATAAGTAGTAAGAATCTGGAGGTGGAGGGACGCAAAGGAAAGTCCAGATACAGAGAGCCAAACGCCCCAATTGCTGAAGAGGGAAACAGAGAACCAGATCTAGTAATTGGTCGCTGCTAATTATTTCGGGTAAGCAGGCCATGTGTTGCCATACATCTGCTGATGCTTTCGCCATTGATACCACTAACATACTGTTGAATACCATCTCTCCTTTTCTGGGTTTTTTTTTCTCTCTCTCTCTCTCTCTACATATATAATCTGGCTGGGTTTTGTTTGATTGATGAGGTTTCTGTTTTGCTTTCTTTTTTACTCCATAATCAAACAAACAGTATTTTCTACTAGTACTTCTTTTTGTGTGCTTGAAACCGTTGACCTATGCATGCCTATGCTTTTGGATTGGGTTGCCCGCCCAGTTCACTTATCGAGAAAATGTGTAAGAATTTTGCACGTAGATTAAAAAAATGTCATTTATCGAGTAAAATTTATTTGAAATTTTATCAGTGTCTTTGAAAACTATTAATACAAAGAAAAGAAGATAAAAATGATATAAAAAAGTAAATAATTTATTCTCCTCAAAAGTTATAAACTACAAATTTTTTGAATAAATTTTTTCTCGTTTTAGACAATAAAAGAAGATAGAAGTAATATTTGTTTGTTCAATTTTTTGGAATAAGTATACATTTTTTTTTCTATTTGATATTTTCAGTCTTCATGTTTTCTCAAAAATTTAATGAGAAAATATCATATTTTTTTGTAAAATAACAAATTATTTTATTTATTTATACTTGTTTCCTTTCACAAAAAGAGATTTATTTATTTCATTTTGCAATAATAGTATAAAATAATACAACTGTCATACTAGGAAGTTAATTAGTGTTACTATTTATTTGTCTTAATATTTCAAAGGTTCGTTCAAAACCCGACGTATGAACTCTACTCGACAACTGACGTAAATTGACAAAATATGTCTTAATTTGTTATTCTTTCTATATATATAAAGTGAGTGGAATTGGATTACCACCTTGTTTTTCTCTCAAATGAAAGGTTTTGGATTCTCAACGCATAAACATCACTTAATTTCCACCGGGAATTACTAAAATTTACAGCCCCTAAAGAAGAAGTTGGGTTAATTTCGCAAATTAATTAATATTACGTACGTATAATGCATGCATGCATGTAATAATTAAATTAACAGATTCATTTTTCAGTTCAATCATGGCTTATAATTTTTACAATACTTATTATTCTAAAAAATTACTATTAGTTTGGAGGTTGAGGGTTAGGTTGATGATGACGATGATGATGTGTGTAACGGTGTTAATAACGGGTTCTGACTGGTACGTGTTATGCATGAAAAGTTGTCTCTCTATTTGTCTCGGAATAGACGGTGCTGCCAACAATGCTTGCGATAACGGATGTGCTCTTGGATGCCATCAAATTCAAGGTAGAGGAAACTTTTCAAAACGTAAGCAAACCGGTTAATTCATTAACTTTTTATGTAAAAATTAATATCAGTTCCCTTTTTAAATTAGTGATATTTTTTTTAATGTATTATTAAATAGAAATATAGTCATGTATAACTCTCTGTCCGTTTAAAATATATGCAATGTAATGGAAATTATTTCATTTTGTATAGTATCAAATTAATTTCAAATGTATCTTTAATTTTTGAACCAACCAAAAAAATATATTTGTAATTTTAGAAAAGGAAAAATGTATATCTACGTTATATAAATGCTGCGATTTACTTTTATGACGACGGTTTTCTTGAACTATGACGACGATTCAACTATGTCATACGAGATATTCGGTCTACTAATGACGGTTGAGCAAAAATCACTGTCATTATAAATTTCAAAAATCATATATCATAAAGACAACTGCAGATCGCATACGCTTGATGTATATACATATAACTCTTTTAGAAAATATGGAATAGTTAGTTAATTAATGTCATCTTTGTTTGCAAAAAAAGTATACTTGAGATTTTATTATTTGTTTTAATTTAACACTACTTTGAACAATTTAATTCTATTTAATATGAAAGTATTAGTCTCATTAAGTCATTTTATAGCTTAAAATAATATTAAATTAAAACAAATAATTCAATTCAAAATATACGTTTTTACAAAGAAACATGCCAAGCTAGGCTGCATATGAGAGCAGATCTTATGTCTCTATTTTTTCTGTCCCCTTGTGTCCTCTTACTCAAATTTTGACATCTGGTCTCTTATTTAATTTTAGAGTTAATTGGTGTTAAGTAAGAGATTATATGTTAAAATTTAAGTGGGAGGACACAAGAAAGATAGAAAAAATGGGGACAGAGAATCTGCTATTGCTGCGTATAACTTTGTATTAGAACAATGATTGATTAATAATGATTTGTTTTAAATTTATGCCAATTTCGGTTAAATTCTACGAGTAAAGACAAATAATCATACATTTCAAAAATCATAGAATTATTTTTAAAATGAAGGATTTTAACTTTTTTTAATAAATATATCCCTTGTACTTTTTATAATTAATACATTAGTGATGCATTATAATATTCAATATACATAAAATTAATTTAATTAACGGTATGCTATGAATTTCATGTCAGTTTATAACTCAAAATTAAAAATGTATTTTTAACTTTGAAAAAAAATAAAAAAAAATAGATATTTACTTTGAAAAAAAAGAGAGTAATAAGTGGCTACTCATGAATAAATTTATTTTTTTTTTATTATGCCCACACATCGAATTATTATTATTTTTTATAAAAAAAAACTTTGACTTGGTCTAAATTACCAATTAGCAACAATCGTTTAACATTCATTTCTCCTGACAACTACAATTGACTATGAAAAATATTAAGATTTCATTATGTAATCGCGTCATCGCATGAGAGATTTTTTTTTTATATAATCTGTCTAATCAACTGAAATATATTGAAACTATAAACTGTTATAATCAATAAAAAAATTACAATATAAAAAATTAAAATAGTATTCATTTCAATCATAATACAATAAAATATCTATTTAAGAATAGACTTGGGACTAAACTATTTGTATTCTAATTGAGAGATTATTACTAAATAGAGGTATTGGTACAAAATATTTTTTGAACACCCAAAAATATTCACTTTAACAAAAATATCAATAAGAACTCCCTAATGTAGTCTCTTATAAGAAAATGTGATCTTTTATTGAAAATATAGTCTTTTTATAGAAAAATATAGTTCTTTATAGGAAATGTAGTCTTTCATAGGAAAATATAGTTCTTTATAAGAAATGTAGTCTTTATAGAAAATGTAGTCTTTTAAAATTAATATTATACATCTCATACATATATATATATATATATATATATATATATATATATATGAAATTATTACTATATAGATGTATAATTTCTTAATACGGGACTTAAAAATATATAACATATTACAATTTAGAAGTTATTCCTATTTATAACTGGCCCAAATTGGGACCAAAATTTTTTATAATATTGTAGAGGTTATTCTTATATAGAGTATTACTAAATAGAGGTTTTGTGACGCCCCCAAAATTAGGTATACATCACTCATCTTGAGTCGCCAGAAACATAGTACAGAACTCAAATACAACTTAATAATATAACTGTCGTGTACAATACGACAAAACATAAACAGTGAGTTTGAATACAAATATTGTCTACTAGAGAGTATACAAACTCAAAAGGAGTCCTCATTACAATTATTATCACACTATTTCACGAGAATAGTGAGGACTACTAATGCACTATCTAGGACCATCACTCCGTTCCCAGGCTCGTTCCAAATTTATATTCTCATTTCACAGAGAGAACGGTGAAAGAAAGGGTGAGCTCAACTAACCCATGAAAAATATTATGACTAAGATAATGCGAATAAATTATCATTAGCCTTAAACAAAGTTTAACGCGATACAATATAACAAACATCAAGTTTAACTGCGGGGAACAAACAATCTATTAAAAGAGTCAAGTAGAGAATAAAATCTACTATCTTTTATGATTTAAAAGGTTTTCATCACTTTTATCATTTGAACTCGACAATAATAAATAATCCACATCATCGAATCACCCATGCACTACGCCTGATGATATTCTTTAGTATCCGACCACAATTATCCATGCACTACGGACGAATAATATTTGTGTATTCATTAATGGTCATGATCATGCCAACAACTGTCCATCAATGCACTACGGGCCAATGAGAATTTTTACCACATCATTTGTAACATTACGGTCATGATTACACCGAATAATTCCTAGTCATAATCATACCAAGTCTATCTATGCACTAGAGGCCACATATGACTTTCAAAAAAATATAAACATGAGGATGATGACAATGATATAAGAATTCAATAAAACAAGTTCAAGAATTAATTTATCTAAGAACTAATAATGTCCAAATTGTCAACATGGTACTGCTTTGTAGAGTAAAATTCAAGAATGCTCAGAAGAATATTTTCATGAAAAGATACTGGATGAAGCGCAAATATCGAGGATATTCCACTAATTTCATGGAGTATAGAAGTCAAAATTTTAACCAACAGAGTATAATAAATAATGGAATAACAAAAGATGTGACACTCCCAAAACAGGTATACAACACCCATTCTGAGTCGTCAAATACATGGTACAGAAATAACTACAACTTTATTAATACAATATAAAAACTGTGAGTTTAAATACAAATATTGTCATCTAGACAATATCCACACTCAAATAAGTCCTCATTTCAATTATTGATACATTATTTTACAAAAATAGTGAGGACTATTAAAACAACTTTTAAAACCATCATTCCACACCCCGACTAGTACTCGCTATATTCTCGCCTCCTGAGAAGAAAATGGAACAACAAAGAAAAAGGTGAGCTCAACTAGCCCAGTAAAGAACATTATGACTAAGATAATACAGAACAAATTATCGTTAGTCTTCAACAGTAAAAATCTAATAGAATACAATAGACAACAAGTTTTAAATCAATATTCGCAGCGGAAATAATAATTCATTAGAAGAGTTAAGTAGAGAATGCAAACAATTATCTTCTATATATGAATTTAAAAGTTCATCGTCTATCTTTTATCCCTGTAACATCAATCAATATATATCTAGAATCAAATATTCATCTTTGCACTACAGGCCAAAGATATTCATCAGTTGGTCATATTCATCTAAACACATGTTCATCTTTGCATTACGGGCCAAAGATATTCATCAGAAATCATTAATCTTTTACACCATGGCCAAAGATATTTAATTATATCATCATTTAGAATGGAGGATGATGAAAAATATTTTAAAGAAAACGAATCCAAAGGAAACAAAAGAATAAATATTAAGGATTACGTATTTCGATTATTTTATGTCCAAAAATACCTCATAAATAATCATAAGTGGAGTAAAATTCAAGAATGATCAAAACATGGATACAATCAAAGCTAGTATCCATAGTAGATATTTTGACGAAAAACAAAAATTTAATTTTTACCGTGAATAGTGTCAGATTCGTGAATAGTCTTGTATCGTGAATAAGAACTCTTACACTTTAAAAGATAGAAATTTCACAAAAAAATCATCATGCTTCGTACATAGTACTCGTGAATAATAACTCATGAATAGTAACTCGTGAATAGTAACTCTAACATAAAAAGTTTCAAATTTGATAAAAATTCTAACCAATATTTCGGCATAATGATATTGAAGAAATAATATCATTTTGAAGAACATAACACCCACTTACCTCGTAAAGACAAAGATTTAGGTTGAAACACGGATATAAGCTATGACTTGAACTTACAATCAGTATAGCAACACTCAAAGTATTAAAATACTCACAAGAATACGCTTTCGATATATCGAGAGAAAGAGAGAAATCATGTAGTTTACGGTGTGATTTTTCAATTCTAACCTAAACACCCTATTTATAAGAAAATGCTTAGAACACCAAAGCAGAAAATTTAATATAATATTAATATATATCAAAATTTCATACGCACCTCTTGACCATCCGAAATCAACCACACTAATGACAAAAAACAAAAAAAGCGTTTTGTTATTAAAATTAATTAAAACTTTCAAAAATCAATTATTTCGGAACTTCGGAACTTCAATAATTCATAATAAATAGCCCTTTTATCATAAAATTCGAATCTTGCATTTTTTTATAGGAAATTCAATTCTCTACAAATTTGCAGAAGAAAGTTTTTCCAAATTCCAAACAGAAATTAACCGAAATCCATAAGCAGAAAGCGATTTTACAGTGATAATCAAATTTCAATCGAGAAATGGGCCCACAGAGACATGTTTAACATGTTTTAAACAACTTTTGCAATAAAATACTCTTCCTCCTCATATACTCATATATCCCACATTCATTGTAAAAATATCATCATTAATATATTATAATAATATAATAAAATATTATTTTATCGAGAAAAGTTAAAATATCAATTTTTAACAATTGTCACTTTAAAAATTTTCTCCATCTATAACCACATAAAATCAATATTTTCCTTATCATATAAATCAATAATTAATTATTCACAAATAATATTACGTAATCACAAGATCTTGTAATCAGTCGTTCTTGTGAAATAGGGGTTTTCCAATAAGAATTTCTCACTTCTTGGCGCAATTGATTAGGTGACCAAACCTCTCCTTAGATGGAACTTTCTAGACATTTCCAATCATGTTTTCTAATAATATTATTCAGATAATATTAATTATTTCTTCGATAATGGAAAATACTGTGTAGTGACAATTATTGAAACAACGATAATATAAAATATCAACGCAGCAATTATTGAATCAATAAAATAAAATCTTTGAATAAAGAACTCATCGTAACAATTATTGAGTTGTGCCTTCTTACGTAAGAATCAATAATTGGTGCAATACTGGTGTCTTCTTGTCTGCAACAACGCCAGATTCTTGTGTTTTAACCACCGGTATTCTAACAATGTTAATTGGTAACAACTACTGTGAATTATTTATAAACAACTTATACTTGTCGTTTTTTCATCCAATCGCTTTTTCGTTATGGGGCCCACAAAAGACTCACATGCCGTCGTCACGAATATTCCCAAACAATGAGAATATTCCACGACCAAACGAATATTCCCAAACAACAATGAATATTTTATAACCACTTGCTTATTTAAAATATTTGCGCATTTTACCCATAATTAACCACATTAATCAAATCAACCCTTACTATTTCAAAATGATAAATAGAAAACTTAAATTTCATTTATTAATAATTTGGGGTCTTACAACCTCCCTCCTTATGAAATTTCGTCCTCGAAATTAACGTCGTGCACAGTGTTTGAAAAGATGAGGATACCTCGCTTTCATTTCCGCTTCCAACTCCCGTGTCATTTCTTCAATCGCATGGTTTCTCCACAAAACTTTAACTTGTGGTATGACCTTCGTCGTGGGACGTATGCTCTTTCCTATCCAAGATCTTGATAGGTACCTCTTCGTCACGTTAAGTCTTCTTATCTCGTCCCTAGTTCTAACTCGATAACGTGGTTTGGGTCTTTCACATATTTACGTAGCACAGATATATGAAAAACATTATGAACACGAGACATACTTGGAGGTAACGCGAGTCTATAGGCCACATTTTCTACTCGTTCAAGAATCTGAAATGGACCAATAAATCGTGGATTGAGCTTTCCTCTCTTCCCGAATCTTGTAACTCCCTTCCATGGAGCCACACGCAACAATACATGATCCCCAATACTAAATTCCACGTCTTTTCGATGAAGATCCGCATAACTCTTTTATCGATCCTGTGTGGTTTGTATACGTTGTCGAATCGTTTGGATCTTCTCCGTAGTCATTCGTACCAACTCTGGTCCCAACAACGTTGCTTCTCCTACCTCATCCCAACATATTGGAGAGCGACACTTTCGTCCATATAATGCTTCAAATGGAGCCACACCTATACTTGCCTGATAACTGTTGTTGTAGGAGAATTCCACCAATGGTAGGTACTTATCCCAACTTCCTTTGAAATCTAGGACACAAAGTCTTAATAGATCTTCAAGAGTTTGAATAGTCCTCTCTGATTGTCCGTCCATTTGAGGATGGTATGCCGAACTAAATCGTAAATCCGTGCCCATAGCTTTTTGCAAGCTAACCCAAAATCTTGAAGTGAATCTTGGGTCACGATCCGAAACTATGGATACTGGCATGCCATACAATCTCACAATCTCATCTACGTGATATATCTGAGAAAAGACGTTCAAGGAATAAGTCTCCGTGTCGGCAAGAAATGAGCGGACTTGGTTAATCTATCAACAATAACCCAAATAGCATTTATGCCTTGAGAAACCGTGGGAAGACCCAATGCTTAAAATCCATGGTATTGTGTTCCCACTTCCATTTCGAATCTCAAGTGGTTGCAATGGACCCTTAGGCACTTGATGCTCCGCCTTTACACGTTGACAAGTTAAACACCTCGAGATAAACTTCGCGATCTCTCTTTTCATATTGTTCAACCAAAATGTATGTCGAAGATCACGATACATTTTGGTACTTCCAAGATGGATTGCAAATTGTGTATTGTGTGCCTCCATCATGATCTTGTACTTCAAATCAGAATCGTTAGGAACACAAAGTCTGGAGTGGACTCGAAGTATTCCTTCTTCATCGATTCTTGCTTCTGGAATAACACCTTCTTGCACTTTCTTCTTCATACGCATCAGCTCTGGGTCTGTGGCTTGAGCAACTTTAACTTTTTCGATTAAAGTCGGTTCTATGCTTATATTTGACATCATCGCACTCGTTCCTGCATATGATATTCTACTCAACGCGTCAGCTACCACGTTTGCTTTTCCAGGATGGTATTGAATAGTGTGGTCGTAATCTTTCAACACTTCGAGCCAAGCGTCGTTCTTGCATGTTGAGTTCTTTTTGAGTGAAGAAATATTTGAGGCTTTTATGGTCTGAATATATCTCCACTTTCTCCCCATATAGATAGTGCCTCCAGATCTTTAGCACGCAAAACGACTGCTGCCAACTCTAGATCATGAGTAGGATAATTCCTCTTATATTCTTTAAGTTGTCGCGAGGCATAGGCTATGACTTTCCCACGTTGCATGAGAACACATCCTAACCATTTGCTTGAAGCATCACTGTAGATAACAAATTCATCCGAACCAGATGGTATTGTCAAAACAGGTGCCGAAATGAGTCTTCTCTTGAGATTTTGGAAACTCTTCTCGCATTCCTCGCTCCATACGAATTTTGTATCTTTACGAGTCAGCTGAGTTAACGGAGTAGCGATTCTAGAAAATCCTTCCACAAATCTCCGATAATAACCTGTTAAGCCCAAAAAGCTACGTACTTTAGTCACCGTCTTTGGTTGCTCCCAACTTTATATTGCTTCAATCTTCGCCGGGTCAACAGATACTCCATGTTTTAACACCATGTGCCCAAGGAATGCTACTTCCTCAAGCCAGAACTCGCATTTCTTCAGCTTGGCATATAGCTTGTTATCACGAAGCCTTTGCAGTACCAGCTTTAAATGGCGCTCATGATCTTCACGGCTTTTGGAATAGATTAGGATGTCATCAATAAAGACAACAACGAACTGATCCAAATATTCCTTGAATACTTGGTTCATCATATCTGTTAACGCCAGGATCTTTCTCCACGTCCCAATCACATAAGACGTCCTGATCCTGCCTTACGATAAAACACATCGAACACTTAAAGCTTGTGGCCGGTTCAGTCGAGGATAGCTTCGAGCGTGAGAATTAGTATGTGTTCACAAGGTTAACAATGGAGGAATGTATTGTCTAGTGTTTTTTCTTTAGAGAGATAATAATTCTCAGTTGTGTGTATATGGGAGAATCTGAAAAATCAATATGTGTGTGAACGTACCTCTAGACGATGGCTTCCTTTCTAGGTTATACTATCTTTACTTGGATTACTGTGCCACCTACTACTACTACGACACCCCTCCGATCGATGGGTTCTTGCTTAATCGCATGGAACTTATCCACCGCTTTTTATCTTTGTTTTCTCTGGCCAATAAATATAATCCCATCCACATTAATGCATGGCAGATATCTCGGTCAACTGTCATGCTCTATCATCATTACAAGTCAAAGTAATAGATATTAAGTGACCCAATGGGTTAATCCAACAAACCGACCCGGTCCTATAGGATTTAAATAAAGCTAACACAATGACTGGGCCCAACAAGCCCCACGACTTAATTATAAAAGCCCAATAGAATAAATTAATAAATGAGCCCAATCTACCCGGCCCAAATAGGAGAAATATCATGACCCAACATTACCCCCTAGTTTTTTGTTAAACAGGATGTTTAATGGAAAACTATAAGCGGTCCACGATATCAGAATTAATTAGAGGTCTAAAATAGGAAATAATTAAGGCATACCCACTTTAATGCAAAAAATGGGACGAGGGATGGCTGGATGCCCATAGCAACAAGCCCAATTGGATAAAGGATTTGAATTTGAACAAGATGGACCAATAGTTAAAAACTCAACAGTTAGGCCCAATCTGATAAGATATTCAAAGGTCGTCCCAAACATGTCCCATTCGAATTCTCATCATTACTGACATTTTTAATGCATAAGCCTCGTTCCTCAATGTGGCAAATCGATTATAAAAGGTAAACTTTACCAATTTTGACGGTTTTACCTGCTAATTTGAAATTCAAACCTTTGAGCTTTCTTCTCCTTCTCAGAAATTCTCCTTCTAGCTTTCGGGACCTCATCAATGGTGAATCCAAGCCAGATTCCTTCAAGTTCCTCTCACTCAAACCCTAACCAAGAGGGTTCGAGTGCAAACCCACCATCTCCTGCCGATTTCTTCAAGGATGGGGAACAATTTCCTCATGCCAACATCCCGTTCACCATTACGGAACCCGAGATTCGTGCCCTCCGGATTCGATACCAGATTCCGGACAATTCGCCGTATAGGGCTCTCCGCTCGGGAGGAAGCGAATGTACCAGCGACCAGACGGCTGGGTCGCCATGCCTGCTACTCTTCTGGAAAAGGGGATTCGCCTACCCCTTCACGTCTTTGTCATTACCCTCCTAGGATTCATAGGAGTGGGCTTTGCTCAGTTGGTGCCTAACTCTTACATCCACATCTTGGCGTTCGTTGCCTTACGCCACAGGCCGGGGTTACTCCTCCGTCGACCTTTTCTTCACCCTTTTCTACGTTAGGTAGATCCAGAGAACGAGGGTTCAAGATCTTGAGCAAACAATCTCCACGCCCAAAGCGCTAAGTTCGAGAAGAGGCCAGCGATGAGCACTCCTTGAGCAACAAAGGTTGGCACGAGAAATGGTTCTTCATCATCGGACCAGAGATCTCTTCTCTTCCGGATGGACCACCCTAGACCGGGATCTCTGCGACTTTGGTGACATTCCCAAGAAAGCGCGTGTGAGGGAAATGGGAGATTTTCTGACGAAGATACCTCCACAAGAATGGAGCTTTACTCTGCTGACCAAACAAGCCTGGCTGTACGATCATAAATGTAAGTTTTAAATAACTTTGCAATATAATTTCTGAGATATTTATGTGGCAAGGATCTTAATATGTGATCATTTGCAGTATCCCTGATCAAACCAACTTCTTCGGAAATGAAAGATTTGGGAGATTTCCTGGCGGGGAGGATTTCGGAGGCGAATGAAGAGCTTCCTACTGAAGAGCCTTCCCGAACCGACCCCCCTACCTCCGACCCAAAGACTACTCCCATTCTAATGATGAACACAAGCCGACGAGGCTGTCATTCTGAAGAAGTCCTCCGACCTCGCCAAGGAAGAAGAAGTCACTAAAAAGCCGAAACTACCCCTCGCGAGATAGATCCTGAAAGCGACGAGGAGGTTCTTCCCGAAGCAAACCCACAATCAACTCCTCCAACTGGCTCTGTCCCCACACCTTCTGAATTAGCTCCAATAAAGAGGAGTCTACTTGACATACCTTTACGATCGGTGAAAGTCCTTCATGCCAAAAATTAAGATCAAAAATAACTCCCTCACTATTTGAAGAACTCAAGCGTCCTCTAACTTCAACAACCGACCCCAACCAAAACCCAAACACTGTCGAAATTTGGTCAAGCCGACCCCTTATTGTCCCGAAAAAAAGCATCCTTGGACAACCGGCCGAGTTCAACCTCTCCGCCTTCGGCCCACACCCGAGCCTACACACCCCTGGATCTCCTTCCCCAAAGGCGGTACACGCGGGTCCTTCACCGATCCTTGATCAACTCATGCCTTCTCCTCCGAGGCATACGACTCTACCGAGTTCCAAAGAGGATGCCATGGGCTCGCCAACTATGTGGCCCTGCTTTCAACGCCAACTTTCCTTTCCAATGCTCGAGGCCTTCGTTCGCATGAGACCGAGTGACCACCGATTCGGAACAAAGATGAATGGGGACTTGCTTAGCGAGAAGGCATGAGCTACTTGGCGAAGGTAAATGGCTCTCTCCTTCCTCTCTGCTTTCCATTCTTATCTTCAGATATTATATCTCGAAAACTCGATCAAATTATACCCGAACATATACAGTAAATGCTATATTCTAAGCGCTTACGTCCAAGATCTCTCGAGTTGAATCTGGAGAGAGGCACTGAGGAAGGAGAACTCCATCTTGAAATCGCCTTGGCTCGGGAAAGGACCCAACGTGAAGGCATCCTTCATACCAATGAAGGACTTCGAAAAAGTTAGCCTGAGCCAAGAAGATGTGAAGTCCTCGAGGAAGAATCAAGTCGACTAAAGCACAAAGACATCTTTGAAATCGTTAATATGAACGTTGACCGGTTCGGAGGAGTGAAATAAGGATGAACAAGATCAAGGAGTCAAGGTCGACGCTAAGATCTTGACCAAGACAATCCATAAGCTGGAGCGGGGAAGAAACCCGTCGAAGATTATACGGCTACAACTCGAACAAGAAATCCGAGAAACTCAAGGCTCTTGGGACCTTGGGCCTCCTTTGGTGATGCTCTCTTGCAAGAGATATGTGAAGAGTATCGGAACTCGGATGAAATAAATGGAGAAATAATGAGGATTCATACGGAAAGTTACGAGCTCTGCCGAAGTCGTGGCAAGGAAAAGTTGATCAAAGCCAACTTAGATCCATACTTGCTCGACTCTTCAGATGATGAGGATGCTGCCTGAAGCAACAACTTATGTTTCTCTTAGGTTTTATTAAAAAGTACTTTGTAAAAACTCTGTTTATTTTACCTTTTTGTAAATAAATTAGTATTAATGAGAAGTGATCTTCTTCCTTATGATTTCAAAATATTTTTACTTTTTGTCAATACTTCAATATGAATTTATACGGACAAATATACAAAAACCCCTTCGAGGATTTAACTCAATTTGTTAATTAACAATTAAGCATGTCATACAACAGATAAAGTGATGTTAAAGAACGAGGCATTCCGAACTCAACACTTAAATAAAATAAAGTAGCACATACTCATCGGTTCCGAAGTGTGAGATCGGTCATTTGTTTACCACTCGGGGTAAAACAATTATATAAAAACCAAGATATAAGGATCAAGATATAAGGACCAAGATATAAGGACCAAGATATAAGGATCAAGATATAAGGACCAAGATATAAGGATCAAGATATAAGGACCAAGATATAAGGACCAATTGTGACCATTGACTTACCACCCTGGTAAAATCAATATAGGATCCTTCGTCTACCACTCGTGGTAGAACGACAAATAAATGGGTCGCCATCGAATGACCAAAGAAGTCCTACCATACCTCCTTACACCGAGTAGTGACCATAGGACAAATAGGATCGGGACCAATAGTGACCATTGATTTACCACCACGGTAAAATCAATATAGGATCCTTCGCTCACCACTCGGGGTAGAACGACAAATGGGTTTTGCCATCGAATGGCCAAAGTCTCCTACCATACCTCCTTTGCACCGTAGTGACCATAGGACAAATAGGATCGGGACCAATAGTGACCATTGATTTACCACCACGGTAAAATCAATATAGGATCCTTCGCTACACCACTCGGGGTAGAAACGACAAATGGGTTTGCCATCGAATGGCGTGAAGTCCTACCATACCTCCTTTGCAATCGTAGTGACCATAGGACAAAATAGGACTAGGATCAACAAAGTGAAAAAGTATCTTTTATTGATAATGAACAATAATATCTGCACTTCAATGAATTAATTTGATCTTTATTGAAAGTATTTCCGAAGCCCCGCCAACGTGCTGTGTGTTTTTGATTTCGGAACCATCTAATGCACTTAACCGATAAGTGCCCGGTTTTGATACTTCGATCACTTCATATGGCCCTTCCCAGTTTGGCATTAACTTTCCGTGTTTTGAGGTATAGAAGCTTCGCTTCTCGAGGATCTAATTCTCCTACTTGAATCTGCGAAGCTTGACTCCTTTGTTATAATGCTTAGCTACTCTTCTTACGTTGATAAGCGGCCAATTTAAGTAGAAGCAACCTCTCGACTTCTTCTAGCAGATCCAAATTGGCCTTGATCCTTCGTCATTGTATATTTCTTTGTATTGACCGACCAAGACTTGGAGATCCGATTTCGACAGGGACTAAGGCATCAGTACCATAAGCTAGTCGAAAAGATGAATCCCGATTGGTAGTCCTTGGTGTAGTCGGTAAGCCCACAACACTGAGCGACTCTTACCGCCATCTTCCTTTAGCTTCATCCATCTGCGCTGATCCTGATTCGTTCAATGACGTCTGTTGGTCACCTCAACTTGCCATTTGATCGTGGATGAGCCACTCAAGTCTTCTTATCTTTGAATCCCCAACTCCTTTAAAATGCTTCAAATTTTGATCCTACTGAACTGAGTCCGGTTGTCCGATATTAATATTCTAGGGATCCCGAAGCGAAACACTACGGACTCTTTTATGAACTTCAAACATTCTTGCTCCGTAATTAACCGAAGTGGCTTCGCTTCTACCCACTTAGTCATGTAATCAATAGCAACTATGACAAAGCTAACCTGACCTTTAGCTTTAGGCAATGGACCCAGTATATCTACCCCCAAACAAATGAAGGGTATAGGAGATAAAATCGAGTATAGCTCTTACCTGTGGCTGATGTGGGATCGGACTGTTGAGTTGGCACTTTTCACATTTCTTGACATACTCTGTAGCCTCTTTGAAAATTGTAGGCCAATAGTATCCTTGCTTAGAAGTACTTTTGTAAGCCAAAGATTTAGCGACCATATGGTCACCACAAATTCCTCGTGAACCTCCCAAGAGCATATTCACTTCGGATGGGACCGAACACTTTAATAATGGTGAAGAAAAGGCTAATCGATAAAGGTCCCCATCAATAAGAATAAAGTTGGCGCTCTTGTATTTGATCTTTTTTGCCAACATCTGATCCGAAGGAAGGACGCCATCTGCTAAATACTCGATGTAGGGGGTCATCCAGCAGTTAGATCGCTCGATACACATCACTGCTTCATGTTGAACACTCGGTTGTTGTAGAACTTCCAAGTAAACAGATCCATTAAAAACATCTGCATTCGTAGTAGCCAACTTCGACAATGCATCGACGATGGAATTGTCATTACGCTCTATGCCCTGAAATTCGTACGAAGCGAAATACTGAAGTCGGTCCTTCAACTCCGCCAGATACTTGATCATCCGATTTCCACGAGCTTCATAATCCCCTGATAGCTGCTTGACAACCAACTGAGAGTCACTGTAGATGATAAGGTTCTGGACCTCTAGACTCTTTGCCAATCGAACACCCGCTAGCACTGCTTCATACTCGGCTTCATTGTTTGTCGCTTTAAATCCGAATCTGATGGCCTGTTGAACTTTGAACCCGTCCGGACTTGTCAAGATAATTCCTGCCCCACTAACAGTTAGGGTAGAGGAACCATCTGCATATAGAGTCCAAACATTCTGATTTTGTTGAAGAACTGCAACTGCTCGATCGGTCGATTCAGCTTCCGAGAACTCGGCATCTGCTTCGGTGAACGAACATTCTACCATGAAATCGGCCAAAGCTTGACCTTTGATAGCGGTTCGGGGATGGTATTCGATGAAAAATTGGGACAATTCCATAGTCCATGCCGCTAGTCTCCCTGAAACTTCTGGCTTGCCCATCACTTTCTTCAATGGCTGATCCGTGTAGACGACCAGGAGCCGACCTTGAAAATATTGCCGAAGCTTTCTACTAGCAATTATTAAAGCAAAGGCAAATTTCTCAATATTCGGATACCTGGTTTCAGCATCTCGCAGGACGTGACTAACATAATAGACCGGATGCTGCCTTCCACTGAACTCCCGAACCAGCACTGCTCCAACCGCTAACGAACTTGCTGCCAGATACAAATATAAGGTCTCTGTTAGAATGGGCTTCACCAATAAAGGAGCCGAAGAAAGATACGCCTTTATGCCTTGTAAGGCGTCTTCACACTCTGAAGTCCACTGGAATGTCTTCGCATTCTTTGGCCCTTTCAATGTATCAAAGAAAGGAAGGCACCTCTCTGCGGAGATCTGGCGGCGAACCTCCTCAAAGTCGCAATCCCGCCACCGACGTTGGACATCTTTGAACGATCGAGGAGTCTTCATATCAAGAATGACTGAATCTTCTCCAGATTGGCCTCGATACCCTTTGATGACAAGATAACCCAAAACTTCCTGCGCACCGAGGCCAAAAGTGCACTTGGCCGGATTAAGTCTCGATTGACGATGACGGACGATTGAAAGCATTCCTCTAGATCGTCCAAATGACTCTGAACTCCGCATGCTTTTCACGATCATGTCATCGACGATACCTCCATGTTCCTTCCCACCGCTTATCGAAGATGAAGTTCATCATTCTCGGTAAGTGGCTCCGGATTTATAAGGCCAAAAGTCATCTTCTTGTAGGCGTACCGAACGGCGGTGTAAATAAACGCGGTCTTTGGGATGTCCTTTTACGCATGGATATTTGGTGATAACTGAAAAAGCATCCATAAAGATTAGTAATGCATACCCAAGTGGCATCGATAAGTCGATCAATATGGGGCGGAGGATAAAGTCCTTCTGACAAGCTTTATTGAGGTCGGTGTAGTCGATGCAAACCCGCCATTTTCCGCTCGCTTCGCACTTTTGACACCACATTCGCTATCCATTCGGGATAATCAATTTCATAGATGAAGTCGGCATTAATGACTTTCTTTATTTCCTCATCAATGATTTTACGTCGTTCGGCGCAAAGATCCGTCTTTTCTACCGAACTGGCTTTTTCGAGGGATCTACATTCAGGCTATGCTCGGCTATCTTCCGACTAACTCCAGACATGTCCCTTGGTTCCCATGCAAAAATATCTGCATAGCGGCGTAAGAAGAGTTCTATAAGGTTTGTCCAAGAGGTTCTCGGTAGACTGAACCGATCTTCACTGATCTTGTCCACTTTCCAAGGATCAATTCGACCTCCTCCGCCCTCCCTCGCAGAACCACCATCGATTCCGAACTACTTTCGATAAAAGGCTCAATCTCAATTGTCATCGCTTTGCTTTTGTTTGCGACCCCACTCCGGAGGAAATGACAAAGATTCCTAGAAGCATCGTCGGGCTAGATCTAAGTCCCCGCCACCTCTCCTACCCCATGAGCCGTGGGGAACTTGACTTTGAAATGAGGTGCAGAGGTCACGACTTGGAGAGCGATTAAAGTAGGTCTTCCCAAGATATAGCGTTGTAAAATTTGAATCAACATGCACAACATAGAATTTACATACTATTTCGACTTTCTTTGGGGTCTTTGTGCCAAAGATAACCGGAGTTCAATAGTGCTGCAACTTGACGGATCATTCTTCAAGTCAGTATAAAGGAGCTTCGGCCGACCTCCATTTTCGCCCATCAAAGGTGCATCCTCCGATAGGCATGGGCGTCTGAGATATCCAATCAAGATCCATTATCTATCATCATGCGCTTCATGTCCACCGTGCCCACTTGCGCTTTGTTATCACCAAGGCCCCCTCATGTGGCTCGATGGGTTCCGAAGGATAGTCAGCGTCGGTAAATGATATGACAGTCCCAGGGAATGGTCTATCCACCTTCAGGGGAGCATATGTCACAGTCATGACCGAATCCAGGTAAGCCCTTCTCTTCCTCCCTATCAACTTCCCTGCAGACCCACCGGTTATCACATCGATAACATGCCTTGGTGGTAGTACTGGAGCCCTTTGAACCGTCTGAACAGCACGGTTAATGTTCTGCTGATCATTTACGGCCACATACTGCACCAACAAGCCATCTTTAATCTTCCTCTCCACAAAGTCTTTCAAATTGCAACACTCGTTAGTGTCAGCCAATACCGCTTTGATGATATACCACAATACTTACGAGAGTTACCCCGCCTTTGTTCGGTGTAGTTATCACGGGGGTGGCTCAAAGAAAGGTTGATTTCGATTTGATCTAGAATTATCGATCTATCAGTGTTTAGTTTGGTGTAGACCTTATTCACCTTCGGGGCCGGAACGGAGGGATGACTGCTTCCTTGCCGCCAAGAATTATTGTATTTTTTCGAACTGCCCTCTGTCCGATCATTATACCCCCCCGTTCTCCTCTGTTCAACTTCGGCCTTAGGAGCTACTGACTCTTTCACCTAACCCGAAGGAGGATGCTTCAGGCTGTTCATAGCTTCTTCTACAACGATATAGCCTTCTGCTTTGTCAAAGGCTTCGGCCAAGCTCTTCGGATGATTGAACATCAACTTCTTCACCAACTTTTTGGACTTTACCAGATCTAATCCATTCTAGAACAAACCTACAGCCTGGAGATCATTAAGATCGGACACCTGACCGACTGCTTCTACTGGCCCAAAGATTCGCTGGTAAATTGCCGGATCTGTGCCAGAGAACCCGTAGGCTTTCCTCTTCTTGGTTCTTCAAAGCAGGCATGGAACTTATCACAAAGTTCGGTCCAAGAGGATATTGAATCCAAGGCAAAGTTCCCAACCAACGCCTCGCATCCTTTCTCGGTAATAACAATAAAGGTGTGGCACTTGGCGACATCGGTGAAGTCGTAATAGTCCATTAAGCCGATTTAAGCGCTTGCTATGGTAGTCATAGGATCCCCGGTTCCATCGTAACTTTCCACGCGAGGCAATTTTTAGTGATATCCGCCTTTTCCTTGAGAATATCCGGAGAAAAAGGATGCTTTCTTTCCGGCGTCCTTTCACTGCTTTGGACCTCGGCCAGATTGCTTTCGAGATCTCTCGGCTCCTTTACTAGAAAATCAACGCCTTCAGGCTGTGGGTAAACCTCTTTCTCGTGAACAACATTATGTCTCTGAGAGGATTGACCTCCTCCTGCCGATCCTACGGCCCTGGAGGGACTTCTTGATCTGCTTCGGTACACAACTCTTTCCTTATGGTGAGAATGATCACGTTGATAGTCCATTACCACGACTTGAATGCGACGACTCCTTCGACCCCGCTCCTTTTGTCGATAATCGTCTCGATCTTTGAGAGGTAATTGGCCATTATCGCCTTCTTGAGGCCACGGAGTTCTGCTCTCGATCTCCTCCTACTTCGAGAATGATCCTAGAAACACGCATGGAACAACTTGGCTCCTTTCCCTTTCGTCAGCGACTCCTCCTTATGCCCACTTCGTCCTTCGGACTGATCATGGCTAGATACTTCGTCCCGTAATTCCGCCACCCGAAGCATCTGTTCGGCTATATCTTCTCTTTGCTTTAACAGCACTTCCATGGCTCTATCTGCTTCGTCCGCCATCTTCGCCAACTTGGCAGCTCTATCCTCCTTGGCTACTTCTATGATAAATCTTGGTCGGTGAGCCTTCCACCTGTCCTCGACCATGATCTCGCTCCTCATCCGCACCGAAAAGCAATCTTCGTTTGGCCCCGCCAGGAATTTTCGGGCGGAGATCTCCTGAATTATGCTTAGAAGCCGTGCTCTCGTGAGCACTTTTGGAAGGACCCAGACGATCCTTCACCAAACACGAGGCGTTGATGAGCTAATGACCATCGCCGCCTTTCTTCCGGCGTACTCATCTCTACTCCTCATCATCTTCCAAGTAGGTTAAACGATTGTGATTGAAAATTTTAATGACACTAGAACTCAAACCCCTCCTTCTAGCGCCAATGTTAACGCCAGGATCTTTCTCCACGTCCCAATCACATAAGACGTCCCGATCTCGCATAAGAAACACACGGTCGACAAAGCTTGACGGCCGGGTTCGCTGGGGATATCTCAGGCGTGAGAATTAGTATGTGTTCACAAGGTTAACAATGGAGGAATGTACTGTCTAGTGTTTTTTCTTTAGAGAGATAATAATTCTCAGTTGTGTGTATATGGGAGAATCTGAAAAATCAATATGTGTGTGAACGTACCTCTAGACGATGGCTTCCTTGCTAGGTTATACTATCTTTACTTGGATTACTGTGCCACCCACTACTACTTGACACCCCCTCTGATCTGATGGGTTCTGCCGACTGCATGGAACTTATCCACTGCTTTTGTACCATCGTTTTTCTCTGGCCAAGTACGGCTTATAATCCCATCCACATTAATGCATGGCAGATATCTCGGTCAATCATCATGCTCTATCATCATTACAAGTCAAAGTAATAGATATTAAGTGACCCAATGGGTTAATCCAACGAATCGACCCGGTCCTATAGGATTTAAATAAAGCTAACACAATGACTGGGCCCAACAAGCCCCACGACTTAATTATAAAAGCCCAATAGAATAAATTAATAAATGAGCCCAATCTACCCGACCCAAATAGGAGAAATATCATGACCCAACAATATCCATGAAAGCAACAGGAGCATTAGTCAATCCAAAAGACATGACTAGGAATTCATAATGCCCGTACCGAGTTCTGAAAGTAGTCTTTGGAATATCCTCAGTTCTAACCTTCAACTGATGATATCCAGAACAAAGATCGATCTTTGAAAAGAATTGTGCTCCTTGCAACTAGTCAAATAGGTCATCAATACGAGGTAGCGGATACCTATTCTTGATAGTGACATGGTTTAATTCCCGATAATCGATACAAAGTCGCATACTCCCGTCTTTCTTCTTTACAAATAAAACAGGAGCACTCCAAGGAGTTGTATTAGGACGAATGAAACCGATGTCCAACAACTCCTGTAGTTGGACCTTCAACTCCTGAAGTTCAATAGGAGCCATTCGATATGGGGTTTTAAAAATGGGCTTTGTACTAGGTTCAAGGTCAATAAAGAATTCAACATGGGCTAAGAAAGCTTGACATCCATTTTTCAATAAACGAATAGCTTTATGACTTGATATGACAGTGATTGATTTTAATGGTTTAGTTGCTTGAATTCGCACAACAGGTTGATTAGGAATATAAAAACTAACAACCTTACGAAAACAATCAATTTTGGCATGATGAGTAGTTAACCAATCAATCCCTAAAATCACATTAAAAGCAAGTATCTTTAAAGAGATAAGGTCAACAAGTAATGTGATGGTGCCAACTTGGATCAAACAAGATTTATAAACAGTGGATGTGATGAAAGTTTCTCCTAACGAAGTTTCCACAGATAGGTCAAAGTCTAATTTCTCCGGAGTCAAGTTTAAACGTTGAGCACAAGTAGGAGAGATAAATGAATGGGTAGAACCGGTATCAAGTAATGTATAAACTTTACATGAATTTATGATTAACTTACCCGTGATCACCTCGTTTGGGTTCTCGATGTTTGACCGATCCACGAAAAACGCCTTCCGTGAATCGTTGACTTTGACTTTTACGGGATGACCTTTTGAGTCACCATCCCAAATTGGACTTGCGATATGTCCTTCCTTTCCACAGCTATAACATACCTTAAACTGTTGTGGGACGGTTTAATGATATGTCCTCTTTTCACATTTATAAGATACTCTGACCGGTGGTCGTTTCTCTCCCTTAAAACCATTCTTCTTTGGTGTTGACGCCTTTCACAAAGGTCATTGTTGAATCTCCTCTTTTAAAATCTCCTCCCACTCGCTTCTTTCTATTTTCATGGCCACGATTACCACTTTAGGTGGTTACTGCTTTTATTCGAATGTTTTCCTCCTCATTGGTTTTCATTGCTCCAGATGATCGCCGCCACCGATATGACCTTCGTTACGGTCCTTGGTTGAACGTAGTCGCTATCTCGCTTCTAATAGTTGAGCCTCATTGACAACATCCTAATATAAAGCAAATTTATGAGAGATAAGATATTGCCAATCTCTAGTTTTAAACCTCTTAAAACATCTTCGCCATTTGTTCCTCATTCTCTACCAAATGAGGTGCAAACTGGATAACTCTGCAAACTTCGCCAGCCTCGTGATTGGGACACCGCCATGTTGTTTTGTTCTAGTCTAATAAACTCTACCTCCTTCATATGGCGAATACTTTCAGAAAGTATTTTTCGGTGAAAAGTTTCAAAACGCTTCCCAAGACATGCGAGAGTGCAGTAGGGTCAGGTACGCTTCACAGACTCCACCAAGAATCTGCCTTCGCCACTTTTAACATAAAAGTGGCGAATGGAACCTTCTGTTCTCCGCATCCCAAGACATCGAATATCTTGGTAATTTGCTTGACCCATGTTTCCACCATGATCGGATCCGACTTTCCTTAAATTCGTGGTCCCAACTCTTTGAATCGCTTGTCAGTGACATAAGTCGCAGCGTTCTTATCATTTCCACCGTATTCTCATACATGAGTCTCCTCGCCTTATTTTGCATAAATCGCAAAAAGCTCCTAAACATCCGTGGTTTATATCGCTCCGTCAATTGTTGTTTATAGGAGGAATATTGTCTTCTTGTTGCACGCTCCTCGGGTGGTGATTAAAGGTGTTTCCACGGTCTAATTAATTCCACCGTTAATATTCTCAGCTGCCATTCTTAAATACTGCCATTCTTAAATACTGCCATAAAACAATGGTTAATTAAACAAATTAACATATCATATATTAACCATATACTTCAATCGACCAACAAATAAGCTTAGGTATGACACACTAATGAAGGATTACTCGCTCTCCCTCCTAGTATTATTCCCCGATCTCCGCCAGTAAACCATATCCCTAAGCTCGATACCAACTCATGACACCCCAAAACAGTATACAACACCCATTCTGAAATCGACAAATACATGGTATGTAAACAACTACAACTTTATTAATACAACATAAAAATCATGAGTTTAAATACAAATATTGTCATCTGACATAATATCCACACTCAAATAAGTTCTCATTTCAATTATTGATACATTATTTTACAAAATGGTGAGGACTACTAAAAACGACTTCTAGAACCATCATTCCACACCCCACTAACTAAGACTGCCACACATTCTCGCCTCCCCGAGAAGAAAATGGAACAACAAAGAAAAGGGTGAGCTCAACTAGCCCAAGAAAAGAACATTATGACTAAGATAATACGTAACAAATTATCGTTAGTCTTCAACAGGAAAAATCTAATAGAATACAATAGAAACAAGTTTTAAATCAATATTCGCAATGAAAAATAATAATTCATTAGAGAGTTAAGTAGAGAATGCAAACTACTATCTTCTATATATTTAATCGCTCATCTTTTATCCCCGTAATATCAATCAATATATATCCGAATCAAATATTCATCTTTTTTACTACAGCCAAAGATATTCATCACTTAATCATGTTCATCTAAACATATGTTTATCTTTTGCACTACGGGCCAAAGATATTCATCGAAATCATTAATCTTTTGCACTACTGAGCCAAAGATATTCAATTATATCATCATTTAGACTTGGGAGGATGATAAAAATATTTTAAAGGAAACGAATCCAAAAAACAAATGAATAAATATTAAAGATTTGTATTTCAGCTATTTCATGTCCAAAAATACCTCATAAATAATCATAGTGGAGTAAAATTCAAGAATGATCAAAACATAGATACAATCAAAGCTAGTATCCATAATAGATATTTTGGACGAAAAACAAAAATTTAATTTTTCTGTGAATAGTGTAGTATTCGTGAATAGTGCCGTATACGTAAATAGTAACTCCGACACTAAAAGATAGAAATTTCACAAAAAACAACATCATGCTTCGTAAATAGTAACTCATGAATAGTAACTCGTGAATAGTAACTCATGAATAGTAACTCCGACATGAAAAGTTTCAAATTTGATAAAACTTTTAACTAATATTTCGGCATAAAGATATTGAAGAAATAATATCATTTTTGAAGAAAATAACACCCCTTACCTCGTAAAGACAGTACTTCTAGTTGAAACACCGGATATAAGCTATGACTTGAACTTACACCGTATAGCAACACTCAAAGTATTAAAATACTCACAAGAATACGCTCAATATATCGAGAGAGAAAGAGAGAGAAATCTGTAGTTTCTGGTGTGATTTTTCAATTCTAAACTAAGCACCCTATTTATAGGAAAATGCTAAGAACACCAAAGCAGAAAATTTAATATAATAATAATAATATATATCAAAATTTCCTACGCACCTCTTAACCATCTGAAATCAGCCACCACTAATGACAAAAACAAAAAAGACGTTTTTGTTATTAAAATTAATTAAAACTTTCAAAAATCAATTATTTCGGAACTTTGGAACTTCAATAATTCATAATAAATAGTCCTTTTATCAAAAAATTCGAATCTCGCAAATTTTATAGGAAATTCAAATCTCTACAACTTTGTGGAAGAAAGTTTTTACAAATTCCAAACAGAAATTGACTGAAATCCATAAACGGGCGATTTTACAGGCAATAATCAAATTTCAGTCAAGAAATGGGCCCATAGACATGTTTAACATGTTTTAAACAACTTTTGCAATAAAAATACTCTTCCTCCTCATATACTCATATATCCCACATTCATTGTAAAAATATCATCATTATTATATTATAATAATATAATAAAATATTATTTTATCAGAAAAGATAAAATATTAATTTTTAACAATTGTCACTTTAAAAATTTTCTCTATCTATAACCACATAAAATCAATATTTTCCTCATCATATAAATTAATAATTAATTATTCACAAATAATATTACAGAAATCACAATCTCGGCAACGGCCGCTTCTAGAAAGAGGGGCTTTCCAATAAGAATTTCTTCTTACTGGCGCGCAATTAGGTGACCAAATCTCTTCTTAGACAGAACTTTATAGACATTGCCAATAATGTTTTCTAATAATATTATTCAGATAATATGAATTATTGCTTCGATAATGAAAAATATTGTGTAGTGACAATTATTGAAACAACGGTAATATAAAATATCAACGCAATAATTATTGAATCAATAAAATAAAATCTTTGAATAAGAATTCATCGTAATAATTATTGAGTAGTGCCTTCTTCCGTAAGAATCAATAATTGGTGCAATACTGCGCGCTACTTATGCAATAACGCGTATTCATCGTGTTTTTAACCAACGGGTATTCCAACGATGTTAATTGTGAATAACTACTGTAGCTATTTATAAACAACTTATACTTGTCGTTTTTTCATTCAATCACTTTTTTCATATGGGGCCCATAAAAGATCTGGCCATCGCATTTAATATTCCCCGATAAGAAGAATATTCCACGACCAAACGAATATTCTCGACAACAATGAATATTTAATAACCACCTGCTTATTTAAAATATTTGTGCATTTTACCCATAACTAACCACATTAATCAAATCAACTCTTACTATTTCAAAATGATAAATAGATGAAATTAAATTTTATTTATTAATAATTTGGGGTCTTACAAAAGAAATCATCATGCATGTGGTACTTCGCATAGACATGTTATTCCAACATAATACTAAATAACCGAACCAGGTCAGGCGTAATTCGCACCAACAGGATGTTCCAACAGAATAATAAAGAATGGAATAAAGCAAAATCAATCACCATGCGGTGCGATTTAGCATGTACAAAGTTATTCCAACGTAATACTAATAAAGATTTTAATTAGTCCCATGTGAAACGCATGCATGTGATATTCCAATGTAATAATAATAAAGACGCAGTTGTCCGCAAGTAAAACGCATACATACTGAGGATATTCCAAATGTAATAATAAAAGGCGAAATTAGGTCCTGTAAAACGCATGCATGTGATATATTCCAAATGTAATAATAAAGACTTTTAATAATAGAAGAATGTCACCAATTATAGGGTAACTTGTAGATAGAGGTTATTCCAATGTAATAATAAAGAATGGAATAACATAAGTTCTCTTCATGAATACAAAAGAAATAATACTCCCTACGAGTACAACAAATAATATTCCCTACCTTAAGAAGAAGAGTAATGGATATATAAGTAGTGAAGTAGCAGAATACTTTCTTTTTTCTCTCTATAGTTTATCTATCTAGAGTTTCAGTGAATTCGTAAGAAAATAATGAAGGAATGAGCTTCTATTTATAGAAAAATGGACCGTATAAGTAACTAACTCATGAACGGTCCAGATTGATTTACTTTAATCTGACGGTCCATATTTAAAGCAAAATCTTTTAAATAAAATATAATATATTCTATTTATAATCTAATAAAACGAATAACTTTATATGCAGGCACTATCCAAATACTATGCATAATAAAATATAATATATTCTAATTATTGTCTAATAAAACAGATAGCTTTATAAAAGTATTCTGTTTTATATAAAAAGATTTTACTATGCAAAAAATATAAGACCCTAAATTATTAATAAATAAAATTTAATTTCCTCTATTTATCATTTTGAAATAGTAAGTGTTGATTTGATTAATGTGGTTAGTTATGGGTAAAATGCTAAATATTTTAAATAAACAATGGTTATAAAATATTCATTGTTGTTTTAGAATATTCGTTTGGTGGTGGAACATTCTTGTTGTTTGGGAATAATCGTATTTACTGACGTATGGCAATCTTTTATGGGCCCCATAACGAAAAGTGTTTGGATGAAAAAAAAAAGCGACAAGTATAAGTTGTTTATAAATAATTCACAGTAGTTATTCACAGTTAACAATCGTTGAATACCCTAGGTTAAAACACAATGAATACGCGTTATCGCATAGTAGCGCTCAGATTGCACCAATTATTGATTCTTACGGAAGAAGGCACTACTCAATAATTGTTACGTGAAGTTACGATTCAAAGATTTTATTTTATTGATTCAATAATTATCATTGATATTTTATATTACCGTTGTTTCAATAATTGTCACTACACAATATTTTCCATTATCGAAGCAATAATTCATATTATCCTAATAATATTATTAGAAAACATTATTGGCAATGTCTATAAAGTTCGCTTAAGGAGAGATTTGGTCACCTAATCAAGCGCTACCAAGAAGATAAATTCTTATTAAAGCCCCTTCCTCCTCGAACTACCGTCACAAAAGATCTTGTGATTCTGTAATATTATTTGTGAATAATTAATTATTGATTTATATGATGAGGAAAATATTGATTTTCTGTGGTTGTAGATGGAGAAAATTTTTAAAGTGACAATTGTTAAAAATTGATATTTTATCTTTTTTGATAAAATAATATTTTATTATATTATTATAATATAATAATGATGATATTTTTACAATGAATGTGGGATATATGAGTATATGAGGAGGAAGAGTATTTTTTATTGCAAAAGTTGTTTAAAACATGTTAAACATGTCTCATGGGCCCATTTCTCGATCCGAATTTGATTATAGCCCATAAATTACCTGCTTATGGATTTCATCAATTTCTGTTTGAAATTTGGAAAAACTTTCTTCTGCAAAGTTGTAGAGAATTGAATTTCCTATAAGAATTTGCGAGATTCGAATTTTTTGATAAAAAGGCTATTTATTATGAATTATTGAAGTTCTGAAATAATTGATTTTTGAAAGTTTTAATTAATTTTAATAACAAAAACGTTTTTTTTGTTTGTGTCATTAGTGGTGGCTGATTTCAGATGGTCAAGAGGTGCGTAGGAAATTTTGATATATATATATTAATATTATATTAAATTTTCTGCTTTGGTGTTCTAAGCATTTTCCTATAAATAGGGTGCTTAGGTTAGAATTGAAAAATCACACCAGAAACTACAAATTTCTCTCTCTTTCTCTCTCGATATATTGAGCGTATTCTTGTGAGTATTTTAATACTTTGAGTGTTGCTATACTGTGTAAGTTCAAGTTATAGCTTATATCCTGTTTCAACTAGAAATCTTGTCTTTACGAGGTAAGGGGTGTTATTTTCTTCAAAATGATATTATTTCTTCAATATCATTATCTTAGAAAATATTGGTTGGAATTTTTATCAAATTTGGAACTTTTCATGTCGAAGTTACTATTCATGAGTTATTATTCACGAGTTATTATTCACGAGTTACTATTCATGAGTTACTATTCACGAGTACTATTCACGAAGCATGATGATGATTTTATGAAATTTCTATATTTTAGTGTCGGAGTTACTATTCACATATACTTATAATTATTCACGTGACTGACTATTCACGAATACGACACTATTCACGTAAAAATTAAATTTTCGTTTTTTAGTCAAAATATCTATTATGGATACTAGCTTTGATTGTATCCATGTTTTTTTGATCATTCTTAAATTTTACTCCACTATGATTATTTATGAGGTATTTTTGGACATGAAATAAATTTGAAATACTGAATCCTTAATATTTATTCTTTTGTTTCACTGGATTCGTTTCATTTAAAATATTTTTTATCATCCTCCGTCCTAAATGATGATATAATTGAATATCTTTGGCCTGTAGTGCAAAGATTAATGATTTCTGATGAAGATCTTTGACCCGTAGTGCGAAGATGAACATGTGTTTAGATGAACATGACCAACTGATGAATATCTTTGGCTTGTAGTGCAAAGATGTATATTTGATTCCAGATATATATTGATTGATGTTACAGGGATAAAAGATAGACGATTAACTTTTAAATTCATATATAGAAGATAGTAGTTTGCATTCTCTACTTAACTCTTCTAATGAATTATTATTTCCGCTGCGAATATTGATTTAAAACTTGTTGTGTGACGCCCCCAAAATAGGTACACAACTCCCATTCTGAGTCGTCAAATACATGGTACAGAAAGCAAACTACAACTTCAATAATACCATTGTCGTGCAAAATACGACAACACATCTTGTGAGTTTAAATACAAATATTGTCTTCAGACAATATCCACACTCAAATAAGTCCTCGTTATAATTATTCAAACACTATTTTACGAAAATAGTGAGGATCTGCTAAAACATCTTTCTAGAACCATCACTCATTGTACATTCTCGGCTAGTTCTTGCTATGTCCTCACCTCCCGAGAAAAATAGAACAAAAAGGAAAAGGGTGAGCTCAACTAGCCCAAAGAAAAAATATTATGACTAAGATAATATACAACAAATTATCGTTAGTCTTCAACAGAAAAATCGATAAAATATAATAGCCAACAAGTTTTAGATCAACAACTGCAATGAAACAAAGAATCCATTAGAAGAGTCAAGTAGAGAATGAGTTCTATTATCTTCTAAGATTTAAAAGTCCATCATCAATATTTTATCCCTGTAACAACAATCAATATACATCTTTAATCAAATATTCATCTTTGCACTACGGGCCAAAGATATTCATTTGTATCACTAGTTGGTCATGTTCATCTCAACACTGCTCATTCTTTACTGCTACAGCCAAAGATATTCATCAGTTAATCATTTATCTTTGCACTACAGGCCGAAGATATTTAGTAATATCATCATTTAGGACTGAGGATGATGAAAAATATTTTAAAGAAAACGAATCTAGTGAAACGGAAGGACAAATAGTAGGGATTCATATAACAGTTTATCCAAGATCAATAATACTTCATAAATACCCATTTTTGAAGCAGAATTCAAAAATAAAGATCAAAACATGGATACAATCAAAGATAGTAACCATAATAGACATCTTGGACAAAAAGAAGAAAATTTCATTTTTCTATGAATAGTCAGATTCGTGAATAAAGGTCAGTATCGTGAATAATAACTTCAGACACAAAAAGTTCCAAATTTGATAAAAATTCAGATCAATACTTCGGCATAATGATATTGAGGAAATAATATCATATATGAAGAAAATAACATCCCTTACCTCAAAATTTCAGTACTTCTGATCGGAATATCGGTATAAGGCTGAAGGAAACTTGCACTGATGAATAGAAACTCACAAAGTATTTAAATACTCACAAAATACACTCAATAATCTAGAGAGAGAAAGAGAGAAAACTTGTTTCTGGTGTGATTTTCAATTATAACTTAGCCCTCTATTTATAGAAAAATGTTAGCAGACTTGACCTGCAACCTGATGACTTTACCTGCTACTATTCCCACCCACCACATTTAAAATAAATTCAGCACATTTTTTCACCAACCACAAGTGGGGCCCACTCAATTCTAGAATTTTCCACCAAAATCATTTATAAACCTAATTTACAATCACCACCTCTTAAAATTCATAACAAATCATACGTTCATTTTTAACGGTTCAAAATTTGTGGACATATACTCAAATTATATATGTATAACATATCCAAAAATTACAACGATCCAACGATCGGATTAAAAATTATAACTCACACAATATATCTCAAAAACACTGGTTTAATTTTTAATATCTTCATTCCGACAAAAATACTGATAAAACACCTCAACATTAACTCCTCCATTTTTAACCACAATAAATATATCCAATATTTATATCCATATAAAATAAATATTTCCTTATCATATGAATCAATAATTAATTATTCACAAATAATATTACGAAATCACATTTATGACAACCAGTAGTTCCTGTGAAAGAGGGGCTTTTTCAATAAGAATTTCTCCTTATTGGCGCGCAATTAGGTGACCAAACCTCTCCTTGACAGAACTTTCTAGACATTGCCAATAATGCTATCTAATAATATTATTCAAATAATATGAATTATTGATCTAATAATGGGAAATATTTGTGCGATGACAATTATTGAGACAACAATAATATAAAATATCAACGCAAGAATTATTGAATCAATAAAATAAAAATTAAACAAGAATTCACTGTAATAATTATTGAGTAGTGCCTTCACGCATTTACGTGCGGATCAATAATTCATCAATACTTGTATCCACGCGTATTCATCAGTATTTTAACTACCGGGTATTCCAACAAAGCAGTTAATTGCGGAATAACTACTGTTATTATTTATAAAAACTCAAACTTGTCGCTTTTTCTTCATCCGATGCTTATTCTCATTATGGGCCCACAAATGATCTGCGCCATCGCATTTAATATTCTCCGACAACAAGAATATTCCACGACCAAACGAATATTCCCCGACACAATGATTATTTTATAACCACTTGCATATTTTGCAAAATTTGCACATTTCACCCATAACCAGAGAATTATATCAAATTAATACCTTATTATTCACAAATATAATTAGAGAAAATTTGATTTTATTTATAATAAGTTGGGGTCTTACAACCTCCCCTCCTTATGAAATTTCGTCCTCGAAATTGAAATACTTACCTGGTATTTTGAAAAGGTGAGGATACCTCGCTTTCATTTCTGATTCCAACTCCCAGGTCATTTCTTCAATATCATGGTTTCTCCATAAAACCTTAACTTCTGGTATAACCTTGGTGCGTTGGACATGCTCTTTCCTATCCAAGATCTTAACAGGTACTTCTTCGTACGTTAAATCTTCGGCTATTTCGTCTGGTTCTAACACAATAATATGGTTCGGGTCTTTCACATATTTACGAAGCATGGATATGTAAAAAACATTATGAACACGAGACATACTTGGAGGTAATGCAAGTCTATAGGCCACATTTTTTATTCGGTCAAGAATCTCAAATGGACCAACAAATCGTGGATTGAGCTTTCCTCTCTTCCCAAATCTTGTAACTCCCTTCCATGGTGCAACACGTAACAATACATGATCCCCAATATTAAATTCCACGTCTTTTCGATGAAGATCCGCATAACTCTTTTGTCGATCTTGTGCCGTTTGTATACGATGTAGTCATGCGTACTAATTCTGGTCCCAACAACGTTGCTTCTCCCACCTCGTCCCAGCATACTGGAGAACGACACTTTCGTCCATACAACGCCTCAAATGGAGCCATGCCTATACTTGTTTGATAACTGTTGTTGTAGGAGAATTCCACTAGTGGCAAGTACTTATCCCAACTTCCTTTAAAATCTAGGACACAAAGTCTTAATAGATCTTCAAGGGTTTGAATAGTCCTCTCTGATTGTCCATCCGTTTGAGGATGGTATGTCGAACTGAATCATTAATCCGTGCCCATAGCTTTCTGCAAGCTAACCCAAAATTGTGAAGTGAATCTTGGGTCACGATCCGAAACTATGGATACTGGCATGCCATGCAATCTCACAATCTCATTCACGTACATGCGAGCAAGACGTTCAAGGGAATAAGTCTCACGTATCGGTAAGAAATGGGCAGACTTGGTTAATCTATCAACAATAACCCAAATCGCATCTATGCCTTGAGAAACTTTGGGAAGACACAGAATTTAAATGCATAGTAATGTGTTCCTACTTCCATTTTGGAATCTCAAGTGGTTGTAATGGACCCTTTGGCACTTGATGCTCCGCCTTTACACGTTGACAAGTTAAACACCTCGAGATAAACTCCGCGATCTCTCTCTTCATATTGTTCCACCAAAATGTATGTCGAATATCATGATACATTTTGGTACTTCCAGGATGGATTGCAAACGGGGTATTGTGTGCCTCCATCATGATTCTATGCTTCTAGTCAAAATCATTAGGAACACAAAGTCTGGAGTTGAATCTAAGTATTCCTTCTTCATCGATTTTCGCTTCTGGAATAGCTCATTCTTGCACTTTCTTCTTCATACGTATCAGCTCCAGGTCCATAGCTTGAGCAGCTTTAACTTTATCGATTAAAGTCGGTTCTACTCATATATTCACCATCATCATGTGGGTCCCTGGAGTCTTTAATTCTACCTCCATCCTTTGCAAGTCATACAGAATGGGCCTTTGCATTAACAATATCGCACTCATACTCGCATATGATCTTCTACTCAATCGTCACGCCTACTACGCTCGCTTTCCCGGGATGATATTGAATAGTGTGATCGTAATCTTTCAATAGTTCAAGCCAACGTCGTTGCCGCATGTTGAGTTCTTTTTGGGTGAAGAAATATTTGAGGCTTTTATGGTCCGTATAAATCTCCACTTTCTCCCCATACAAGTAGTGTCTCCAAATTTTCAACGCTAATCATCGCCGCTAACTCTAGATCATGAGTAGGATAATTCCTCTCATATTCTTTGAGTTGTCGTGAGGCATAGACTATGACTATCCCATGTTGCATAAGAACGCATCCTAACCCTTTGCCTGAAGCATCGCTGTATATAACAAATCCATCCGTACCAGATGGTATTGCCAAAACAGGTGCCAAAATGAGTCTCCTCTTGAGCTCTTGGAAATTCTTCTCGTATTCCTCGCTCCATACAAATTTTGTATATTTTCGAGTCAAATGAGTTAACGGAGTAGCGATTCGAGAAAATCCTTCCACGAATCTCCAATAATAACCAAATTAAGCCCGAGAAAGCTTCACGCACTTCATCCACCGACTTTGGTTGCTCCCAACTTTGTCTTTGCTTCAATCTTCGCCGTCGACGATGATACTCCATGTTTTTGACACCACGTGCCCAAGGAATGCTACTTCTCAATCCGAACTCGCGATTTCTTCAAATTTGGCATAAAGTTTATTTTCACAAAGCCTTTCAAGTATCAGCTTCAAATGGTGCTCATGATCTTCACGGCTTTTGGAATAGATGAGGATGTCATCAATAAAGACAACAACAAACTAATCCAAATATTCCTTGAATACACGGTTCATCATATCCATGAAAGCAGCAGGAGTATTAGTCAATCCAAAAGACATGACTAAGAATTCATAATGCCCGTACCGAGTTCTGAAGGTAGTCTTTGGAATATCCTCAGTTTTAATCTTCAACTGATGATATCCAGAACGAAGATCGATCTTTGAAAAGAATTGTGCTCCTTCCAACTGGTCGAACAGATCATCAATGCAAGGTAGCGGATACCTATTCTTGATGGTGACATGGTTTAATTCTCGGTAGTCAATACAAAGTCGCATACTCCCGTCTTTCTTCTTTACGAATAAAACAAGAGCACCCCAATGAGATGTACTAGGACGAATGAAACCTATGTCTAACAATTCCTGTAGTTGGACTTTTAACTCCTGAAGTTTAATAGGAGCCATTCGATATGGGATTTTAGAAATGGTTTTTGTACCCGGCTCAAGGTCAATAAAGAATTCAACATCACGTTCTGGGGGTAGACCGGGAAGTTCTTCAGGAAATACATCAGAAAATTCTCTAACAACAGAAATATTATTCAAATCTGACTTGCCTTTGTTCAAATCCATAACATGGGCTAAGAAAGCTTGACATCCGTTTTTTAATAAACGAATAGCTTTATGGCTTGATATGATAGTGACTGATTTTAGTGGTTTAGTTGTTTGAATTAAGTGACAAAGTTGGTTAGAAATATGAAAACTAACAACCTTACGAAAACAATCAATTTTGGCATGATGAGTGGTTAACCAGTCAATTCTTAAAATCACATCAAAAGCAAGTATCTTTAAAGATATAAGATCAACAGGTAATGTGATAGTGCCAACTTGGATCATGCAATATTTATAAAGTGTAGATGTAACGAAGGTTTCACCCAACGGAGTTTCAACAGATAAGTCAAAGTCCAATTTCTCCGGAGTCAAGTTTAAACGTTGAGCACAAGCAGGAGAGATAAAAGAATGGGTAGAACCGATATCTAGTAAGGTATAAACTTCGCAAGAGTTCAAGATTAGCTTACCCGTAATCACCTCGTTCGGGTTCCTCGCGTTTTGGCCAGTCACGATAAACGCTATTCCAGGAACCGCTGATTTCGACTTATCCGGGACAACCCTTGGAGTAACTATCACCGTTGAACTTGGTTTTGCTACAGAACAATCCTGAGCTATGTGGCCTTCCTTTCCACAAATGGTAACATACCTTGGATTGTTGTGGACATTTGGTGATATGTCCCTCTTTCCCGCATTTGTAACATCTAACCGGCGGTCGTTCTCCTCCCTAGAATTTGTTATTGGTCTTTGTCTTGCTTGATGTCTTCCCTCATTGTTGAATCTCCTTCTCCGAAATTTCCACTTGACTCACCTCTCCTATTATCATGGCCACGATGACCACCCGAGTGGTTACCGCTTTTGTTCGTATTTCTCCTCCTCGTTGGTTATCATCGCTTTTATATCACTGCCATCCATAGGTGATGACCTCAGTTGTGGTCCCTCGGTTGAACATACTTCATTATCTCGCCAAATAATTGAGCCCTCGCTTACAAACATTTGAATATAAAAAAATTTATGAGATATAAGATATGACCGAATCTCGGGCTTTAGACCTCTCAGAAACATCCTCATCATTCGTTCCTCATTTTCGACCAAATGAGGTGCAAACCTGGATAACTCGCAAACTTCGCCTCGTCTTTGGGACACCGTCGTTTGTTTTGTTCCATCGATAAACTCCACCTCCTTCATATGACGAATACTTTCGTGAAAGTACTTGTCATTGAATAGTTTCTGAAACTTTTCCCAAGACATACCTTTGGTGCGGTGGTGGTCAGCACGCTTCACAGACTCCCACCAGTAGTCTACCTCACCGCGGAACATAAAGGTGGCGAATGGAACCTTCTGTTCCTCCGTGCATCCTAAGACATCGAATATCTTGATAATTTACTTGACCCACGTTTTCGTCATGATCGGATCTGGCTTTCCCTTAAATTCTGGTGGTCCCAACTCCTTGAATCGCTTGGTTTGTGATGTCGCACATTCTTATCATTTCCACCAGTGATTTTTTGTGCACGTCTCTCCTCGTCTAGTTTTGCATGAACTGCAAAAAGCTCTTAAATATTCCATCATTCATCGTTTGCTCGGTAGTGTTGTTTACAGGAGGAATATTGCCTTCTTGTTGCACGTTCTCCTAGTTTGTAACTAAAGGTTGTTCCACAGTCTCATACACTCCATTGTTAACGTTCTCAGCGGCCATTCTTAAATACTGCCATAAAACAAGGGTTAATTAAACAAATTAACATATCACATAATATCCCTATATTATAACTGACCAACAAATAAGATTAGATAAGACACACTAGCGAAGGATTTACTCATCTCTCCCCTCCTAGTTCTATTCCCCGATCTCCGCCAGAGACCATATCCCTAAGCTTTGATACCAACTATGACGCCCCCAAAATAGGTATACAACACCCATTCTGAGTCGCCAAATACATGGTACAGAAAGCAAACTACAACTTCAATAATACCATTGTCGTGCAAAATACGACAACACATACTGTGAGTTTAAATACAAATATTGTCTTCTGCACAATATCCACACTCAAATAAGTCCTCGTTACAATTATTCAAACACTATTTTACGTAAATAGTGAGGATCGCTAAAACATCTTTCTAGAACCATCACTCCGCACCTCGACTAGTTCTTTGCTATGTCCTCACCTCCCGAGAAAAATAGAACAAAAAGGAAAAGGTGAGCTCAACTAGCCCAAGAAAAAATATTATGACTAAGATAATATACAACAAATTATCGTTAGTCTTCAACAGAAAAAATCGATAAAATATAATAGCCAACAAGTTTTAGATCAACAACTGCGCAGGAAAACAAAGAATCCATTAGAAGAGTCAAGTAGAGAATGAGTTCTACTATTTTCTAAGATTTAAAAGTCCATCATCAATATTTTATCCACAGAACAACAATCAATATACATCTTTAATCAAATATTCATCTTTGCACTACGGGCCAAAGATATTCATTTAATCACTAGTTGGTCATGTTCATCTCAACACTGCTCATCTTTTGCACTACTGGCCAAAGATATTCATCGATTAATCATTTATCTTTGCACTTCTGGTAGAAGATATTTAGTAATATCATCATTTAGGACCGAGGATGATGAAAATATTTTAAAGAAAAGCGAATCTAGTGAAGCGGAAGGACAAATAGTAGGGATTCATATAACGGTTTATCCAAGATCAATAATACTTCATAAATACCCATTTTTGAAGCGAATTCAAAATAAAGATCAAAACATGGATCTGATCAAAGATAGTAACCATAATAGACATCTTGGACAAAAAGAAGAAAATTTCATTTTTAGATTGAATAGTCTTAGTATTAAGTGAATAAGTCAGATATCGTGAATAGGCCGTATACGTGAATAAGTAACCCAGACACAAAAGTTCCAAATTTGATAAAATTCGAGATCAATACTTGACGTAATGATATTGAGGAAATAATATCATATATGAAGAAAATAACATCCCTTACCTCAAAATTTCATCTTTCGATCGGAATATCGGTATATAGTTTGAAGGAAACTTGCAGACCGATGAATAATAGAAACTCACAAAGTATTTAAATACTCACAAAATACACTCAATAATCTAGAGAGAGAGAGAAAACTTGTTTCTGGTGTGATTTTCAATTATAACTTAGCCTTCTATTTATAGAAAATGTTAGCAGACTTGACCAAGAACTTGATGACTTTACCTCGCTACTATTCCCACCCACCACATTTAAAATAAATTCAAAGACATTTTTTCACCAACCACAAGTGGGGCCCACTCAATTCTAGAATTTTCCACCAAAATCATTTATAAACCTAATTTACAATCGATTTACTTTTAAAATTCATAACAAATCATACGCTCATTTTTAACGGTTCAAAATTTGTGGACATATACTCAACTTATATATGTATAACATATCCAAAAATTACAACGATCCAAATCGGTTTGGATTAAAAATTATAACTCACACAATATATCTCAAAAACACTGGTTTAATTTTTAATACCTTCATTCCGACAAAAATACTGATAAAACACCTCAACATTAACTCCTCCATTTTTAACCACAATAAATATATCCAACATTTATATCCACATAAAATAAATATTTTCTTATCATATTTATCAATAATTAATTATTCACAAATAATATTACAGAATCACATTTATGACAACCAGGCCGTTCCCAATAAAGAGGGGGCTTTCCAATAAGAATTTCTCCTTATTGGCGCGCAATTAGGTGACCAAACCTCTCCTTGATAGAACTTTTTAGACATTGCCAATAATGCTATCTAATAATATTATTCAAATAATATGAATAATTGATCTGATAATGGGAAATACTGTGCAGTGACATTTATTGAAACAACAAAATATAAAATATCAACGCAACAATTATTGAATCAATAAAATAAAATATTGAACAGTAACTACTGTAACAATTATTGAGTAGTGCCTTCTTACGTAAGGATCAATAATTTAAGAGTGGCAGCTGAGAATATTAACGATGGAATTAATGAGACCGTGGAAACACCATTAATCACCACCCAGGGGAACGTGCAACAGGAAGGCAATATTCCTCCTGTAAACAACACCACTGAGCAGACGATGAACGACGGGATGTTTAAGAGCATTTTGCAGTTCATGCAAAACTAGACGAGGAGACTCGTGCTACGAATACGGGTGGAAATGATAAGAACGCGCCTTGCTGACATCCAACCAAGCGATTCAAAGAGTTGGGACCACCGAATTTAAGGAAAGTCGGATCCGATCATGGTGGAAACATGGGTCAAGCAAATTACCAAGATATTCGATGTCTTGATGATGCGAGGAACCGAAGAAGTTCCATTCGCCACCTTTATGTTCCGTGGCGGCGCAGATTACTAGTGGGAGTCGTGAAACGCGTACCCGACTGCTGCCGCCTCCGCGTGTCTTAGGAAACGCGTTTGAAAACTTTTTCACACCGAAAAATACTTTCCCGAAAGTATTCGCCATATGAAGGAGGTAGAGTTTATTAGACTAGAAACAAAACAACATGATTTGTCCCAATACGAGGCGAAGTTCGCGAGTTATCCAGTTTGCACCTCATTTGGTAGAGAATGAGGAACAAATGACGAAGATGTTTCGAGAGGTTTAAAACCCGAGATTCTAAGATATCTTATCTCTCATAAATTTGCTTTATATTCAGATGTTGTCAACAGGGCTCAACTATTAGAGCGAGATAGCGACTACGTTCAACCAAGGGACCGCAAAAGTAGTGGTCATCTTGGTGGCGGCGATCATCGAGCAATGAAAACCGGTGGGAGGAAAAAATTCGATTAAAAGCGGTAACCACCCTAGTGGTAATCGTGGCCATGAAAATAGAAGAAGCGAGTCGGGAGGAGATTTTAAAAAGAGGAGATTCAACAATGACACTGTGAAGACGTCAAAGACCAAAGAAAGAATCGGTTTTAAGGGAGGAGAACGACCAATTTGTCATATCTGCTATAAATGTGGAAAAGAGGGACATATCACCCCAAACCGTCCCACAACAGTTTAAGGTATGTTATAACTGTGGAAAGGAAGGACATATCGCCGAGATTGACTTTGTGGCGAAACCAAGTCCAAATGGGATGGTGACTCAAAAGGTCATCCCGAAAAAATCAAAGTCAACGATTCCCCTGGAAGAGGCGTTTTTCGTGGATCGGTCAACATGCGAGAACCCAAATGTGGTGATCACGGGTAAGCTAATCATAAATTCATGCGAAGTTTATACATTACTTGATCTGGGGTGCTACCCATTCATTTATCTCTCTCTGCTTGTGCTCAACGTTTAAACTTGACTCGAGAGAAATTAGACTTTGACCTATCTGTGGAAACTTCGTTAGGAAAACTTTCATCACATCCATTTGCTTATAAATCTTGTTTGATCCAAGTTGGCACCATCACATTACCTGTTGACCTTATCTCTTTAAAAATACTTGTTTTTGATGTGATTTTAGGGATTGATTGGTTAACTACTCATCATGCCAAAATTGATTCTTTTCGTAAGGTTGTTAGTTTTCATATTCCTAATCAACTTTGTTATGCGAATTCAAGCAACTAAACCATTAAAATCAATCATTTGTCATATCAAGTCATAAAGCTATTCGCTTATTGAAAAAGCGGATGTCAAGCTTTCTTAGCCCATGTTACTGATTTGAATAAAGACACGTCGATTTGAATAATATTCCCATTGTTATTAACTTTCTGGCGTATTTCTGAAGAACTTCCGGTCTACCCCGTAACGTGAAGTTGAATTCTTTATTGACCTTGAACATGGTACAAAGCCCATTTCTAAAATCCCATATCGAATGGCTCCTATTGAACTTCAGAGTTAAAGGTCCAACTACGAGGAGTTGTTGGACATCGGTTTCATTCGCCCTAAGTACATCTCCTTGGGGTGCTCTGCTTTATTTGTAAAGAAGAAAGAGCGGAGTATGCGACTTTGTATCGATTATCGGGAATTAAACCATGTCACTATCAAGAATAGGTATCTGCTACCTCGTATTGATGACCTGTTTGACCAGTTGCAAGGACCACAATTCAAAGATCGATCTTCGTTCTGGATATCATCAGTTGAAGGTTAGAACTGAGGATATTCCAAAGACTGCTTTCAGAACTCGGTACGGGCATTATGAATTCCTAGTCATGTCTTTTGGATTGACTAATGTTCCTGATGCTTTCATGGATATGATGAACCGAGTATTCAAGGAATATTTGGATCAGTTCTTTGTTGTCTTTATTGATGACATCCTCATCTATTCCAAAAGCCGTGAAGATCATGAGCGCCGTTTAAAGTTAATTACTACAAAGGCTTCATTGATAACAAGCTATATGCCAAGTCAAGAAATGCGAGTTCGACTTGAGAAAGTAGCATTCCTTGGGCACATGGTGTCAAAAACATGGAGTGTCTGTTGACGGCCAAGATTGAAGCAATAAAAGTTGGGAGCAACCAAAGACGCGGTGGCCAAATGCGTAGCTTTTTGGACTTAGTTTGGTTATTATCGGAGATTTGTGGAAGGATATCTAAAATCGCTACTCGTTAACTCACCGACTCAGAAGATACTGAAAATTAAGATGTAACGAGGAATGCGAGAAGAGTTTCCAAAATCTCAAGAGGAGACTCATTTCGGCACCTGTTTTGACAATACCATCTGGTTCGGATGGATTTGTTATCTGTAGTGATGCTTCAAGAAAAGGTTTAGGATGTGTTATCATGCAACGTGGGAAAGTCATAGCCTATGCCTCGCGATAACTTAAAGAATATGAGAGGAATTATCCTACTCATGATCTAGAGTTGGCAGCAGTCGTTTTTCGCGCTAAAGATCTGGAGGCACTATCTATATGGGGAGAAAGTGGAGATATATTCAGACCATAAAAGCCTCAAATATTTCTTCACTCAAAAAGAACTCAACATGCGGCAACGACATTGGCTCGAGCTGTTGAAAGATTACGACCACATTATTCAATACCATTCTGGAAAAGTAAACGTGGTAACTGACGCGTTGAGTAGAAGATCGTATGCAGGAACGAGTGTGATGATGTCAAATATAAGCATAGAACCGACTTTAATCGAAAAAGTTAAAGTTGCTCAAGCCACAGACCCGGAGCTGATGCGTATGAAGAAGAAAGTGCAAGAAGGTGTTATTCCAGAAGCAACAATCGATGAAGAAGGAATACTTCGAGTCCACTCCAGACTTTGTGTTCCTAACGATTCTGATTTGAAGTACAAGATCATGATGGAGGCACACAATACACCATTTGCAATCCATCTTGGAAGTACCAAAATGTATCGTAATCTTCGACATACATTTTGGTTGAACAATATGAAGAGAGAGATCGCGAAGTTTATCTCGAGGTGTTTAACTTGTCAACGTGTAAAGGCGGAGAATGAAGTGCCTAAGGGTCCATTGCAACCACTTGAGATTCCAAAATGGAAGTGGGAACACATTACCATGGATTTTGTTACGGGTCTTCTCACGATTTCTCAAGGCATAAATGTTATTTGGGTTATTGTTGATAGATTAACTAAGTCTGCTCATTTCTTGCCGATACGGGAGACTTATTCCCTTGAACGTCTTGCTTTCGTATATCGTAGATGAGATTGTGAGATTGCATGGCATGCCAAGATCCATAGTTTGGATCGTGACCCAAGATTCACTTCAAGATTTTGGGTTAGCTTGCAAAAAGCTATGGAGCACGGATTTACGATTTAGTTCGGCATACCATCCTTAAACGGACGGACAATCAGAGAGGACTATTCAAACTCTTGAAGATCAATTAAGACTTTGTGTCCTAGATTTCAATGGAAGTTGGGATAAGTACCTACCATTGGTGGAATTCTCCTACAACAACAGTTATCAGGCAAGTATAGGTGTGGCTCCATTTGAAGCATTATATGGGCGAAAGTGTCGCTTCCAGATATGTTGGGATGAGGTAGGAGAAGCAACATTGTTGGGACCAGAGTTGATACGAATGACTACGGAGAAGATCCAAACGATTCGACAACGATACAAACCACACAGATCGACAAAAAAGAGTTATCGCGGATCTTCATCGAAAAGACGTGGAATTTAGTATTGGGGATCATGTATTGTTGCGTGTGGCTCCATGGAAGGAGTTACAAGATTCGGAAGAGAGGAAAGCTCAATCCACGATTTATTGGTCCATTTCAGATTCTTGAACGAGTAGGAAATGTTGCCTATAGACTCGCGTTACCTCCAAGTATGTCTCGTGTTCATAATATTTTTCATATATCTGTGCTACGTAAATATGTGAAAGACCCAAACCACGTTATTGAGTTAGAACCGGACGAGATAGCCGAAGACTTAACATACAAAGAGGTACCTGTCAAGATCTTGGATAGGAAAGAGCATGTCCTATGCACGAAGGTCATACCACAAGTTAAAATTTTGTGGAGAAACCATGCTATTGAGAAAATGATCTGGGAGTTAGAAACAGAAATGAAAGCGAGGTATCCTCATCTTTTCGAAACACCAGGTACGTACGTCAATTTCGAGGACGAAATTTCATAAGGAGGGGAGGTTGTAAGACCCCAAATTATTAATAAATGAAATTTAATTTCCTTTATTTATCATTTTAAAATAGTAAGGGTTGATTTGATTAATGTGGTTAGTTATGGGTAAAATGCGCAAATATTTTAAATAAGCAGGTGGTTATAAAATTTTCATTGTTGTCGGGGAATATTCGTTTGGTCGTGGAATATTCTTCTTGCTTCGTCAGAATATTCGTATGCACGGCCAGCGATCTTTGTGGTCCCCATAACGGCGATTGGATGAAGAAAACGATAAGTATAAGTTGTTTATAAATAACTACAGTAGTTATTCTGGTAACACCGTTGGAATACCCTTGGTTGGTTAAAAACATGTCTACGCGTTGTTGCATGCAATGACACAGTATTGCACCAATTATTGATTCTTACGTAAAAAGGCACTACTCAATAATTGTTACAATGAGTTCTTTATTCAAAGATTTTATTTTATTGATTCAATAATTATTGCGTTGATATTTTATATTCTTTGTTGTTTGATAATTGTCACTACACGAGATTTTCCATTATCGAAGCAATAATTCATATTATCTCGAGTAATATTATTAGAAAATATTATTGGCAATGTCTAGAAAATTACATCAAGGAGAGGTTTGGTCACCTAATCATTGCTTGGCAAGTAGGATAAATTCTTATTTGAAAGCCCCTCTTTCCTTGAACTACCGTCACAAGATCGTGATTCTCAGAATATTATTTGTGAATAATTAATTATTGATTTATATGATGAGAAAAATATTAATTTTATGTGGTTATAGATGGAGAAAATTTTATAGTGACAATTGTTAAAAATTGATATTTTATCTTTTCTGATAAAATAATATTTTATTATATTATTATAATATAATAATGATGATATTTTTACAATGAATGTGGGATATATGAGTATATGAGGAGGAAGAGTATTTTTATTGCAAAAGTTATTTAAAACATGTTAAACATGTCTGTGGGCCCATTTCTTGACTAAAATTTGATTATAACCTGTAAAATCGTCCATTTATGGATTTCGGTCAATTTCTGTTTGGAATTTGAAAAAAATTTCTTCTGCAAAGTTGTAGAGAATTGAATTTCCAATAAAAAGGTGCGAGATTCAAATTTTCTGATAAAAGGGCTATTTATTATGAATTATTGAAGTTCCAAAATAATTAATTTTTGAAAGTTTTAATTAATTTTAATAACAAAAACGTTTTTTTTGTTTTTGTCATTAGTGGTGGCTGATTTCAGATGGTCAAGAGGTGCGTAGGAAATTTTGATATATATATTAATATTATATTAAATTTTCTACTTTAGTGTTCTAAGCATTTTCCTATAAATAGGGTGCTTAGGTTAGAATTGAAAAATCACACCAGAAACTACAAATTTCTCTCTCTTTCTCTCTCGATATATTGAGCGTATTCTTGTGAGTATTTTATTACTTTGAGTGTTGCTATACGGTGTAAGTTCAAGTCATAACTTATATCCCAATGTTTCAACTAAGTCTTGTCTTTTTACGAGGTAAGGGGTGTTATTTTCTTCAAAAATGATATTATTTCTTCAATATCATTATGCCAAAATATTGGTTGGAATTTTTATCAAATTTAAAACTTTTTATGTCGAAGTTACTATTCATGAGTTACTATTCAGGAGTTACTATTCACGAAGCATGATGATATTTTTTGTGAAATTTCTATCTTTTAGTGTTTGAGTTCTTATTCACGATATCAAGACTATTCACGATATCTACCTTATTCACGAATACGATACTATTCACATAAAAATTAAATTTTTATTTTTTGTCGAAAATATCTATTATGGAAACTAGCTTTGATTGTATCCATATTTTGATCATTCTTGAATTTTACTCTACTATAATTATTTATGAGGTATTTTTGGACATGAAATAGCTGAAATACGAATCCTTAATATTTATTCTTTTGTTTCACTAGATTCGTTTCATTTAAAATATTTTTCATCATCCTCCGTCCTAAATGATGATATAATTGAATATCTTTGGCCTGTAGTGCAAAGATTAATGATTTCTGATGAATATCTTTGGCCCGTAGTGCGAAGATGAACAGTGTTTAGATGAACATGACTTAATGATGAATATCTTTGGCATGTAGTAGCAAAAGATGAATATTTGATTCGGTATATAAATTGATTGATGTTACAGGGATAAAAGATAGACGATGAACTTTTAAATTCATATATAAAAGATAGTAGTTTGCATTCTCTACTTAACTCTTCTAATGAATTATTATTTCCGCTGCGAATATTGATTTAAAACTTGTTGTCTATTGTATTCTATTAAATTTTTTCCTGTTGAAGACTAACGATAATTTGTTTTGTATTATCTTAGTCATAATGTTTCTTCTTGGGCTAGTTGAGCTCACCACTTTTCCTTGTTGTTCCATTTTCTTCTTAGGAGGCGGCAGAGGCAGAATGGCAGTCTTAGTCGAGGTGTTGAATGATGGTTCTAGAAGTCGTTTTAGTAGTCCTCACCATTTTGTAAAATAATGTATCAATAATTGAAATGAGGACTTATTTGAGTGTGGATATTATTTGAGATGACAATATTTGTATTTAAACTCACAGTTTTTATGTTGTATTAATAAAGTTGTAGTTGTTTACATACCATGTATGTGACGACTTCGGAATGGGTGTTGTATACTTGCTTTTGAGGTGTCACAAAAATACTATCTTGACATACCTTTATGCAATCTATGCATAATAGAATATAATATATTCTATTTATAGAATAACTTTATAAAAGTATTACATTTTATATAAAAGATTTTTTGTATTATTACATTAATAATACCAACAAAACTGAGTGACTTATCACGTAAGCATCAATAATTAATACCGTGTGCTCTTTATGCAACCACACGTATTCTTGTTTTTAACAAGGGTGTTTTAACGATTAACAGTAAAATCTAGCATGTTATTTTCATAAAATATTTTTATCATTTTCTCAATCCGACAATAATTCCGTTAGGGTCCACCAATGATTGTCTTGGTTGTGCGAATATTCCATGTTAAAAACGAATATTTCCCCACCAATCGAATATTATATATAACAACTTGCGTGCTTTTGCAAAATTTATAAATATTACCCACAACTATAACATTATATCAATTTCACTCCATAATATTTAAAAATAATATTTATAGAAAATTCATCTTTATTAAAAAAATTGAGATTTTACAGGTTTTACTGTAACAGATAACCAGGAAATGACCAATTATAGCAATATATAGTGAACAAAAAAAAATATTTTTGAAAAACCGTCACAATTCTAAAGTAATAACAAAATGTGCAGAACCGACCGTCATAATAATATCACACCCAAATTTGAACAATCTATCTTCAAATCAAGTACTCAATTATTGGACAGTTCTGCTATCGGTGCTTACGGATGGAATACTGGACATCTACTTTTCAGGATAAGATAGTCTTCAACTCTCACAAGAATTAAGCATTTCAATGGAAGAGTTTTACGAATCAAAAAAAATTTGAATACTCTCTATGACTTTTATTGAATAAAGAATGAGTTTAATTTTAAGAACTTGAAAATGATTGAAGTTGAAGTAATTATTTTGGGTAGGTTTATAACCTATTTATAGGTTTTCAAACACCCCTTTCAAATATATATCACTTTGAAATGTCTAAACATCTGAATGACAAAACTTTATTATTTTACCCCTCTGAAAAAATTTAAAATTATTGTAAATTTATTTAATATTACTTAATATAATAGTTAATATATTTTTTTAATTTTTATTTTTTTTTTACTTCATTCAGATGCTCATTCAGTTAAAAAAATTTGACTTAGCCATTCAGCTCGTCCATATTACCGATTTAACCATTCAAATCAAAATAAACACACTATCTTATTCAGCCATTAAATTCTTTAACCATTCAGCTCTAAACAATCACCCATACTGACAAATAACTTATAAATTGGTCTGCCAAACACCCACCGAGTGAATTATAAATTTAACCCGCTATATAAAATCAAATAATTCGCAATAAAAAATTGAACATATCATTATTAGGGATTTGCGTGCAAGCTAGAGTAAACTTTAGGGGATAAAATCATAAATAATCTTTTGATTTTTTGTTGAGACTTGAGAGAGATAAATGGTGATTTGGCGTAATCTTATGAAATCAAATTGGAGCAGCTGAGACGAGAGAAGAATGGAGGCGCTGAAGGTGTGGAGTAGTACTATTTCCTCGCAGCCTTTCAAGCACCTCATCCGCTTTCATTTTACTTCTTCTTCAAAATCAAGGTCTCCACGTTTTCTATTCGTTCGATGCTGCTCTTCTTCTCCTCCGTCTACCACCACTGCAGCCGCCGCTGCTCCCAAACCATCCGGCAGGAACAGGAGGTCCGCCGCTTCAGCAGCACCGTCTTCCACTTCTGACAGAGACGCCATTCGCTCCATTCGGCTCAAAAAGGTCGGAACTAATTTCTTAATTTAGTTTGAACTCAACTGTTTTATCAATGCATGAAATCAATCAATGAAGGTTGATTACTCCTTCCGTTCCACAAAAAAGTCTCATTTGTAGAGTTTAAGATATACTTTATACTTTCATTTCATGTTTATATATATAATGTATCTTTAGTTTAGTAGTGGTGGCATGGTAGCTAAATTGTGAGATAAAAAAGAGACTCTTTTTGTGGAACAATTTTTATTTTTTTTGGCAAATGGGTCTCGTTTTATGGGATGGAGGTATTAAAACTTTAGGCGTAGTCTAACGAACATTCTTTTCTTTTTCACATTGACAAATTTTACTAAAATGACACAGTAATACTCTAAGTAGAGCATAAAGTTTGAATCTTTTGAAATAGCTTGTGGATATACATATCATAAGTGTTCATTAAAGAAAAAATGAAATCTAATTCATGCTTTTACAGAGTCTATTTAGCATCAGTTCATCAACCAGCTACTTGTATCCACTTTTGCAAAGTTGGTCTGCTAACATCACTCTTGGTTCCTCTTTAAGTCCAATTAGCTTGAGCATCAATATTGCTGCTGGTGTACTTAACCACTGACTGATCTGCAATTTTATTTGTTTGTTGAGCTGCTGTTTAACACAGCAACCTGCATTACTGGCTTTTCCATTTACAGCATTCTTGATTGCCTTTGAACTTGCTGTGCTACCTTCAATAATTTCCAGTTCTGTCACTCACCTCCTGAGATAAGATAAATGTCATATATTTGTTCATGGCACACTTTCATTTTGTACTTCCAACAAGCCAGACTTACTGAATTCATTCCGATGTTATATAGACCTTGTACTTGTCAATTTTTAAAAAAATTAAGGCATTCAATTTAATGTTCATTATGTAGGCGCATACTTGAATATTATTGTAATTATTTTCCGACAAACATTTGCTATTTTTATCTTTTGCAAGGAAGTAATGTGTTTGTTAACAGGTTGAAGAGTTGAGGGGCAAGGGGTTTGAGCCCTATGCATATAAGTGGGATAGGACTCATTCAGCTAATCAGTTGCAAGAGATATACAAGCATCTAGCAAATGGTGAAGAGTCAAATGAAGAGAGGGATTATGTATCCATTGCGGGAAGAATCGTTGCGCGTAGAGCTTTTGGAAAGCTTGCTTTTTTGACTTTAAGGGATGATTCAGGGACAATCCAGGTTTGCTCAACAACCAAATTTTGATAAATACTACATATAATTCTTTTGGTCAGTATCCATAATCCAGTTCTGCTTCTTTAGAGGTTTATAGGCCTTATGCTTGTTATTGCCGCATTATCAATCTCAATGAATGAATTACGTGGGGCATTCTTATTATGAGATTTTACGAGGTCAGTGTGGCTGTTATCCTTGAGCGGGTTCTGTGGAAGGTGACCTCTTTCTCTTTAACCTAATGGGGGAGTAGAAAACATTTGGTAAACCGGTTTGATAAGTGCAAGGAGTGGGACTCAATGTATCATCTGCATGTACATTGCAAGTTCGTTAGTGTCTTGTACAGCTATTGACTTTATCCTTTATCCTGATTTTCATGCCTTGGGTGATTTCGGGATCAATCTGAGCCTTGTTAGAGGTGTGAAGGGGATTATGAGTGTCAAAGAGCAACAAAAGGCGTTGGGAGATAGTGCCGCATTGTTTGTGTTGGGTGATGTAAAGGGAGAGGAACTGTAGATATTTTGAGGGGAAGTAATGTTTAGTTCTGCATATTAGATCTTATTCCTGATCCTCCAACACTTTTTGTCTATATGAATCCTGATTGAGTTTTTTGTTGATCTTGTAAAAAAGTGTAGCCTTGTAGATTGAGATGGTCTTTTGATGTCTGGGTTGTGAACGTTACCAGTATGGGTCAGTGGGCTGTTATCCATGCTTTTTGTATACTGGGATGTAAGAACTTTTGAATGGAAATGGAAAAGAGACGGAATCCAGTTTCTTTGGAAATGTTAACATCTTTGGTGCAACTGTGCAAGAAGAAGGGGTTGGGGCATCCCTTTTAATGCCTTTCTTACATGATTCTCAACTCAACAACGCCTTTAATGATTACATGATTACTTATCCCGAAAAAAGATGAAAAAGTAAAAAAAAAAGTGGGGGCATATATGGTGATATTCAGACTTTAACTAATAATTCAAAGTTATTGAATGATCAAGATGTCGGATTGGGGCATACTTCATCGCGCAAATAGAAAAAAATTCAGGTCCTTTGATACAGAGAAATGTTTTTATTTAATTGGATTGTAAATAATATATTTGGATCCCGAGTAACTTAGCCATGATGTTTCTGTTTCTGTTTATAGCTGATTTCTACTGTATGATGCCTTTAAAACAATATGATAAACTGATTGGACACTAGTGCATAACACTTGTGGAAGTTTTCATATTTTCAACTATTATGCAAATATCTGATTTTTGATGTTGAGATTGTTCCCTATGAATTTCCAAGGCTGATTGGGTCGAGCCTGAATCATATTGGAATCAAGATTACTTTTTTATATTGCTATTAATCTGGAAATTTTTCATGAGCATCATTCAATCCTGGTTTTCTTTTAACTTTGGTTTCTTTCGGGCCTCTTTATGGGTGCATTGACTTAGAGAGTCCTCCAATATCAATATCTTTAAACTGAAATTATTGCTTTTTTTTAGCTTTATTGTGAGAAGGAAAAACTTGCAGACAATCAATTTGACCAGTTGAAGACACTTGTTGATATAGGTGATATACTGGGTGCAAATGGCTCAATTAAGCGGACAGAGAAAGGTGGCTTTCTCAATCCACTTTTGGTTCATTATGTTTCCTTCAACTTTTATATTTTTGCGTCTGCATAGTTGGTTAGCTAGGAAAGAAGGGTTTCTCTTGGTGTATAATTTGCTGAAAGTTAAACCCCTGTTTAATAGGGTATATCCTTCTTTCTTCTCTTTTGCTTTCTCTTTTCGTAATTTTATTCCTTTCGGTTTTGAGGTAGGTTTTCTAGCAGGAGCACAACCATCTATTAAGACCATACTTTCTCTCATTTGCTTGCAGGGGAGCTTTCTGTTTGTGTAAATTCGTTTTCTATTCTTACTAAATCATTACTTCCACTGCCGGACAAATATCATGGTCTAACAGATGTTGATAAGCGCTATCGTCAACGGTGAGTTTACGACCCACTTTTTTTTTCTCCGAGATATACATGTCTAGTCTAAATCATAGTTGTCATGGCGCCAAGGCGGGATGCGGCGGTATTTGACCGCCAGGACGCTTAGGCGATAAGGCGCCACCATGGTGTCCGTATGGCGACAAGTCGTAAACAATGTGCACTTTATACATTATTTATTTTACTTCAAAAGTATATTGCACAATAAAATTTTATATACACTAAAACCTAAAACATATTAACTAACACTATGAAAAAGTGTCCACTCTCCACTGTCTCTAGTCATAGCTCAAGCAAAGTCATCAACTATGAAGTCATTTCCGTCTCCCTCACGAGCATCACTCTCATTCACAGGAGTAGAGTCATGGATTATGTTAGGGTCATGTGTTGAGTTACTTGGGTAATTGGAAAAGTCTACGGGTTATGATAAGTCATGGTAAAAAATGACTTGATCACTTAATTTGGGTCCGCTACCAATGCGTGAGCTTTGGCGGCTCGATGTCCAAGGTGTTGTCTTGCCCTTCTCCAACGCTAGGGCGCCTAGGCGACGCCATGAAAACTGTGGTCTAAATTATGAGATGTTAGATCATTAGTGTTTCACTATAGCATTTATTTGAGTAGGCATTCACAAACAAGGTATCCAAATCTTATGCAGATCTCATACTAGTCCAACAAAAGATATATTTTAATTTTAATTATTATATAATGCTTTGCAGTATAAGTTTGTTCATATCTTGTTGGATTATTGTTGATACTAATCTTACATGCTATTTTCTGTATATAGCTATGTAGATATGATTGCAAATCCTGAAGTAGCAGACACATTTCGCAAAAGAGCAAAGGTGACTCTTCCTTATTATTGTTAGCATTTTGTAATTATTATTGTTAATAATCATTGTTAAGTTACCAATTGCTTTAAAAGTTTAAGGTGTTAGAAAATGCGCCTAACAATGTATATCATGCTTTAACACTTCATCTCACATGCAACCTCTACTTACTCATGGAAAGACAGATTAAGGTATATTACAATGCACAAACCAAACAAAGTGCAAACAACACTTGCAAACATGGGCAGGGCATGCTTTCAAAGTTCGCTCTTCCTACAATCTGATATTATATATTGGATTTGTGATGGCTTTAATCATTTCACCTACTCATTTATGAAGTGAGAAATGTGAAAATGATGGCATCTGTTTCTCAACATTTGCTCATTCAAAACATTAAAGTTGTAGTAATTTTAGAGGAAGAAGTAACAAATCTGTCTCATTTGTTTATTTATTGTCCAATAATTTGGTGGTGGTGTTGTTTTATGTTTGGTGTATTGGGTGAATGTAGATTCTAGAGTTTGTCTAGCAAATGCGGAGGACCATCTTCTTTGCAGTTTTAGGGGTTTTCGGAGGAGGGAAGGATATGAGGATTTTGTGGAGGTTTTTTAGTCTATGGAGAGAGAGGTATGCCATAGTCTTTTGTGGGCGGTCAATGAATGTTGGCTTACTTTGGGCTAGACCACTAGAGTATTCTTCTATGCATATTGGGGGTTTTTTCATGGGAGTTTTTTGATTAAGTTCTTTATCAGATTTACACGGACTGACGAGCTGTGTTCCATGACGCTGAGATGGGTTTATATTTTGTTTTTTTGTTTGCTATTGTATTTCCTTTTGGGAGGACTTCTTATCCTCTTTCTACATTGTATATTTTACTTTCTATTCTCTGACAAAATTTTCTTTTATAAAATAAAACAATACCGTTGCCTCATCATGGATGCACTCTTTTTAAGTGATAAATGGAACTAGGGCCAACTCCTCTTCCCTCCTATGTACTGAAAATAAACCTTTAGTAGTCAAATGCTCTAAAATTTGAAGGATGGGTTAAGTTTACAAAATTTGATTTTCTGAACTTTTTGTAACCTCTGAGCTTTGACCTTGACTTGTAGTGCTCAACACTAATGCTTACTTGTGTATGGAATATGTTACCTTTCTTGTGTATATAAATTTGTTATTTTCTTATGCTAATGTTATAGTTTCTTTTCTTACGGGTTTTGAAATTTCAGCCCAAGTTGCTTAAAATATAGTTTATGCTTGCATTTGGTAGGTTGTATCAGAAGTACGCAAGACAGTTGAATCTTTAGGCTTTGTTGAAGTTGAAACACCAGTTCTACAGGTTTGCAGATTCTTTTAGTTGTCCTGGGCCATGTCCTTTTCAATTTGTATATTTGATTTTGTTAACATTGCAGTTATTTTTCATCCTTTGGGGGGAGGTGAGGAATTAGAAAACATGTAATGGTTTAAGTGAGATTAATTTTTGCTATGCGCAAAGAGATTTAAGCGTGGGAGGAGGTGATAATGCAGAAAAACTGAAATAGGTTGTTTTTTTCTATGGTCAACGGGATTCAAGCATAACGGTTATGTGAAGTGTGCTCGAGTAGACTTGTTACTTTGAACTCATGAAAAGCCTTAGCTAGCTCGTTAATTAACATCGTTCCTGGTGCAGTGCATCTAAGTGAATGGAATTTGCAGAAGTTGATTATAACTAAGATGCTCATTGACGCATTTGAGATCATCTACAATGTACCTTATATTCTACTTCATTTTACAATTCTTAGTATTTAATGCATATAATATATGCTTTCCGGTCATTGACATTATTAGGTACTACAAAGGGTTACAACTGATGTTCTCTTGCCCTAAAAAAGTTGTGGACTTTTGAGTTCTACAGATATAATGTGATCCCTACAATGTTCCTTTAGTGGTGCATTCGTTGACATACTTTTTCTCTTTTCTATTTTCCATTAATTGAGTTAAACTCTTGATATTTGAATGGCAGAATTGCCTTATCATTTTTTTTGCATTTTAATTGGTTTGATCTACTAGGGAGCAGCTGGTGGAGCAGAAGCTAGGCCATTTATTACACATCATAACTCTCTAGGGAGGGATCTTTATTTGAGAATTGCAACAGAGCTGCATTTAAAGAGAATGCTGGTGAGGTTTTGTATATTTCATCTATTTTATATTGATTTTATATGATAAATCTATAATATATATAGCTCTGTAAAATTTCTCAAAGCTATATTTTGAATTGTGGCTATGTTGTCTAATAAAAAGAAGAAGAATGAGTCATTGCTATCTTGAAATGCATGTTGTATTTTTTCTGGTTTAAGGGGTGATTCATTCCCTCTCTTTTGCTTTCTTTTCATTAGCCATCAGCATGTCGGCGAATTTAGTTGTGTAAGTTTGTAACTTGTGGCATAGTGTTTCATGAATGTTTGAGTTTCTCCAGTGCATTGGTTTTTTTTTTTGACAATTTTTTTTACTATCTTTTACACTTCGTAAAGGGACTGAGTCTGTCTACTAACCTTAGTAACTTTTTATATTTAAAATGTAAACAGATACCCATTTATAGGCAAAATATATGAGTTTGTTAGAGTATGTAACTTGTCCCACATCAAATACCTTGAGAAAGTTTGTCCAGTATATAATGACTAGACCCAACTCTTCTCATTGCCCAGTTGGTTTTGGTTAGAGAGCTTGCTGTCAAAATATGCAAGATTTGGGTCCATTTTATAAGTAACATTGTATCAAAGCTAGTCTATCCTTGGGCTAACTCTTGACCTTCATTCTTACCCACTTGCAATTGATTCTAAGGATCAAAGTTTACCCATTTTTGAACTAGTAGCCGCTTTTCATTCTAATAGTTGCATGTGGTTTACTAGCTTTCTTCCATGCTTGTCTTGTTAATTGCTTTACTCAAATATAAGGGATCAAGGAAAAGAAGAATGGAGAGAAAATCAATATAGTTTACTATCTGTTGTATATTTACACAGAGATAATAGGACCATTATATAGGCCAACTACTCAGTGTGAACAGAGCTACATATTACATCAATATAGCAGAGCTATGGAGATAGCTTGGGCTACTTCCTATGAGGGTAGCTTGGGCTACTAACAACAGCTACCGAAGACTTTAACACTCCCCCTCAAGTTGAATTATAGATATTCCTCCTGCCTAACTTGTAAATAATAGGGTGAAAAATATTACTACTAAAGCCCTTAGTCAAAACGTCAACAAGTTGATTGCCCGACTTTAAATGAGACCATTACTTAGTTTCTCTTTTCTAAAGTGTCGATCAATCTCAACATTGGATCGAGCAACCACCGCTTGTTTCTTTACCTCCAATGAAAGCACAATAGCCAAATGTAGAACGCCTATCTTCTATATAGCCAACCCAATTTGCATCAGTGTAACCTTCAATTTGAAGGTGACCATGTCTTCCGAACAGGAGACCCCTTCTAGGTGTCGACTTTATGTATCTCAAAATACGATAAAGTGCCTCCATATGTACGTGACATGGATCATGCGTATACTGACTCACGACCCTCACTGCATAAGCAAGTTCCGGTCTAGTGTGACAGGTAAATAAGTCTTGCCATGAGTCTATGGTATCTATCCTTTTTTATTGGATTACCAACACCACTAGAGTCTGATTAGCCTCAATAGGGGAGTTTGCTGGCTTACAGCCTAATATGTCAGTTTCAGCTAGCAAATCAAGGGCATATTTTCGTTGAGACAGAAAAATACCACTACTTGATCTAGCAACCTCAATTCCGAGAAAGTATCTTAAGTTGCCCAAGTCTTTGACTTCAAATTCAGTAGATAGTCGAGCTTTGAGAGCATTTATCTCAGTCTCATCATTACCTGTCACAACAATGTCATCTACATAAATAATCAAAGCGGTTCTGCCACTAAATCGCTTTATGAAAAGCAATGTTCTAAAAGGCGCTAGGCGGGAGGCGGGCGGCCGGGGGCCTAGCGCCTAGGGGGCCTAGGCGGGAATTTTTATTTTAAGCTAATTTTAATATTTTATCTTACATTTATCCAAACAAAACAATAATATAAAGCAAAAAAATCTATAATAAAGATAATTTGCTTAAAGTTTAAACACATATCCTTATTGCTAATGTCAAAGTTCAAACACAAGCATGCAATTGTTCAAAGTTCAAACATATTTTAACGTATTAGTTTTATTCATAAACAAGATTGCTATTAAATAATAAAATTTAAAATTTCAAGAATTTAATTTAATATTAAAATTTAAGAAATTAAACATCAATTTAAGAATTATATTGAATTAAACTAAATATTACAAATGTATCATCATTTATATAATTTGAAGTTGGTACAAGTTCAAAAAATTACAACTATAATAAAATTATCCATTTTGACTTGATATTGTTCACTTCTTGTTGTAATTTGATATACTACAATCTGAATTATGAATATGGTAAATCATTAGAAAAATAAAAATATCAAGATCTGGTTTAGATAGTTATTAAAATAAATAAAAAATCTCTCTGCCTAGGCCGTCTGGGCCCCGCCTATTTCTTGGAGGGATTTTTTTGTCGCCTTAGGCCTAGGTGAGGCGCCTAGGAAGCTTAGCGCCTAGGAAGCCTAGCACCTAGGCAAGGCGCCAAGAGGGGCCTAGCGCCTAAGCGAGGCCTAGGCGGGAATTTTTAAAATACTGATGAAAAGAGTATGATGAGTGTTGCTTTGTTTGTAACTAAATTTCAGCATATCACTATGAAATCTCCTAAATTAAGCTCTAGGAGATTTTTTAGACCATACAATGCCTTTTTTAGCTTACACACCTTCCTTTCAGTTACATCAGATGAGAATCCTGGAGGAATATCCATGTATACCTCTTCTTCTAGGTCTCCATGCAAGACGGCATTTTTCACATCTAATTGTTGTAGTGTTGTAGATCCAAGCCAAAGTTAGGTGCACATGATAGAAGGATCCTAACAGAGTTCATTTTTGCAACTGGAGCAAATGTCTCCTAATAATCAATGTCATGTCTGAGTATATCCTTTCGCAACCAATCTTGCTTTTAATCTCTCCACTGACCCATCTGGCTTTTGTTTCCATATGCATCCTATTGTTTTTTTACCTTTTGGAAGAGTAACAAGCTCCCAAATATCATTTTTCTTTGGAGCATTCATTTCTTTTATCATGACCCCTTCCAGTTACAATCATGTATAGCTTCTTGCCACTTTTTAGGAATGGAAATAGAAGACAAGGAAGAGACAAAGGAATAATATGTAGGAGATAACAAATCATGAGACAAAGTTAGAAATAGGATGTTAAGTACATTCCTTTAACTCCTTTCTTAACTGCAATAGGAAGATGAAGGTCAAAAACAATACCATTCACTGGATTAGCCGATGGATCTGGATCATTATCAGATGATTGACATGGTAATGGAAGGATGCCTTTCTGTTTTTTGAGAGTAAATTTGTAGGTCTGATTTGTCTAGTCGTCTTGATGGCTCCCCCTCAATCTGAGTATGCCCCTCATCTTGTTTACTAGCAATGTTAGGAATGGAAAGAGTAGACTTCCCTTGAACGGGAGCTGAGGAGGCCCTTGAATGGGATAAGCGGAAGGCGGAGAAAAACTAGGTGTTACAAATTTTGAATTCATTGACGAATCCCCCACGTGAAGAAATGAGGAGGAGTCTAAAAGATAATATGAAATTGTTTCCTAGAAAGTAACATCATGGCTAATAAAGACACGTCTTGATGGAGGATGATAATATTTATAGCCTTTTTGGGTAGCTGAGTACCCAATAAAGACGCATTTAATGGCGCGAGGATCAAGTTTGTCACGTGCGGGGTTAGTGTCATGGACAAAACATACACAAAAAGGTGCAGTGAGGTAAAAAAATTGAGGATGAAGAGGGAATGAGATACTGAAACTGGAAATTAAGAATACTAGAAGGGAGACGGTTAATTAGGTAGGCAGCAATTAAGATAACATTTGTCCAAAAATATTTTGGAATACGTATAGTCAACATAATGGAGCGAGCAACCTGAAGAAGACTATTTTTCCTTTCTAAAACCCCATTTTGCTCAGGTGTCTTAACACATATAGTTTAATGGATACCACGAGTAGAAAGGTATGTCTGAAATGGACCGTCAGGATATTCTTTACCATTGTCACTATGTTCTTTGCATTAAATTGGGTTTGAATCATTGGTGAAACGATTTGAAGCATTCAAATACTTCATTTTTGTGACGGAGTAAATAAACCCAAGTAACACGAGAAAAATAATAATGAAGGTGACAAACCAACGATAGCTTGAACGAGAACTAACACGGGAGGGTCCCAAACATCAGAATGGATGAGAGAAAAAAGAACATCGTTGCGATTATTATTACTAGCAAGATAGGTTGATTGTTTGTGTTTGACCAATTCACACGGTTCACAAAAGAACTTGTCCCTACTACATTTCTTTTTTTCTTTGCTAGACTAGGAAACAAGTGTTCTAAAACACCAAAAGAGAGATGACCTAAATGTTTGTGGCATTGATGTAATGTTTCAAGAGGAGAAATAACAGAAATATGAAGAACCTGACTAAGCGAGGCAAATTCATTCTCCAAAACATAGATGCCATCTCGAGCCTTACCACTGCCAATCATCTGTTCGGTAGCCAGGTTTTGGCAATGAGAAGGAAAAAATATTTTTGAACAGGAGAGACTTGGCAAATTAGCAGTAAAAGAGCGTACATGGACATATGAGAGAGTTAGAGTTGGATAGGGGCAAGAGAGCTGTCAATGACTCGAACAGTGACCTTGCTTGAACAATGCCGATAAGTGTGAAGCAAATCAAACGAACCAGTCATGTGTTCAGATGTTCTGGAGTCAATGATCCAAGAACAAGATGTAACCATAGTTATCAAGGCGCCAAATCGAGGCAAGGTAACAACCGGGAGCTTAAACGTTTAGTCGACAAGGCGCCTTACTAGGCGTCCACAAGTCGTTAACAATGTAAATTTTATACATATAAAATTATATATATTTAACATTTATATGAATATTTATATATATATATTTCTAATGATTTATCATATTCAAAATGCAGGTTATAGCATATCAAATCACAAAAAGCGGATTCAAATTATATAAATGGTGATGCATCACATATCAAATATAAAAAAATTGAGCAGCAACACTAACAGAATATAAAAAATTACCATGTCATATTAAAAAAGCATACCAATTACCATATCAATTAGCAACATATTATATCATATTCATTATTCAGCAACAAAGTCATAAGTCAACAAAGAGTCGTGAGTTAACAAAGCATAACAATATCATTTATATTATATATCATATATATATATAAAAAATTAGCACATGACGACTGACTAAGTAGAATAGACAGGCAATAAAAAAATAAAAAAAATTGGGCAACATGTCAACAAAGCCGGAAATAAAGATAGAAAAAAAAATTGGGCAGCATGTGAACAAACTCAACACAGCAGAATATATACCCAAAAAGAAGAATAAAAGAAAGAAAAAAAAAAGGACGGAGCAGAACTCAGAAGAGAGAAAAAGAAGAACAGTAGAAGAAGAGTAGAATAGTAAAAGAAGCATACCTTGAAAAGTGTGTAGATCGCGATTCGCGAGCTGCCGGAGTACGAGAGTAGTCGACGTCGATAAGTGCTTTCTCCCTCTCTATTGCAGATTTGTAATCCCTTTCTCCCTCTCTGTTGCTCCGTTTCTCCCTCTCTGTAGTCTATGCTTGCTGGCTTGTTGTGAATAGCGAGCGATCGAACGGTCCATTAGGTTTTAGCTGCTATTTTTTTTACCCAGTTAACTTCGGGTTGAATCAAATCCGCAATAACCAAGTCGAACGTTTTGCTCGTCAGTCGTCCAAGTTGTTACGTAGTCGTCCAAGGCATCGCCTTCGAACGTTTTGCTCGTCAGTCGTCCAAGTTGCTACGTAGTCGTCCAAGGCATCGCCTTTAGTGGCTGAGCACTCGCCTTTCTAACCTCCAACCAAGTCGTCCAAGCACCTTCAAAAATTCCACCGCCTGGACGACTAAGCGTCGCCTAGGCGACAACTTGATAACCCTGAATGTAACAATGGAAGTTGATATACTTGAATATGCAAAATGGGGGGAGTTAGAGGAGGCTGAACTGGAATCTATCAGTTGAAGGCTAGCCATTTTTTGGAGAGAAAGTGGGCTTGCTGTTGGGTCTGTGCTAGAAGGAGTAGTAGAGATATATGGCACTTCAGATGGTGCAGACTCGGCCATATAAACACTAGAACCACGACCACCTCCATGACTTCGAGGAGGATTACCACGACCTTGCCTTGGCTTTGCATGAAGTTTGAAACAAGTCTCCTTGGTGTGCCCGGGTGTTTCACAATACTCGCACAAAAGACTATCCTTCCAGTCCTTAGAGACAGAATTGGAAGGTTTAACCACAACTAAGGCGGAGTGATCGGTTGAAGTTTGAACCATAGCATGTTGACGACTTTCCTCACGCTGAACACGGGCATGAGCATCCTGAAGTGAAGGGAAAGGATCTTGTTCTATTAGCTGTGCCCGAATTTGATCATAATCCATAGTGAAGTCAGAAAGAAAATCAATAATTCGATCCTCTTCCACAAGCTTTTGATAAGCCTCTACATCTTTGGTACACTGAGCAGGGTAAATTGTATAATGATCTAACTCTTGCCATAATGGTGTAATCTCAGAGTAATACTGAGCTACTGTTTTCTCTTTTTGTAATGTCTCCCGCACATTTTTGTGAAGTTCAATTTTTTTTGACACATTACCGGATTGAGCAACTGTGGTCTAAATCTGAAAAGCTGTTGGCAAGAACAAATAACTTTTACGGATATGAGGTTCCATAGAGTTATATAACCAAGTCTTAACCATGGAGTTATCGGAATCCCAGTCCATCATATGTCGGATCCGTTTCAGCAGGGTTTGTAGACTTGCCATTAATAAAATTCTGCATTTTGTTAGCTTTAATTGATAATAAAGATGCTTCAGACCAAGTCAAATAATTTGTACCATCCAATTTAATGGGACTAAGTTGTAAGGAAGAATTAAGCCCATTTTGGCTTGACTGGCTTCCTCTAACATTACTACTAATTATTATAGTATAATGAGAGTCACTAGCTTCAGTCATTATACCACTAAGAGATTAGTCAACAACTGGATGCCCCACTACAATTAAATTGTAACCAGACTTCAAATAATAAGCTAAGAGGGTAAAAAAAATTAATATTGTAAAGTTGGGTCCAGAGGTATGAACCAGATGTGGGCTTGTTTAGTAAATCAAGATGACTCACTTGTATACAACTATTGGATTACAGGTGGGTTGCTTAGCAAATAAGTATGTTGCTCATAATATACCAGGAGACATGTGGGCTGGGTAATAAATGAACATGACTCAAATTTGAAATTGTCAACTGAAGCAAGTGGTACTAGTAAATAGGAGACTGTACTTGGCAGGACCAGAAGATATGCTATATGTTTGTCTTATGGGCAGAATACATTAACCCTGTAAATATCACATACACGGAATTAAAATGCGTATGACCAGAATAGGAATTATAACATAAGCTCATCTTACAGCAGGATATCACAGCCATGCAAATCACACCGGAAAGATCCTCATGATAGTTTGCAGAAGCACAAGAAAACCTACATGCTTACATCTTCATTTTAATGCTTGATTTCTTAGTCAATTCATGACTTAAGCACTTTGGTGTCGGCTAACGTCGGTATTGCAGCATTCCGACGTTAGCCCATGATATATTTGGGACTGATGGTTATAGGTTTGATCTAGATGGATCAAGCTCTGTTACCAACTCAAATATAATGGAGCAAGGAAAAGAAGAATGGAGAGAAAATCGATATAGTTTACTATCTGTTGTATATTTACAGAGATAGTAAGACCATTATATAGGCCAACTACTCTGTGAACAGAGCTACATAATATAGTAGAGTTATGGAGATAGCTTGGGCTACTTCCTTTGAGGGTAGCTCGGGCTACTAACAACAGCTACTGAAGACAAACAGCTTTTTTCTTGGCTTGTCTTGTGTGGGGCTTCTATTCATTAGGTACACGTGCAACCTTCATCGGGTTACATGTGAGGGGGAGTGTCAAGGTATCCCACCTCAAATACCTTGAAAAAGTTTGTCTAGTATATAATGACTAGGGCCAACTCTTCTTATTGCCAATTGCCAATTGCCAATTGGCTGGTAGCTTGATGTTTTAGTATAGTAGATTTGGGCCATTTCATAAATCTAAAACCGAGTATGAGGCCCATGTTTCTTAAATTTGTCCGGCATCACATCTTTTTCAACCACTGCTTTCTCAAAGTTAACTTAATTCTGTCTTTGATATCAATGTCTATTCCTGCTTTGGCAAATACATCACTAGTTCATCAATTTATCCGCGCCAACAAATCTTGATAGTAGAAACATTATTTTTTCCTACTAACTTCCAAATATCACGAGTTTAGGTTTGTTCATCCACACAATATATTTAAGCAAAAGCTTGTTTTTGCTCTGTTGTGTTTGTTATCTTCTTTTATATCTTCCTTGGTATTCCATGTCTTAAATGATACTTCAAACTACAAATGACAGGTCGGTGGATTCGAAAAGGTATATGAAATAGGCCGAATTTTCAGAAATGAAGGCATTTCAACTCGTCATAATCCTGAATTTACTACCATAGAGGTAATATTTCAATTATTTTTGTGTCGGTTAGATCTAGTTCATTAGTTAAGTGTATTTGGAACATGTGATTTATGCTATTGACAAATTATCAGAATTTACAACTTCCTGTTTTCATCATACCACCATTGATCAGTTCAAGTTTTAGCTTGTTTATAGATGTATGAAGCATACTCTGACTATGAAAGCATGATGAACATGGCTGAAGAAATTGTAACTCGATGTGCTCTTGCAGTTCAGGGAAAGCTTATTATTGATTATCAGGTAAGACTCTTTTTTGTTTATGTGTTTTGTGGTGGGTGGGGAATAAGTGACAAGGCGTTGATCCATCAAGGCCTCTTTACAACTAAACATGTTATGTGGATTTTTTTTAAAGATTGTATAGATATACTTTCTTAATGCTTTAATGTATGTATCCAAAGTGGATTTGTTGCCTCATGATTCACCTGAATTGAGTTTAAAAGTTTGACTTGTTATAACTCTTTTTAATTACATATCTTCAGAATATACCTTAATTCTATATATGAATATATCCTCCCCTCTTATAAAATACTGTAAACATATAAGCAGTTGTGGCATGTATGTCAGTTTTGTTACTCTTGTAATGTGTTGAAACTGCATTGCTTTCATTCAGGGTGTAGAGATATGTTTGGAAAGACCTTGGAGGAGGGAAACTATGCACAATCTTGTGAAAGAAGCCACTGGAATTGATTTCACCGAGTTGGGCAGCGATCTTAAAGTGGCTAAAGAAGTTACTCTTAGGGCACTCAATATGGGTCCTGATAATCAAGAAACATATTCAATTGAAGCATGCCAATCTGTTGGCCATGTGCTGAATGAGGTTAAGCTACAATTCTTTGTTCAAAATTGAATATTCATTATATGGATCTGCATATTTTATATAATGTTTCTTGTCGCCTATTTTAGGCACTGGGTGTATAATTCTAATTCTAAATCGAGGAGTCCCTCTAATTGTGCTTTTGTTCTACTCATATCCCTTTTAGGCTTGCCATACATCTATATTTTATGTGGTCATATATATTTACTTTTTTCATCATTTGTGCAGGTTTTTGAGATAGTGGTAGAACCAAAGCTTATACAGCCAACTTTTGTTTTGGACTATCCCATTGAGATATCACCTCTAGCTAAGCCACACCGAAGGTACTGAAGCTTGTTTAAATAATTGGTTTGGTGCTGCAACGCCACATACTGAATGTGTTTCACCTCAATGCATCCATATATTGAAGAATTTCTTATACTTTCTCCTGGACTTTTACGGTAGAATTAGACCAAGGCTTGAACCGAGTTTATTTATAGCTTAAGATATGCCTTGTCCAGTATGGTTAGAGATGCTAGGTTCACCAGAACTAGTATCTTACGAACTGAAAATACATCTTAGTTGGTAGGTTTTTATAAAATTTAGTATGTCTGTGTCCAGTGGTTCTCTTATGTTCAAAGCTCAGAACAAACTTTGTCATTTCTATAAATGATCAGAGAATGTTATTAACTGTAATCGTGAAAGTTCAAATTGTTAACTCAGGATCATTGTAGTTAGTTAAGCTTGCACTGCTAATATTTAGAATAATTTTGTAGGCAAATGGTTATGATAATACACCCTTGTTTCTAAGTTAGTTGTCACCAAATTATATGTTAAAATGCTTGCATGAGGTTGTTAAATTATGATTGAGATCTTACTCAGGTACATTTTGTAACTAGAATCTTTCCCACTTTCTCCCTTTGCTTCTTCCTTTTCTCTTTTGGAGGGTGGAGAGAGGGGGTTGAGTAGCTGGGAGCTGATTTTAAGTACATTGCCAGATGCTGCATTGTCTCTCCTTCTATCATTCTAATTGAGTGGTGGTGCCAGGTCCATTTTGCTAATCCATATGCTATAAGTTTACTTCCTCTTCTTGAGTCTATTGGGCCATGCAAGGGTTTATGATTTTTATGGAAAGTGCTGGTGACACAGTCAGACTTAAAGAGATGTGGAAGGACGTTGAGACGTTTGTTCATCCAAATAGCCTAAATGCCACACATCCAATATAATGAGGACATGCACAATGTTGGTACTGGGTACCAATCAATATGTCATAAAGATCATTCACCTACTAAAGTCACTAGACACCGTTTTATTTATTAATTAAGCTACACAACTTTGTTCTTGAATTCTGACAATGGGATTTGAACATTTTTTGGATTCCCTTTAGTTTCCTTTTTGTGGTGGCATTGGCTAAAGATAATTGCTTTTCCCTTTTATTTTAACGAAGATCAAACATGAAAAACTAAACCTGTTTGAACACTTTATTTGAAAAGGATTAATACAGGTCAGGGAATGTTAGAAGCTTAAAGTAACTAGAAGTGTTGATAAATGTCTATGGACACCAAGTCAAAACTTTTTCAGGGGGAGAGGTTTTGATTAGGTGGAACCTTCGTGTAATAGTGGAAGATTTACTGTCAGATCTTATACTGAGGCCTCAGAGGTACAGAGGTTGGGGTCTTTCACTTTGAGGAAAATTTGGGAGGTTCGGTTCCGAATAGTGTGTTTTTTCTTCATGGACAACAGCCTTGGGAGGGATTCTGACACAAGATTCATTATGAGAAGGGGCGATTTTTGGTTAATCAGTGCTACATGTGTCAGAAGGATTGAGAGTAGGCCGATTACTTGCTGTTGCATTGTGAGTTTGTGAGTAGTTTATGGGCTATAGTGTTTTCTCTATTGGGGATGACGTGGGTGATACCAGTGTAAGTGGTGGATTTTGGGATGCTTGGAGGTGTTCTCGAGGCCTGAAGAATATGAGAGTTATATGGGATATAATTCCGCATTGCCTTTGTTAGGTGCTTTGGAGAGAACAAAATTGTAGATACTTAGAAAACAAAAGAGCAAACCATTGTGCTTATAAAGTTTTGTCTTTGAACCTCCTTTGCTTTTGGCAGAAAGAGATGTATCCGAACGAGGTTGTTCTTTTATTGATTTTGGTCGTAGTTTAGCATTGGAAAATGATGTAATTGTCGTGTGTCTTGGTGTCGGGATTAGTTCCTGCTTTTTGTTTACTTCGATTGTGCATGGGTGGCACCCCCTTGGTGCCTCTTTGGATACATTTCCTTTTACTTGTTAAAAAAATAAAAAAATAAAACAAGCATTGCTATGTTCTTTTCCTGTCTATTGTTGGAAATAAAAAAGGAAGTTGCTTATTTTGTGCATAGCCTGAAAACAGCTTACTCTGAAATACCTAAATAGAAGGTAAAATACCAGCTACTTAAGTGTCTTCCACTTTAAAAAAGAAATAGGTGTTCCTGCTCTGAGTTAAGTTGTTTCTTTTGACAATTAGTGATGCTTTACGGCTAGCACAAGTCAGCATTATTTCCATATGCACTAGTTAGTCCTTTTCATATTTACTCGCATTTTAATCTTTCCATCTCTTATTGAGTTTCTCTTCACCATTGGGTGATCTGTTTTCTGAATTTTAATTGACGCCCTCTCCCTTCAACTTGCTTATGTCCACATCATTTCTCGATTTTGGGTACAACTGCACTCTAATTATCTTGGAAGTTAGGGCCCCTTATTCATCTGTTCAGTCTATAGAGAGGCCGTCTTTTATTCATTTATTAATATCCCTTAAACATCCATTTTCCTTTTGTATTGTTTTGAAGCTCCTCTTTACTCCTTTTGAGTTTTTTTTAATAATTTAATGAATAAATACATGGGTGTAAGAACTGTGTACTTGAAATTAATTATGTGAAGTTCATTCCTGCAGTATGCATGCTTGAAATATTTTTCAGTAGCTTACTCTTTCTACTTCCAATCAGGCATGCAGGCTTGACTGAAAGATTTGAACTATTCATTTGTGGTCGTGAACTTGGAAATGCCTTCTCTGAATTGACTGATCCATTAGATCAGGTATGCATTGAACTTTTTACTATCTCCGTGTGGTACTCAATGATAACCAAAACAACTAAAGAGTTTTCTGCTACAGAAGATTAAGGTTTTGTGTCTGCTGAAATGTTAAATTATAGTGTTTATATCCATCTATAGTACTAACTCCTGAAAATCTATCCAAGACAACTTGATCTTTTTCCTTGCTTGAGCATGGGATTCTGTTTAAATAAAATTAGATTCTTGTTATTGGATGTTCTGCACCTTCCACAACATTAGCCCAATCAGAGGTTCTTATCTCTTGACATTATTATTTCCAACCTTTCTGCTTAGCATGAAAACTGGTAGAGGAATTGGACTGAAAGGCTTTAGCTGTTACAGCTATGTTGTTATGCAACCATGGTCAAGGAAAGAAAAACTCGTTCATTATAACAAAAGGCAATTTGGAAACATACATGGTTTGCTACCTACGAAAGTATGTATGTCACAAGACATGAGATCATTCTTTACACTAGGGACTTGTTCATTGAAGTGATCAGACCGACATAAGTTCAGTTGAATTACTAAAAATACCCGTGAGCTAAATTGTGACAATAAGACTAATCCTTTTATTTTTTTTCCTAGTTAAATGTGTTGTATCCCGAAAAGACAGATTAGCTCCTTCGCGAATTCTTACCTAGGATCATGCAAATTAGCTATTATAAGCTCACCTCTGACAGTAGAATTTTGTGAACTTTTTCTTTATATATCGTATAATATCTTTTGCTTTCCCATTCTTCTGCTATGCATACTTGAACTCAAGTGGGGAGAGTTTACTGAGTACTAAGTTTTCAGTGCACGAATGCTTTATGTTTATAGTGCTGTTTCTGCATAGTTTATCCATACACGGGCTATGCTCCTTTGGTGTATCCTAGTGTACTTAAAATTTATTTATAAAAGAAAATGTAAAATGGTGGCAGAGAGGACGCTTGGAAGAACAAGTGAGACAGCACAACAAAAAGAGAGCGACAACAGTTTCAGAAGTGGCATCTGCAGAAGAGGAAGCAAAGAAAAGTAATGATGACTCATATGAAGTGACTCTTGATGAAGACTTTCTGACAGCTCTTGAATATGGGATGCCTCCAGCTTCAGGAATGGTACGTGTCTATAATATCTTTATTAATGTTATATTGGGGATGTCCTTGGCAAAAATAAAGGCTATCTAGTTACATCTAGTGTGTCACTCTAGAGAAGTTATCTAGAGGACCATGTAAAATGACTTGGTTTAAATTAGTGAGTGGCACCTTTGGAAATATGTGCATTTGATTTTATTTGTTGAATATTACCATTTTAAAAAAGATGACCCTCCTAATTTAACTACGTTGTTTTGTATGATCATCTAGATAACTTTCTAGAGTGACCCACTAGATGCATTTACATACCTCCCTTTTGCATTTGCTGAACATACACAAAATTATAGGAATACAATTATATATGATTCCAAGATTTATTTGTAACTTTGTATGACTCAGATTTTATAGTATAGGAATACATGCTCATTAAATACACTATAGTCTCGCTCAAAACAGTTTATCATATTGCTGGTGTTTTGGAAGGAGCAAAACACTTGTGCTCTTGTTCTTCTTACATCTGTCCAAATAATTCCACCATGAATAGTTTTTCAGTGACAATCTCCTTGTACTTAAAAAACGAAGTACAGTTGTATTGCACTTTTTACTTCTACTTGCTCTCATTTGGAGACCACGATACTGTTTGTTAAGATTTCGGTCTCTAGTTAACTTCCCATGATGACTAGTTAAAATGTTATTACTGTCATAAAAGGTATTAATACGCGCTAAAACTGCATTATCCAATACATATTTTTCCACGGACTTGCATTGTGTTCTAGTAAAATTGCAATCCAACAGGTCAAGTGTTCAAAACAGCTGGTGATATTATATATCCTCTTCCTAATCAGTACCTAATGATAAAACTTCATTTCCAGGGACTTGGAATTGACAGGCTAGTAATGCTTCTCACAGACTCTGCTAGTATTCGTGATGTTATTGCTTTCCCAGTTCTCAAGATTCAGCCGTAGTGGTACATAAAGCTGGTGGATCCGGTTTCTACAAGATTAGCTACATGTTTGAAGGTTGATGTGGGGTTTATTTTTGTGGCCTTTCTATTTAACATGACAATGTCACATCATGAAAGTTTTGCCCATATATAGAGATTCTTCTTTAAGAAAAAAAGAATGAGCAAGAAAATAAAATGGAAATGAGCTTCTTTTTGGTGTACATCTATTTCAGACTTGCTCCATTAGTTTCTAATCTATATTTTAACCATAGCAGCTGAGTGAAATTTTGCTTAAACTCTATGGCACGATTTTAGTATTTTGATTTGTAGAAGATACTTCACAGATTTATCTCATTGTTATGAGACATGTTAAAAAAAGAAAAAAAATCTCAATTTTGGTTTATTATTACATATATTCTCCGGTTGGGTGTTTTGACGAGAGTCTGCAAAAGTTTTGTGCTGAATTACGTTTCCAACATATGTCAATCATGAATTACGATTGTGACACGTCAATGAGATTGGATTGGATTGTATAGCAGATAATTACTGCGAGTTTTGACAAGTTTGTAAAAGTTTTGTGCTGAATTACAATTGTGACATATGTCAATCGATTGAATAGGAGATAATTACCACTAATAATTACTTACGTAGTATTAATACATAAAGTTGCAAGATGTATTATTTTCCTTTTGCTAGTCTTGCAAATTTGAGTAATCAAACCCTCATTGAGCAAGAAAAGTGGGGCGAATGCATGCGGCCTGAAGGTGAAGATCTCGTGAAGGAACTTTGTCAACTTTACTTGAAAATGAGGCTAGTCCGATCCATCTGAACTGCCATTAATGAGATAAGAAAGATAAATACGAGGAGCCAAAATACTCTATGTTCCATCTCTTTTTGACTTTTTATAATCTACTTATATAATTGTAAAGTTCAAAGATAAGGTAAACTTATTTATCAAAAATAATAAATTTTATAGTTGATAACTTTTTTGAATGTATACAATGGTGTTTTTAACCAAAATCAAATGTATACAATATACAAAAGAGAATGTTGTGGAATTATCAAATTATTGTGTGAAAATATCATTTAATTTTTATTTTGTATATTTATTTATTAAGTGAATTGACAAATTAAGTAAAAAGTTGACATATACGACTGGTGTTGGGGATCTCATTCTTTACCTTATTCTTTCATGGCACAAGAATACTATTTGCTTATTCCTAAGAAATTATATTTTTATATAAATTTTCTTCACATAGAAGTAGAACCCATCTACTAGCGAGAAGAAACAAGTGAAAATATTAATCTTTTATATAAAATTATCAATTCAATAATAATAATAATAATAGAAGAAGAATAAATTGATGATCTCACAACACAAACTTGTCTTTACATTCTTCCACAGGACCACAGGGCCCAGTCTCAACCTTATTCTTGTTTTCTCTCTCTTATAAACATACAAGCAAACAAGTCATCTGCATGCATTGCTCTCTAAATCTTCAAGAAGCCTATTAATTACCCACAATATCTAGCTAAGTATTCTTGCACCTGTCCTGTTATATGTATATATCCATGTCTGTATCTTCATATTTATTGAGTTGGTTTTGTTTTTTTGTCTTTTCTTGAATCTATATAAGCAGCCTTATGTGGGATTTGGTTGAAATTGGGAAGAACTACATAAATTTATATATATAGAGCATTTTTGTGAGTAAACCCAATATAGAAAAAAAAATTGAGGAAGAAAAATGGCACAGAGGAAAAGGATGGAGAATCCTGTTGTTGTAGATGAATCAATTGATGGGGGTGGATTGGAGTCCATTTTCCAAAAAACTGCTGCTGAACTCGCTAGGCTCCACTCCCTATCTCACAACAAGAAGATTGCTTTTGATGCTGGCTTAAAGAATGCTTATGTGAGTACCCATTTCTCCTCAAAATTTCCCCTTTTTGATTCCCTTTTATTTTGGTTCAATTTAATATATTTTTTGGGTGTAGGGTTTGATGTTCACTGAATTTCAGTACCCATTTGGGGTTTAATGTGATTTTTCTTTTTGAAACCTTTAAAGCTTTGTGTGTCTATGTTCATTGTAATTACTTTGTTTATAATGAATTTACAATTGAGTAAATTCATTATAATGTTAATTAAATTAGCATGCTTATGGACTCTCATTTCAGTTTTGTTGCTCTGATTTTCCTTTTTGGGGATTGTAAGTCTAATTTCATGTCATTTTCCCTTTGTGAACCAACTTCTTGTAGCATCTGAATTGGTTTCCTAATAACTATGTAATGTTCACACAGGAGTACCATATGCAATTAAGAAAGGTCTAGGATACCATTCTTTCGGCTGCCAAATGTGGTGTACAATGTATAACCTTTCATTCCAAATGGGAAGATATAGAGTTCAAGCCCTACCAGTAATCTGTTTGTTGCATATTAATTGTTAGAAAATTAAAACAAAAGAAGAAAAATTTCTTCTTTTAGTATGTTTGCAGTCAGAGCATTATTTGTGATGCTTATATGGTATTGTGGTTAGATAAGATGCAAGTATAAATTTTACGTATGCCTTAATTAAATATTTATCAATACAGCATATATGATTTTGTAAATATATATAATCGTCACCATTTTAACTGGCTTAAAGTTCGCTAATGTATTTCTTTTTTAGGGGTTATGATCTACCAAATAACTACTCGGCCCATGATCCATTAAAGATTGTTCAGATCATATTCTAATGTTTGTTCCTTTTGCAGGAGAGAGCGTACGAGTGGATCCAATTACAGATGCAAGATGGAAAATCCATTACTGCAGCTGACATGTCTGCCTATCTGCAGGTGCTTAAGAAAGTTCATTACCTTCTTTATTATGCGTCTATTCTTCAACAGGATGCTTATGCATATATGCGATTCTCTTAAAATATGATTAATATAAGCCGTGTTAGAATTATTATTACGTGTTTCCATTTGTCCAAGCTAAACGTTTATCAAAGCAATGAAACTTTTTATATGATTATTAAAGCCAAAACTCTATAATTAATAAAGTTTGAGACCAATTGTACTATAAACCATTACATGTAATATGTATAAGAAGATTTCTCAAAGGTCTTGAGGGGCAATGGCCCATCTTAGAATACATGTGGCTTCGCCCTTGGCAGTGTTTGATGTTGCCAATTCCCTTCATTCTGCTTAGGAAAGTTACTCTTATATAATGTCTCCTAACTAGTTTGTTGGGATTATCTTCCTTAGAAACCACCAATCTTGTCAAATAATTTGGATATGTGCAGACTCACTTGAATTGTGTCAGGTCCTTGTTGAAGCCTAACTAGAAAATAAGAGAGAAACAAAGATAGAGATAGAAATAAGAGAGAATCTAGAGAGAATAAGGGAGGAAGAAGGAGAAGAGTGATTTATCACCGAGTTCGTGAGACTGAGAGAGATAGAGACAGAAAGCTTAACTAAGTTTTTCTAATTTCATTCACAAATTGCATATATATAGCTACTAAAATGCTGAAAAGTGTAAATACTCGTAACTTACACCACTCTCTTATCCTACACACAAGCTAACAATCTCCATGTGCACACATGTGTATACAAAATATATAATTCTAGAATAAACTAACTATTTTAGTTATTCCCAGTTTATCCTCTTTCTTATAATCCTGACATTCCCTTCTTCCCCTTGAGAGATTTCATGTCCTCATGAACGAAGTATTAAGTCTGGATAGTTAAGTTTAAGGAGATCTCCCTTTTTGATCAACCCCCGGTAGCTGGGTGTTGATTTGTGCTGCCTCCAAATGCCTTTTTAGTTGTGAGACATGAAAGGTGGGATGTATCCTTGAAGTGCTTGAAAGCTCCAGTTTGTATGCAACAACCCCATATTTTTCTAGAATTTTAAAAGGCCCATAGAATTTTGGGACTAGTTTCATATTCTTCCTTATTGAAACTGAACTTTGTCCGTAAGGTTGTAGCTTCAGGTATACCCACTCACCAACCTCAAAAATCCTCTCAATTCTTCCCTTATCAGCATGACTCTTGACTCTTTATTGAGCCTTGACTAAGTTTTCCTTAATTTCCACCTGTTGTTGTTTCTCTGCAAGAATGTCCTCAACTGTTGCAATGTTAATACTAAATTTTGAGAGCATGCTCAGGTGTATAGGGTCATGTCCATAGAAAATTTTGTATGGGGTTGTTTGTAGAGAAGTGTGGAAAGTGGTATTAAACCACCATTCTGCCATAGGTAGTCAAGAGCTCCATTATTTTGGTAAATGACTGCACATACTTCTTAGGTATTCTTCCAAACATTGGTTTATCCTTTCAATGCTCCCATCACTTTGAGGATGATAGGAAGTACTGATGTGGAGCCTTGTTCCTTCAAGTTTAAATAGTGTCTGCCAGAAGTCACTAAAAAATATAGGATCCCTATCACTTACAATGGAGCTGGGAAGGCCATGAAGTTTAAAGAGGTTCTCAAAAAATAATTGGGAAAATGTCTTGGCAGAGATTGGATGACTGAGAGGTAAGAAATGAGAGCTTCTGTTATACCTATTTGTAATAACCCAAATAACTTCATAGCCTTTGGAGTTTGGGAGTCCACTGATAAAAATCCATAGCTATGTCCATCCAAGGTTGATTAGGGATGGGTAATGGTCGGAGCAGCACAGGGTTTCTCACATTTTCATGTTTGAAAAATTGACAAATAGGGCACTCAGCCACCCACTTTGTGATATCATTTTTCATTCCTAACCAATAGAAATATTGCTCTATCCTTTTTAAAGTGGCCCTTACCCCTGAATGACCCCCCTACTCCCTTCTTATGGAGTTCTTCAAATTTTTGTCTTATTAAGTCTCTTTAAAATCCTATTACCCATTCCCTCAGTACTTTAGCATACCATGGACTAGCTCAAACTCATTAGGCTGAACTATAACCTGGGAAATATTATTTTCACCTTCTTAGCTTTCAACAATCTTGGACATCCATGTTGGCTGGGTTATTGTCAAATAGTTAAGGTCTACACTTCTTTGAAAGTTGGTCCATATTCCATTCCTAGTTGTGTAGGTTATTGTAGTTCATATGTATTCCTCCTAACTATTTAAGCCATGTGGTTCCCAAGATAACATGATATGACTGCAACTTAATGATCCACGTGTGCTAAAATTGTGGGTGTCAAAATTCCATGTAAACTCAGGGTACCATGCTTTACTATAAGGCTCCTCACCATTAGGAAGGTTAATAGTAACTGGGTCAATAGGTTGCATAAGACAGTTTTGTGCCTTGGCAACATCTTCACTTAGAAAATTTAAGGTACTACCACTATCCATTAACATCATCAGTTGTTTCTTTCACTTTTTCCTTTGTGAATTAGGACTTAGCCCCCATTTGCCTCTTCTTAATGTTGCATATTACACAAGGTAACTTTCCCTTTTAAGTTTATCATTCTCCTTTGTTTGGGTAGGCTCAAGTTCTTCATCAAACTGGGGAGGTCCAGAGTATTCCACAAACTCTTGAGAGTCCTTACAGTTTTAGAAATCCTCACAAGTGATCATGAAATTCTAAGGAGCCTTGCATTGGTGACCCATGGTGTACTTCTCATCACAATAATGACATAGGCCTTAGGCATTTATCTCATCTCTTTGAGTTGTAGTAACAGGTGTAGGCTTGTTTAGGTGAGCACAAGAGTTTTGGTTGTTGGTGGTGCAGGGAGGTCCTTTTTGTAGCTGAGCTTAGTGTTGGTGTGGTTAGGTTGTGGTTTAGGATAGTTGTGGGTGTTGGAAAGTTTAGGAATATGACTCTCATAGAACTTGGCTTGTTTGAAGGCTTGGGATAGAGTTTCTGAGTCAAGCAACTTTACCATTTTTTTGGTTTGATCTTTCAATCCACCAACAAAGTTCCCCACAAAGAAGTCCTCAGTCAAGTGAGGCAACTTCTCAAGTAGTCTCCCCTTATGCCTTTCAAACTCATCATAGTATACATTCACAGTTCTTACTTGGTTCAACAACTTGAATTGTTCATATATATTTTCCACACCTGCCTCAATGATCCTCACTGTAAAATCATTTGCAAACTCCCACCAAGTAAGCCCCTCTTCGCCATTTGTACTAATATTTTGGAGAACCATGGAGGTGCATGCCAGCTATGACAATCCTCCTATGAGAATGAATTCCATATATGCCAAAATACTCCTCGCAATCCTGTAACGCTTTTAGCATCATCACCCTCAGGGAACACCAATTTAAGATGTTTAAGTTCTCTCTCTTCTTCACCATTATCATCATTTTGGTTTGTCCTCCATTGAGCATCATCTTCTAAATGTTTCCTTGCTTTTTATTGCTCAGCATGCCTAAGGCTTCTAAAGAAGCCCTTATCTCTCCTTTGCCCCATATGAACATGTCTCTTGTCCCTTTCATTATCCCCAAAAGGATTTTCAAACCTGTCATCATTATGTGGCTCAACAGTTCATTCATACCTTCCATGAAGTGGTCCATTTCCTCATCAATGAGTTGTAATTTCTCATTGGTGTATTCTTTGTAGTTTATGAAATCTTGTTGTAACATTTGTGAAGGACCAACTATATTTATAGAGAGTAGAGAGAAAATGAGTCACATAATAATTGTGATTCCGAGTTTGAAAATGAATTCAAGAAGTAGTAACACTACTTGAGTAAGAGTAAGTGAGCTGGAGTAGCTATTTAAGTGAGAAGTGGACTTCCTTAGTGAACAAGCTGAGTATCTCAGGCCAAACAAGTTTAAACTCAACTAACTAGAGTTTAGTTGAATTTTTATGAGTTAATGAGCACACAAATGAAGTTATAGCATCAAAGGATCAAAACTAATATTAACACGAGTTAACAGAGTAATAACAAACACTAATATTAGCACATAAGCAGAAACTGTTTAGTTTTTTTTTTTTGGAATTTTGAAACAATTGAAAGGCTCTACGATCGTAGACTGGAACATATAAGACTCTACGATCGTAGAACGGAACAACTTATAAAATTCTACGATCGTAGACTGAAACAACTTGTAAGACTCTACGATTGAAACGACTTGATATGAATCACCTAATACAAACAAAACATATCAAACAAAACTAACTCATAGAATATGGAAAAAATTTACTGACAGAGAAGATCAAGCAAATTGTGAATTAAAATATGTGTGGGTGATGTTGTTAATGAGTTTTATGGAATGGGCTATCTATATGTGGCAGGAACGAGTTAGATGGAAGTGTTTAATATTTGAAATAAGTGAATTAACACTTGAATTTGCTGAGTTGCAGGTACGTTGAAAAACACAGTCTTCGAGGCTTGTTTTATGCTGTTATGAGGCATAAATATGCAATTGTTGCCGATGGTTTTGTGCTGGTTCTAAGTAGTATTTGAAGGATGGAAGAAGGTAGAAGAGATAAAATTCAAATATAAGGGTATAGAAGAAGAAATCAGAGGTTGAAGATCGAGAAGAACAGAGGATCTAGAGGAAGAAGATGATGAGTTTGGATAGAACTTGAGCTCTGATACCAATTTGTTAGGAAGCCTAACCAAAAAATAAGAGAGAAACAAAGATAGAGATAGAAATAAGAGAGAATCCAGAGAGAATATGGGAGGAAGGAGAAGAACTCAGTGATTTACACTGAGTTCGTAAGACTGTGAGAGATAGAGAGAGAAAGCTTAAATTTCATTCACAAATTACATAATATTCAAAAGCTTGGGGGTTACTCCACCCATTACATGCATATATATATATACGGAAAGCTTCAAGAGCATAATCCTTAAATAGCACAACGCCTTAAATAGCATAATTTTATCAAAACGACGTAGTTTTGATAAGACGCGGTGGCATTTTTGTAAATACGCGGTGGCATGGTATTTACAAAAATGCCACTGCTGGCCCTCCAAAAACTACGTGCTTTTGATAAAATTATGCTATTTAAGGCATTATTCTATTTAAGGATTATGCTCTTAAGCTTTCCCCTGTATATATATATATATATATATATATATATATATATATATGTAGGAGAGAGAGAATCGGATCTAAAACATACATCTTAAATAACACACCTCTTTTAAATAACATACCTTTATTAAAACTATGTCGTTTTAAAGATTCTTTTAAAAAAACAAAATAATATTAAAAGAGAGTGGTTCCACTTGTTTTCCTTTTATTTACAAAAATAAGAGAGAATCCAGAGAGAATATGGGAGGAAGGAGAAGAACTCAGTGATTTACACTGAGTTAAATAAAAACTAATGAGAGATAGAGAGAAAGCTTAAATTTCATTCACAAATTACATAATATTCAAAAGCTTGGGGGTTACTCCACCCATTACATGCATATATATATACGGAAAGCTTCAAGAGCATAATCCTTAAATAGCAACGCCTTAAATAGCATAATTTTATCAAAAGCACGTAGTTTTGATAAGACGCATGGCATTTTTTTTTGTAAATCTGCGGTGGCATGGTATTTACAAAATGCCACCGCCCCTCCAAAACTACGTCGTTTTGATAAAATTATGCTATTTAAGGCATTATTCTATTTAAGGATTATGCTCTTGAAGCTTCCCGTATATATATATATATATATATATATATATATACACACACACACACACACATAGAGAACGGATCTAAAACATACATCTTAAATAACACACCTCTTTTAAATAACATACCTTTATTAAAACTATGTCGTTTTAAAGATTCTTTTAAAAAAACAAAATAATATTAAAAGAGAGTGGTTCCACTTGTTTTCCTTTTATTTACAAAAATGTCACCCGCGACCCCACTTGTTTTTTAAAACAATATTCAAAACGACGTAGTTTTAATAAAGATATGCTATTTAAGAGAGTATGTTATTTAAGAGGTATGCTTTAGATCCGTCCTCTCTCTCTCTCTATATATATATAGTTACTAAAATGCTGAAAAATGTAAATACTCCTAACCTACACCACTCTCTTATACTACACACACAAGCTAACAACCTCCATGTGCACACGTGTATACAAAATATCTAATTCTAGAATATACTAACTATTTTAGTTATTCCCAACTACCTTCTTTCTTATAATGCTGACAAATTGTGTTTTCCTTTTTATTTCATTGTATGCTTAAGCTTTCTCTGAATAGCTATGAGGATTTCCATGTAAATTTGCGTTATACTTAACTTCATGAATAAATTGTGCTTTTAAAGGTGGCATTTCTTGGCTGTTCCAAGCAGCTCATGTTTAGATTTTTGTTGCAGAGCAGTTGAATTACATTTGAATGTATTTATTGTTTGCGGTAAAATGCCCTCAAATGTGTTTATGACCAAAAGAATGTTCAGATTAACATATAAACGATATGATGAGTAAGGTGTTACCTCCAAAACTGTTCAAACACATAATAATGTTTACTTTATAATACCCCCACCCCCACACCCCCACAATTTTTTTGTTTTAAAGAAAATAAAAAATAAAATTAGTGCTTGATTTTAGGCCGCATGACTTAGTTTTATTTCAAGAAATTATGGCGCTTAGTGGAGAAAACAAGGAAAGAAAAAAAGACATTCCTTGACATAATTATCTTTCAAAGTTGCACCGATTTATTAGACCTTAAATTTCTATGTAGGAAGAACTTTTAAGTTTCATACAAAGAGTTAAGAATTTATTGTTGTGAAGTAAACGATGGGTTATGGAGCTTACTGTATGTAGAAAATGGGAAACACTAGTGTATCAAGGTAATATCCACATAGGATATGGTTGATTAGAAGATGGACGAGGTGCTATTGCATCAGGTAGAAAAACTCTACCCCTGAGGTTAATTGCCTCTTGAGAGATTTAAAAACTCTATTCTTGGGGTGAAATGTATCGAGAGAGATAACTTTTAAGTTATGAGGGTTGCCCCGTAGAGCTGTATGGAACTGAGGTTGAATATGATGTTAGCATTGCATTCTTAGTGAATTTGGCATATTGCTTTATGTTAAAATTTGGCAGGATTTTTTTTTAATTTTTAATTTCTTTAATATGTGGACTCATGTTTAGTCTCTGTACTCCAGTCTTGAGAGAATTAGAAAACTTGGTGTCAGACTTGAATATCCTAGGCAAACATGGCTTGTAAATAGAAATTCCACTGTGATATAATTTAAGTTGGTTTGTTGCCATCAGACCATTTGTAATTCCAAATTTTGTTTTTGTTTTTGTTTTTGTTTTTGTCTCTTTCCTTTACTCATGGAATAATGGTTTCGGGATATCCTTTCCTTCCAAGTTTTTGAAAGCCAGGGTTCCAGCCAATCTTTTCCCCATGATTTTTCATACATTATATTTTTATCCAACTTGAACTAGGGGCAAGTGAATCTAGATTGGATAAACTTGAGAAACTCTTAAAGCAAATATTTTTCAAACTTTGTATTATGATTTATTAAGTGTATGTTTGGCTACACAGAGTTTGGAGTTTGTTAGTATAGAAGCAGATTATTTTAAGCACAATTTATTTAACTCACAAACGCAACATTTGAGAAAAAAATGGTGCAGTGCGTTTGGAGGTCCAAGCGCTACCACCGGAAACGCTAGACGGAACAAACTCCAAGTCAGTCTAGTCTGGCCTGGTCATCTTCCTTTTTCACTATCCATGTGATCTCAATGGTGACTGACCCGTGCAACTTGTTTTGCAGAACAAGCTGAGTGATAGTATGCTCAATATGCAGCAGCTGCTGGAACAAATGGCTACTGGACCTCAGCAGACTGGAGCTCTGAATGAAATGAATGATAATGCATCTGATTCTCCTTCTCAAGACCAGGAAATCGAAACTATCTCCTAGAATACATTTCATTATATATAGTTGGTTTTGTTTCATCTCTTTTACTGCTTAGACCATCTCCTTTTTACAGACTACAGTTTCATACAAACAGAAAAAATTACTGATGGTCTTTTTTGCAGTTTTTTTCTCTTTGTTTAAGATGTTTAGTTTCAATTGAAGAGAAGAAATTTAACTGATCATATATATAGTCTAGAATATCTGACCAAAATACTAGACAAGGGTTGGTTTCATCTGAAGAAAGCTAACAAAGAAGCTTAAGTTGTAGGTTCATAAGCATCTCCCTAGTAGCTTAGATTTCTTCTTGAAAAACCAAGAAACATTTCTAAAATGACGACATTTAAGAATAATTTTATTTTTCCTTAGAATTGTAATTATATATATATATATATATATATATATATATATATATATATATATAGAAAGGATCGGTGAGGACTCTCGCATTAGTTTTTTTAAACAACTAAAAAAAAGTTTAATATTTTATGGGCGAAATTTTTTCATAATATATATAGTTTTTTGGGTGTGATTTGGATACATATATAACAAACTCATTGGTATATACGCGTGAGGAGTCTCTCACTTTTGATCCGGACCACTATATATATATATATATATATATATATATATATATATATATATATATGCTCTCTGTGACCGAGGCACAAGTGGTTGCAAACAAGCTGTCCAAACGGGCCCTAACAAGCAGCAGCAGCAGCCTGAGCCTGTTATAATTGATTGGCATATATACATCCCATATGCTATTTTATTTTTAGAAATATTGGATGTAGGTAGGGTATTATGATGCATGCATGTAGGGCACAGTAGCGAGAGTGAAGGAGCTTTTGCCTCCATAATCAGATACACAAGGGCATGTGCTTGTCCCAACCATGGGGGAAAAATAAAGAAAATAAGAAAGGAAGGGTAATTTTGGAATCAGCCCTTTTAAAAATTTACCTTTTACCTGGGCTTTAACATAAATTCACCACCTTTTTTTTGGTTTCTCTAATCATATGGTTCCAAGTACTTTCTCATAAAGAAATATAGTGGCATGCATTGATCACGAGTTCATGAGCTTTTCATTATGTACAATTAATATATTTTATTTTATTTTATTTTTGGACTTGGGAAAATAATATAATTATTTGTTTGATAATATCACAAATGCGGAATCAAATAAGTATTGTTTAAGATAATTTACGATCCTGAGTGCGTGTTAATACTATATTGTGTATGAAATGACTTACCATGAAATTCACGTTCATGTTAACCACTCCCATTTAAGATGTTGTTTAGTTTCAATTCAAAGAAATTTTACAAGGATTAAATTGAAACTAAAGTAGGAGTACATGGACTAAATAGGATAGATGTTTTTGCCAAATTAAAACTACATTTAGCCTACGTATCTCGCCGTCATATGGGCAAACAATTAAAAAAAATATTGCTTGAAAATATTTAAAATAATTTAATTGAAATACATAATTATTGTTATTTCATTTGCATGTTCAAAACAAACAATAATAGGCCTACATTGTCATTATGATATTCTCTGTCCCCAAAGTGAAAATAAAATAATAGGCCACAAAAGGAGAATTAAGTTTATGTTAAAGCATCCAGATTTGCCTCCCATTGATCAAAAGGCAAGTATACCTAATTAGTTTCCCACTTGAGAAGGAACAAGGATAAAAACAAAACTGGGATTAGCATAAAAGCCAAGAGAAAGGGCAAATTAATCTTCATTTCTTCAAGAAATTTGAATTGTTTGCTTTAGCAACTTCATAACTTTCTTAATGCTAGAATCTAAGGGTAAGCACACATGTATGCCAACTGGGATACCTTGATGGCTAATGATTAAGGTACCTCTTGAACATGCTACATAGAGCATAACATAGTTTGTTTAAAAGAAGAGATATTTGAAAATTAAAATTTTCATTTCCTTTACTTAATTCAGCTGTTCAAATACTCTTATAATAATTATTTTTGACTTTTTGTAGCCAATTTAAGACATTCTTAAATTTAAATTTGATATGGATTTTTTTTAGGCAGTACAGTTCTAAACACCGCAAGGTATCTAAAAAAAAAAGTATTATTAACAAGCGAAAAATTTGTAGTTTTGCAGTGTATTTTGTAATGGACCAAAGAAGAGTATTGTTTCTAAGGCACCCTCTACTGAGCTCTCCACCCCTTAGGTTGACCATACCACAAAGATGACTTATAAGTGAAGATGTCATCTTGGCTAATATAATAAAATTGAATAAATTGCAACAAAAGCTTGATATTGAATCTAATCTTCATCATAAAAAGCCAAAAGGCCAAAAACATAAAATAAAATAAGTTGGCTTTTGGGTTGGCATTGTATAAGAGTAATAGCCACTAATATAAACTAGTCCTTCCACTATCATGTGTACTAATATTTGGCATCTTCATATCTTGGCTTCTTATTATACATTCTTATTGACCCTAATCTTGTATAATCAGATTCAAGATTTTATAAATACCAAGTGTAAAGAAATTTAAAAAAAGAATCCAGCTGAAAAAAGAAGAAGAAGCAAGATTTAATTAGATGTTGGTTGGTGGAAAAAGCAACTTTAAATTTTAAACGTGATTGCAAAAGAGCAATAAAGTATCAAAGGCAGTTACTATTGAAATACCTTTAGAAGGGCTGCAGTTACCATTATAGAATGTTGGGCAGTTGGGTTGGCTTGTCTTTCAAATTGGTATTCATTCTGCATATATCTTATGTTGCTAAAGCAATCTTCTTTCCAGCTGAGCTAAAAACTTCTTCTTCTTCTTCTTTTTGTTCCTTCCAATCTCAGCTTTGATTAGAAAGAATTCTTATTCCTTCCAAATTCCAAATTGGTTTCAGGGTGGAGAAAGATGCTGATCATTGATCAATGTCCTGAATGAGGGTAGAGTGGTCATTTTCTGTCGCAAGAATCCTTTTGTTTTCTTTCTCTCTTTCTTTCTCACAGAAGAAGATTACAAAATGTGTCTTCTCTGATTTCTCTCATAAAATAGACAGAGATTTCTTGATATTTTGAGGTTTATTTTGTTTTGGGAGATACCCATTTGATTTCTCTTAGATTTGGGATTCATCATCACCTCTGACCCCCCAAGAATTGAAGCTATTTCTTGGTTTTCTTTCTTTTTCATTGAAGTAATACCGAAAATCAGTATCCAATACTAGCTTGTTCTTTGATGCAAAAAATTCATTTTTGGTTCTTTTTTTCCAAGATTCCAAAAGTTGGGTCTTCACCCTTTGCTACAAATTCTTCAACTTTTTGGGATTATATAGTTTCTACTGAGACAATCTTGAACAGTTTTGCTGTTGAACTTCCCATAAAAATAAAATATTGGGTATTGTTTAATTTCTTCCATAGTTGATCTCATGAAGGAATTGAAGTCAAAGTTGAGATTTTTGTTTGTTTCTTGATTGGTGCTAGTTAAGTTGGAAATGAAGTGTTGTTGTTAATGAAGAGCATTTTCATGAGGGTTTTGTTCTGCAAGATCCATTGTCCTTCATTCATTTGCTTCTGCAAACCCTCTGCTGCTGCTCACCTTTACAGTTCTGGACCATTGAAATTGGATAATACCCCACATGTACTTTCTTTAACAGTTGAATCTGTTGTTGCTAATAATACCAGCTCTGATCAGTTATCTGGAGAAACCATTGAGGTGAAAGATGAGAGGTGTTTAGATGAAGGGAAGCTGGAACAAGCTGATAATAATAATGCTCTCAAGAGCTGCATCAGGAACAAGGAGTGTCCTTCCGAATCGTGTGCTCCTAAAGAGGTCGAAAAGAAGAGAGTACAATGGATGGATAACTTAGGAAAAGAACTTGCTGAGATCAAAGAGTTTGAATCCAGGTGGGTTGTCTCACTCTCACTCTTTATTGTTTGATTATTATTGGTGAATTTAAGGTTTCTTTTGCAAGATAATAAAATTCTGTGTGCAATTGTAGTTTTGAGATGTGATTTCACTTTTATTGATGAGAGTAAAACTAAGTTCAAGGAAATATATAAGATAAAGATGGAATGAAATGGACATCTGAGGACTGATTTAAAGAAATGAGTAGGAATTGGCACCCACCAGTTAAGGGGGAAGAAAAGGGGAGATGAAGGGAATTGACAATTAAGAAATGAACAATTTTTATAGTAGCCAATACAGTCATGAAGAAAATAAATAATCGCCAACGAATACGAGATCAAAATCTACAAACCACTAGGCTGATATGAGTGTATTCTGAGGAGTAATCCCATATATGATATGCTCATTGGACAGAAAAGGGAGGGAAAAATAAAAGCATGAGTCTAAATTCAGGATTATTTTGTTTCGTGGATACGAAGCAGAAAGTTGAATTAGGTTTTAGAGTAGCTTGTTCAAAAAAGTAGTGAGCTTGCAATGTACTGTTTGATATTTGAAAAGTAGGAGAACTTGCTTCATCAGATGGAGATATTCTTATTAATGGATCTATAACTAACTCAATGTGAGCTCTGGATCTGGGCACGGTTACTGTAAATTGAACTGAGCAGCTCGACCATTGGATTGGTCTATTTACGCTACATATTCATGTCCACCCTTCAGCCAAACTTGAGTAGTATCTATTATTGATGAAGCCTGATCTGAACTTTAATTCAAAGGTGATTGTAAAGTTACCCAAAAGTTAATTGGGCCAGTTCCCGGAGTGGAGGGCTGGTAGGTCCGGAGCAGAATTAGGGTTTCTTATATTGTATTATATAAGGAGGGGATCCTGGAATTGTAAGATGTACGAATTTTCTAAAAGATAGTTAAATTGATCAGCTACTGATTGTTTTTCTTTCGATTTTTTTCCTATTGTTCGTGCTGCGTTGTTAGTCTCTTATAGCATCTTTGTATTATTCTCGCTAATTTTGGTGTTGGATTGATACTCACACCACTACAATCTTAGGTTGAGATTTTCTTCCTCCAAATGGTTTTTGGAATGGAGGGAGTATTATGGTTTCTTGAGATTTATAAGAAACATCAGAAAGGATATTAGATGTTCTCAAAATTTTGCAAAGGAAATTGAGAATGGCTAAGATTAAGTGTCTGGAGAGAAAACATAAGACTACTACTTGTTGCATTTCCAGAAAATCTATGCCCATTTTCATGCTAAAGCTTCTTTCTTCATATATCTGGGGAAGCATCTTTCAGTTATAATCTAACTCTCCATGACTTTGCCAACAGTGAAACATGGGATAATGACTACGATGAAGACACCAGAGGTTGTGTCTGCATTATTCTTTGATGCTGTTAAATCAGCGTACCCTGCTAATTTCTATTGTGGCTAAAAACTGGCCAGATGTAAAGAAGGATGAGAACGATTCTTCTCAATTACCACTACCTTCCATTACAATTGTATGGGATATTGAAAAGAGCTGCATTGGAGCTGAAATCTGTTATTGGATTACATACTCGTTTGCTGCTGCTGACGATGCGCATGACCATGAATCAACAATTTATGTGAGAGTAGGATTTAATTGGCTGATTCTGTTCCTTTGTTAGAATATGAAACTATTGTTTCTATATGCTCTTGTGTCTGAATATTCCTCTGATAATTAAATACAGTTAAAATTCTTATTCTTTTTTCCTCCATACAATGCAAGGCCTTCTGTTTCTGCATATTGTTTGTTAAAGCAGGGAAACATTACTGATGAAAATACCTTTATAATTGCCATATATATACAGATTATATAGAGATCATATCATCCTCTTGAACAAAATCCATGAAATTCCACACTAGCTAATGATACATAAGAGGGAATCAACTTAAAAGACTTCATAATTATTAATTATTGAGTTACAGTGAATTTCTTGTACCATGCTACATGGGTTTTTATGCACTTATGTGAATAAGGTCCTTATGATGCTAGTTCGTTTTACTTTATGTACTTTTCATATTCACTTCGAATATATGTTTGAAAGTTGAAAATATCATGTTTCATAGGCTGTTTTGCGTGTGATCATGATATTTTTACGTCATGTGTTGATTTGAACAGTAAGAATGGCAACAAAGTTTTCATGGGGATATTTGAAGTTCAATTTGGCGACAAATATGCTAAGCATGACAGTGAATCTATGAACAATATTCTGTGTAAAATATACCCATTATTGTGAAGCTATATGCTTTTGCTTTTAGGCATCTAAACTTGAGAATTATAAGGTTTACCTGTTTTCTGTGTGTGAGTGTGTGTGTGTGTGTGTATACTATATATATATGTACACACACAGATGCATATATGTATATATATATACACTAAAATGTGAGGGTTTGACATGATCAGTACTAGTATATGTTTCATCGTCTTACTGATGTGTTTCTACACACGTGTCTGAGAGACTGAGAGTGTATGTAATTCTTATTAAACACTATTGTAGCACTCATTTATTCTTCTATTTAAGCTTATTAAGAAAGATAAAAAAATTGAGGTCTTAAAGACTTACCTCTTACAACTAGTTCCTAGCAGCACTAAGATTTTTAGGGGTCCTAGGAATATGAGAACTTCTAAGACTAACTACTAGATACACTAGTACCGAAATCTCTAACATTTTGGTTTAAACTCTGCCTTATCCGGATGATGTGCCGTCGTTTTGGTGGCCGTGGTGGTGAAGCAAAATGGCCACTGAGAAATATTATCAATATTGATAAAAACAAGCCTAGTGGGAATCCTATCCACACTCCTTCCCACAAGAACCATGGCTCTTTTTCAGCAGCATCACTCTCTTCTTGTACCTCTGGTGGTACCTGATCTTCCGGACATATTATCCGAATTTGCATTCCACACAATCCACTGTTATTTGCAAAAAAAATCAGATCATTCATTGTGTCCATTTGTCCACCTTCTGGGATTTTCCCCCTGAGCTTGTTGTTGCTCACATCCAAGATTGAGAGTTCTTTTAGCTTAGCAAGTGATTGTGGAATTGAACCGGAGATGTCGTTGTGTGATAAGTCCAAGGTCTCTAAACTCTCTAGATCCCCAAAACTTTCCGGTATATTCCCAGAGAGTCTGTTGTAGGAGATGTTGAGTAGCTTTAGTCCCTTAAGGTTACCTAATGAAGCTGGAATATAGCCTGAAAGTTGGTTCTTTGACAAGTCCAGCAAAGAGTAGATATCTAGGCTATGACTTGGGAGACCTTGTATAGACTTTTTCCAGTTGACTACCAAGTCATTGAACTCGATCGAGAAAGTGAACACACCAGTGACAGAGGAAAAAGTATCGGGTGTTCTGATCATTCCAGTCAGATTTCCCAACTCTGCAGGGATACTTCCGACAATGCTGTTGCTTGAGAGGTCAAGAATCCGGAGGCTAGTGAGGTTGGAAATTGTGTTGGATGGTATTGTGCCGTGGAGGGAGTTGTTCCGTAGATTCAGAACTTGAAGGGTGGATATTTTGAGAGAAATTCCGCAATTAGCCTGTGATGTTGTTGTCATGGAGATCAAGGTGTTCAAGCTGGTTCATATTTGTCAGGTTCTTAGGCAAGTTGCCAGAGAACTTGTTATTCCCCAGTGCAAGAATCTTAGTTTCTCTACAAAATGTCACGGGAATGTCACCCGACAATTCGTTGGAGGAGAAATCAACATATGCAATTAAACCATCAGGATCAAAAACTGGGAATTTGTTGCCAGAGAATCTGTTTCCTGACAAGTCTAGTAGTAACAGTCTATAAATATCCGAGATTGATTCTGGAATTGGCCCTGAAAAATCATTTCCAGCCAACATAAGAATCATGATCTCATTAGCATCGCCAATATTATTAGGCAACTCCCCTGAGAAATTGTTCCGTGAAAGGGCCAGAATTGATAAGCTCAGAGATTGAAAAAGGCGAGACGGGATAGAACCAGTAAGCTTGTTATCTGACAAGATTATACTCCCAACTTCCATCTCTGCAAGCCAAAGTGGGAATCTTCCATTGAGTTTGTTATCACTCAAGTCCAGAAAATCGAGATTCTTTTGTGTTGAAATCCATTGTGGAATCTCTCCTGAAATTCTGCAAGATTTGAGAGAGAGTTGAGATAGCATACACTTGGGCACTATCTTCACATTGTTATTCCAAATCATCTTGTTTCTACCAAGAAACAAATTCTTCAGGCTCTTTATATCAAATAACCAGGTTGGGATTTCTCCTGCAAGCATGTTATCTTCAAGCCGAAGTGTTTCTAATTTGCTCAAGTTCTGTATGGATGGTGGGATTACACCAGTGAACTTGTTCTTGCTTAATGCCAAAGTGGAAATGTTGGACAAACGCCCAATCCCACTAGGAATCTCCATTGACAAAAGATTATCCCTCAAGTCTAGTTCTTCCAATTCCTTCAAATCAAGAATCGAATATGGAATCCCACCAGAAAACTTGTTCTGTCGAAGGGAAAACTGCTGCAACTTGGTGAGATTGGCAATCTCTATAGGAATATTTCCACCAAGCATATTGCCATCTAACTTGAATGTCCTCAAGTTTCGAAGATACCCCACTTGGCGACTCAAACCACCCTCTAGTAAATTAGTACTGAAATCGAGATATTGCAGAAACCTCAAGTGAAAAAGCTGCGATGGAATTGAGCCACTAAAGCTATTCATTGTCATGTCAAGATAGAGCAGCTTGGTGAGATTACCAATCTCTATAGGAATATTTCCACCAAGCTTATTCCCATCTATCTTGAATGTCCTCAAGTTTCGAAGATACCCCACTTGGCGATTCAAACCACCCTCCAGTAAATTAGTACTCAAATCGAGATGCTGCAGAAACCTCAAGTGAAAAAGCTGCGATGGAATTGAGCCACTAAAGCTATTCATTGCCATGTCAAGATAGACCAGATTAGTGAGATTAGCCAAGCCTTTACTCGGGATTTCGCCTGTTATGTTATTTGAGGATATATCAAGCAGCATTAAGGATTGAATACGAAAAATGGGGGCCAAGATATTGGAGTTGACCACACTGGGGTGTAGAGTTGGCAAGGGAAGGAGGGAGTCGAGATGAAGAGCTGTTATGTCCCTGGAATTTGACGCCAGAGAGCTACAAGCAACTCTATCCCAAGTGCAGCAATCAGAAGAAGTGGATGAATTCCATGAGTGTAGGCCAAAAAATGAAGTGTCAGATGAGGAGGAGTTAGAGGGGAAGATATTGAGAAAGGAGGATTTGAGTTGGAGAAGGGATTCTTTTTGATCATTTGGGCAACACAAGGAAGGAATTATGAGAATGAATGGCACAAGTGTGATGATGAGGATTACTAGTTTGGCCATTGCTGTGTTGTGTGTGCTTATTTTTGGTGAAGTGGAGTGGGATATAAATAATGGAAAAGCAGAGTTTACACTGATGAGGGGAATCTGAAATTAAGTCAAATGGGTAGATAGATAGAACTTGGTAGTTGAATTTTTGCTTGGTGGGCTTGGAAAAAGATGGCTAGGCACATTGGTTTCTCTTTTCCAAAGGTGGAGTTTACTTGAAACATTGACTGATAATTTCATTTTATTTTCTAAAGTCAAAAGTCCAAAAATAAAATTTGATAGGAGGAAGAATGTGGGTGTGGGTGTGGGTGGGGGGGGGTCCCAAGCAAATACAAATGGTAAAAATAAGGGGTGATACAATGAGGTTGGATCATTAAAGCTAATTCCCAATATAGAGCCAAAATCCCAAATACACCACCAAACAATTAGTCCATCTACACCAAGTAGAGAAAAATGTTCAACTAGGAAAATTGCATTTATTCATCTTCAATCTAACAATTCCTTTTGACAAAATATATTCCTCATGGCCCATGCATGAGAAGAAGATATGGTTGACTTGATATTGGTTACAAGTATTCAACTCAAACTCTAGAGGGGGGGACCATTGATAATCTCCATCTAGTTAGGGTTCTACATCTTTTTTTTATACTATTTGTGTACAACTTTTTTATGTACACAACACTACTCGAGCATAATTGATACGAAAGTGATTATTTGTCAAACTGGACCAGGATACCCTACTAAATAATGGGCTATATTTTTAGGGTCCTTAACACTAATATACAACATTTAGAAAATAATTACAAAAATAAAACACACACAACATAATTACAAAAATAAAACACCACAATATAAAGTTGCTAAAATCACGTATACGTCAGTTACGGACTCTCCTATATGCAACTAACCACTCCTAAAATCAAGCGACTGAACAAAACATGCAACTTTGATACCGGAAAAATCCAAATCTTCGGTGGTTGGAAAAGCTAAGTGGTCGGCGGATGCCTGGGCGATGGCGGTGGGAGTTTTCGGGGGGAATCCACGACGGAGATAGAGAGGAGTAAGGCAGAGAGAGGAATTGCAGGGGAGTTGTTGGTAAGTAGTGGAGGAATTGCGCGACACACCACTGAGATCGGAGAAGACGAAGCTTTTCGTCGCGACACACAACTGCAGTAATCTTGCATCTCTAAGAAGAAAACTGTTGTCGCGACGAATCTGTAAGATCGAAAATAGCATACAAAATCAACGCCGCCTTCAAGATCAGTAACCAAAAACATTGTTGCAGTGATTGTTGAATACAAAATCAACATCAGCTTCGATTCAAATACTGTGGTATGTAAGTTTAAAACTTATAAGCATATAGATACTTATAGTTACTACGAATTACTAAATTGATTATCTTTCTTAAGTTTTCGAACTTAAATTGTCACAAAGTTTGAATCTTTTAATGTTGTGCTTTGCAAAATGTATTTGAAAACATGTTTTATATTATGGTTACTAAGGTTATATAAATTGGTTCTTTGTCTAATGTTGGTTTGGTTCTTGATTATTTTGTATTAGTTCTTGTGTAACAACATTATACCGCCTAATGATGTCTTAGTTACTAACTAATGCTATTTTTGTTTCTTGCATAATATTACTAATTAATGTTGACTTGGTTCTTGACTAATCTTTGATGGTTACTATGTAATATTATATTGATTCTTGACAAATGTTGACTTGTTTTTGTGTAACACTATAATGATTATTGACTAATTACGAATTGGTTCTTTGTATAAAATTATTATAATCTTGACTTGGTTCTTCGTGTAAAAATATTATTTAGTGACTCATGCTTTGACTTGGTTCTTGAATAATGCAAACTTAATTCACTGCGGTGATTAATTGGTTCTTTGTATTATTAGTTCTTTGAAGCATATTAATGTACACTTCTACTTATATTTTTTATATTAATGGTTACTTGTTAGCCAAATTGGTTACATTCTTACAAAAGTCGCCTTTTAGTTGGTAACAAATAAATTATCTTTGGTTGTTTTTATTATAAAATGCAAGGAAAACCCTATTTTTCTTTGGTTGTTTTTGGTTCTTGATTAATCTTGATTCGATTCTTGTGTAACATTATATAGTTCTTGAATATTCTTTGAGTTGGTTGATGTGTAAAATTATAATGGTTACTGACTAATACTGACCTGGATACTGTTTTACATTATATTGGTTACTGTCTAATGCTGACTGTTACTATGTAAAATTATAATGGTTACTCAATAGTCTTTGACTTTGAGTTCTTATGTAAAATTATAATGTTATATTCTTTTGTAATTGTTTCATTTATATTGGATGTTACTTATTGACTACATTGTATTGGTTACATGGACTAATAGTAACCAATACACCAAATTTGATGTTTGGACTAATAAGTAACTAATACACCTTTAAGTACATATTGATATTTTTATATTATTTGTTTTTTCTTTGTAAAATGTTTGTCAAATATGTTTTATGTTATGGATACTAAGTAAATATATGTTGAGTTCTTGTCTAACTGGATTTGGTTAGTTTATAATCTTGACTTGTTTATCGTGTAATATTACCATGGTTACTACATATATATTATTGTGTTTTATCTTGATTTTTTTATATTGATGGTTACTTGATTAACTACATTGGTTACCTTTATACACCGTTAGTCTTTAATTTGTAACAAAGTCATTACTGATTATTTTGGTTGTAAAATGAATGTAAAAATATTTTTTATAATCTTGGCTACTAATTACATATATCTTGGTTACTGTATAATATGTATTTAGATACTGAAAGGTGTTTATTTGGTTACTCTATAATGTTATTGAGTTTTATAATTGTTTATTTTATATTGGTAGTTACTTATTGACCACATTGGTTACCTTCATACAACTGTTAAATATTGGTTGTTGTATACTATTTAATTGGTTACAGTATAATGTTTATTTGGTTGCAGTGACAATTTGACAATTTTTTGTCAAGTTTGGAGTGTCGGGTTTTGGCGTTTTCAGAGCCTAATTTCATTGGAAACGGGTTAACGATCAAAAGTCACGAAGCCATTTGGTGAACTCGCATGGTTTTTTGGTCGAATTCCATCATTTAGGCCTTCAAATTTGCATGTAAAAATTTGGTTTATTTTTTGGTTACTAATATTATGTAATTTGGTTACTGTCTAATATTGATTTGGTTACTTTATAATGTTTATTCAGTTGTTAGACAATGTAGACTGACAGTAACCAATACAACAAATCTAATTGTTTACAGGAATATATAATTGTTTACTGTTAGTAACCATTAACCACATTGTTGGTAACATTTTTGATGGTGTACAGTAACCAAAATTGATGTTGATTAATATTTTTATTTTTGATTCCATCATGAGTTATCAATATAAAGTAAACATATACAAGCTATATAACAATCTTGATACAAGCTTATAACAGTCTTGATACAAGCTTATAATTATCTGGTTACTAACAAGCTAGTAACTATCTATAATAATTATCTGGTTACTAACAAATTTGTAGATAAATAGGACACTCACACATGTACATTTCACAATTAATGTTTGTCCTGATACAAGCTTGTAACTATCTGGTTACTAATAACAGTAACTATAATGTAACATAATAAAACGAAGAACTATATAATTATATGATAAAGAACTTGAACATGTTTTAATGGTAGCCAAAATGTAAACATCATGTAATGAAACTCAGTTTAAGCAATCCATGTATACTATAACCATAATGTAACATAATAAAACAGTAACCATATAATTATATGATAGTAACCATAATAGGTTTTAATGGTAACCAAAACAGAAACATCATGTAATGAAACCCAGTTTAGGCAATCCATGTATACTAAACAATTACATATTAACCAGAATAAAAAAAAAAAAGTATCCGAAATCCCACATTGAGGACACAATAATAGTAGCCAAACCATAAGGTAACAGTAACCAAAACATAATAAAGAAGTAACCAAATAGTTATATGAAAGTAACCAGAACATGTAAGATATGTTTGTGGAAATGGAAGTAGAAATAGAATAGCATAAACCTTGTAGAATATATTTGAAGGAATTTACAAAAATAATACATCAATGTATACTAAGCAAATACATGGTTTATTATGACTTGGGTTTATTATTTACAAAAATAATACATCCACAAACTAATGATGCCTTAAACTTCTTTAAGCTGCCTTGGGTTCGGTTTCTTGGTAATAATGTCGGGGACTTCCATGTCACACCAATATATAACTTTTCCAATGAATTTTCTATTGCATTCCCCATAGTAAAGATTCCATAACTGCAAATAAAAAAAATCAGATTTACACAGTCATTAGTAACCAGATATAAATAATATTTATATCATAAATAGTTTACCAAACAAATACATTGTAACCAAAACAACATATAAAAGTAACCAAAATCTCAATTGAGGAAAAAAAATGGTATCCAAATCATAAGCTAACAGTAACAAAAAATATACTAATGAAGTAACCAAACAGTTATATGTTAGTAACCAAAATATATATTAATGGTAAACAATACATAAACAACATATAGACCAAACAAAGTTTAGTCAACCCATATATTAAGCAAATATATTGTAACGAACAACAAAAAAGCAATAAAAGCAAAATCCCAACTCAAGGAAACAAAATGGAATCCAAATCGAAACTAACGAAAACAAAAACATACTAAATAAGTAACCAAATATTTATATGATAAGAATCAAAACATATTTTAATGGTAACCAATACATAAACAATATGTACACCAAAATCAGTTTAGTCAACCATGTATACTAAGCAAATAAATGGTAACCATAACAACATAAAAAAGTAACCAAAATACCAAATCAAGGTAACAAACATGGTATCTGAATCTCAAGCTAACAGTAACCAAAATATAATGCAGAAGTAACCAAACAGATATATGATAATATCTATTTTTTATTGCTTGACGTATCTACAACGTAAGCATTACATCAAGCCTCCATAAATTAGTCTAGTATACTAAACAACATGTAGTCCAAACTCAGTTTAGTCAATCAATGTATACTAAGCAAATACATTGTAACCAAAACAACATATAAAAGTAACCAAAATCCCAATTGAGGAAAAAGAAATGGTATCCAAATCATAAGCTAACAAAGAATAAAAAATATACTAATGCAAAATTAAACAGCTTATATGTTACTAACCAAAAATAATCTACATGTGAGGGTACATAATGTACATGTTAGAATAAAAATATCCAAACAGTTATATGCTAGTAACCAAACCATGTTTTAATGGTAACCAATACATAAACAACATGTAGACCAAACCCAGTTTAGTCAACCAATGTATACTAAGCAAATACATTATAACGAAACCAACATATAAAAGTAACCAAAATCCCAATTGAGAGAAAAAGAATGGTATCCAAATCATAAGGTAACAGTAACAAAAAATATACTAATGAAAAAACCAAACAGTTATATGTTAGTAACCAAAACATATAATAATGGTAACCAATACATAAATAACATGTACACCAAAACCAGTTTAGTCAACCATGTATACTAAGCAAATACATGGTAACCATAACAACATAAAAAAGTAACCAAAATACCAAATCAAGGTAACAAAAATGATATCCGAATCACAAATTAACAGTAACCAAAACATAATGCAGAAGTAACTAAACAGTTATATGATAGTAACACTAACAAAATTTAAATTAACACACCTTTAAAAATTATATGATAATAGAACAACATGTATGCTTTCTGATCCAAAACCTTTTTTTCACTAAAATGAACAACCTGTGAATCAACAAGTGCAACAAAAGTAAATTAAAAAATAATTAACTAATTAATTTACGCCACCAAAAAAAGAAGACTAATCAGTAGAAAAAAAATGAAATATTAGTAGAAATATCAATACAAAAAAGAAAAAATAAATAAATAAAAATATCAGCCCTAATTAATAGAAAAAAAGAAGACTAATTAATTAATGATGAAGATGAAGAAAAAGAAGAAATACCAGTAGAAATATCAATACAAAAAGAAGAAGAAATATCAGTAGATGAAGAAATATTAGATGAAAAAATATCAGTAGATGAAGAAGGAAGAGGACGACGACGAGTTGAGAGATTGGGTGTTCTTGGCTATTATGACAATGACAAGCGTAAGAAGATAATGACGAGATGCTTCTTAGAGAGAGAGAAGTAGTAAGAGAGAAGAGAGAGAAATAGTAAGGACGGATAGAGAGAGATTTAAGGAAGATGAAAATTAATTTGCTACCCATTAATACTAATCCCTTAATTTAAGGATTTTTAATTGTATTAGGTTTGAAAATAAAAATAATAAAGTGTAGTATTTTTGTAATTATTTTATAACTGTATGATTTTTATAATTATTTTCAAAAATGTACTAATATATGTAATTGTCCCATATTTTTATTCTCATTTTTAGGTCCAAAAATTAAATTTTCTTTTAGTTTGGTACTTTAATGGACTGGTTGGTCAAACCTGAACCCAAACATATTTCCAGACTGATAATAAATGTTCAAACGGCCTAGACAAGGCTTGAGCCTTCCAAATTTAGACCAGGCAAATAAGTGAATTTGGGTAACCATGAACTGGGTCATAATGGGGTGGGTAATTTTATCGGATCCGAAATTCCATGGATATGACATACTCCTTAACCATATATAAGTTTATAGTTTTTTTGTTATAATAAATATTGCATTTATGTTGACCCACAAAAAAAAACTACTACTAAATTACAATGTAATATAGATTGGGGGAAGGTGTTAAACCGGTCATTAACTGTTTATTGTGTTTTTTTAATAAAAAATATATTTTTTTTTACAGTTTTTTGTTCAAACTGTCTCTATTATTTTTTATTTATTATTATGATAATTGTGGTTAAAAAAAATAAAATTATACTATGTATCAGTCGTTAGTCCGGTACATTATGTACCGGACCCCCCCTGGATCCATGTAATATAGAGTATAAAACACACACACACACACACACACACACACACACACATATATATATATATATATATATATATATATATATATATATATACACTTTAATAAAGTAAAAATGTGACAATTTCATAAAATCTAAATCCCATAAAATCTATAAAATTACTCATTTATGGGTGCAAAAAATGTCATCAATTATTCGAAGTATATGAATTGTAGATACCGAATTATACTAAAGGAGAGCACATAAAATAACTGTTCTCTTAAGACACTGTCGTAATTTTATTTTCTGTTTTACATCTACAAGTTTGGTTTTATTACCATTTAATCATTTTTAATGTTTTTAAAATTTTATTATATTCACAAAATTTGATATTACACACATATTTTGTGTGCTACTTGGAGTAGGAGTAGTAGTAATAGTAGTAGTATATATATATATATATATATATATATATATATATGTGTGTGTGTGTGTGTGTGTGTGTGTGTGTGTGTGTGTGTGTGTGTGTGTGTGTGGGGGGGGGGGGTGGGTTCATCACATGACAGAATTCTTTGTGAAGCAACCTCTTTTTTGGTTTGTGAAATTTTGGCTGGAGCAAAAAAATAAAATAAAATAAAATTCACAGGCCAAAAAAGAGTTGTTCCACAGCAACCGGTTGCTGTAGATGGAACCCATATATATGTGTGTGTGAGAGAGAGAGACTAATCCATAGCTAACGTTGTAAAATTAATGTTATTCTTACAACATACCGTGAGCGTCTATCCGGTGATCCAACAGTTTAACGGCTATATCAATCGTTCGATATTCGGATGAATGTTCAAGATCTGTTATAAGAATACTCTTAATTTGACAACGTTAGTTATGGATTAGTCTTCTGTGTGTGACTCGGGTTGTTTATGAGTAATATTTGAAGGGGAAATGAGATTTTTATATATAATTTTGATATTTTTACGTGCTTCTCCTACATAAAAATAGGATTCACCTTATTTTTTTTATGAGAGGAAATCACGTAAAAATATCAAAATTATATGTAAAAATAATGGTCATTAAACATAATAACTTCATCAATTATGTGAGAATGGGATAGGATAGGATAGGATAGGAGCTTAGGTCACATGATGACTCGCATTCAACCTAGAAGGTAGACCAACTTAAAATTAAGGCAGAGATATTTACGTATATCTAGAAGAGTAGGAGCAAAAACAAATTAAAAAACAGATTGATATTTTTGAGAATTATATCATGAGAGGAGACACCACCACACCCACTAGAACTAACTAGGCATTGTTAAGTGAGTAAATAAGTCGATTATTAGACAAGGACATGTGCATTTATTGGGCGGGAAAGGGGACAATAGATAGATCACCACCCTTTCCCTATTGATGTAATGTTGATGTATATTTGTATTATTGTCAATTTATCTTATTTGGGAGTGGTTAACATGAAGCAAATTTATCATGATAAATTCACTTCATGATTAATACTGATGTTAATCTGCAGATGAAAAATTAAAACCACGCATGCAAAGAGAGAACACCCTACTTGCATTCGCTCATTAACATCAGATTTGAATTGAGCATAAAGTGAACTTACCATAAAGTTCACTTCACACTAACTAGATCTATCCTGTTTATTTATAGTTTTCAAAGCTCAAAATTAATTTATATTTATTTCAAATTAATAACATTGAGCAAAGTATTAGAAAGATCAACTATATATATATATATAGTTTGTGTTTTCTTAATTCGAGTTCTTATAATTTTTGACCATTTCATGTGATATATGCAAAAAGATTATTCTATTTTTATCACTTGCAGTAGTCGCAATCCATATAAATGTTGATGCTTGGCGGTTGATTCCATTTTTCTTATGTTCCTTAATTTCGGAGGACGGACTCGGATGAATATCCTTATAATTAATTAATACTTGAGATGTTAATTTTCTTTATAAGTTATGTTCTACGTAACTCATTTGCATACGCAATATATATAATAAATGCTTACGCTCCTAATCCTACATTGAGCATTTAGCACGAAAGCATGTATATTTTCACAATTACTTGTACTATTTTTATACGCAATCCCTTTGAGGTTTGAGCAGCCTCTTCCATTCCTAAACTGTAAACTACACTTGTTGAGAAAGGGAAATTTCAGTAAAATATTTTGTTTTTTTTTATTATCTATCTATTTTTAAATAAAGAATATAATTCCTCTATCCGTTTCAAAATATAAAATAAAATCAAAAGTTATCTAAATGACGGATCCGGTTAGCATGAAGTTAGTAAGTTTATTTCATAATCAATACACAGACAAAAGGGTGAGTGATCTCTCCGCGTGCGTGTCAGTACAGTCATAAAATAAACTTACCATCAATTTAACCACTTCCCTAGAGGACCAAGAAAAATATCACTAATTGCTGGCTGATGCTGAGATTTAATGTATTTATACTGTTGGAGATTTTTCTTCTCATCCTTAAATAATAATTTGTATTTGTTATGAATTTTATCTTTTGATCATCATATGTTGATGAATTTTTTTACAATATACTCTATCGACTCCATCATCATGTCATTCATATTGCAAGGATCCAACTAAGAAAAAGAAAAAACAGTGGACTTGGATGATTAAGATTGCAAGTTTTCGATTAAAATACTCTCGAGAACTCAACATTTACATCTATTATGTACAACATAATTAGGATACTAAAATTGCAGAGCATATCATCAATAACTAGGAGGAAAAGGGTGCTCATTTCCAGCAAACCTTAAGCAAGAATATTCATCGGCTTCTCCTCCTGCTCGTCGCCTTGGGATATTGCTCGTTCTAGGGTTTCTCGATTTCTTCATAGATTTGGTAGTCAGCAGCAACCAACTCAACCACAACTTAATTTCCAATCATTTCCCACTACAAATTATGCAGGCTGCAGCAGCAGCATTACCCACATCAACCACCAACTCAACCAGAAGTTAAATTTCTCACCTAAATCAGGAATTATTCCTCCATTCACACGTACACAACTCTGCCATCAGGGTTGAAAGCATGGAACCATGGAAATTCCTTAATACGACCGTTCTGCCCAAAAATAGCCACATTAAAGAACATCTCACTGAGAGCAGTAAACAGAAGGAAATCACCCTCGCGCAGCTTGTGATCTTTGACAAAATTATTCCACCCGCCCTTGATGACTCTGCCATCAACCTCCACGTTCCATTCTCTTTCTCCGTTCCTTAGTCTCATCGAACCACCCTTGATGTTGTCGTACTTCTGCAAATATGTTGCTGGTATGTTCAAGTGGTCATGAAACTCGCCTACCAAGACTTTAAAGAAACTATTGCCCTCCTTGGTATACTGAACTTCTTGTACAACTTCAGTATTAGGCTTTGTTATCAATAATGTCGATAACCAATCCATCATTTCACGCTTTGTATTCCACTTGAGCGCTTGACGAGGAGATAGATGAGGAGCATACTTTCGAGCAAAGGAACCACAAACTTCGTAAGACATATGGCTTACAATGCTTTGTTTTCCTACAACAGCCAAAGCATACTTTCCGGTAGCTTTCTTCTTCAAATAAAAGCCGACCTTTCGCTCACGTTTTTTAGCTGAGATAATTCTCTCCTCCCAAGATGAAAACTGGAATTCCAAGCAATCACTAAACAAAACAAAGCATATTCTTAGAATAATGACAATCAAATTTAGATTAGTCTTATAAACTGCGACATAAAAACTAAATCTTCTTTTAATAATGTTGGAAGAGTTTTATATAATATTGTATCTTTTAAAATCACAGAGCAAGTAAATTAGAAGAAATAAATAAAGATTTTTTTCAACAAAGTGTTAACAATAATTTGGTTTTGGAATGATAAAGGCGCATATATACGTGTATATACCACTAGAGCAAACAATCTTTCTAAATTATATTATTCAACTTGCATAAACCTTTTTTTTTTGTGCAGAGAGATTCTGGTAAGTTTGTCAACAGCTGAACAACTATTTTTAATTGGTTGTAACTTTGTAATCTTGTCTTAAATGAACTTCAATTTTAATTAATTTTACATGACATGTATTGGATATAAAATTATTTAAGTAATTAAATCCAAGACATAACTTTCTTACATAAATATAAATTCTCACGTTATTATAGTTTTCATTGGGTATCCGTCCCAACATAAATGATTCCTTGAAATTTTATTGAATAAGAGAGGTTACTACTTACTAACTTACAAATACTAGTCTTATTTTAATCACTCTTGTATATAAAATCATAGAATGACCAAATTATATTGAGCTCTGGTCTGAAGTTAACCCACTTACACAAGTTGCAAAGTCCAATGATGTAACTGGTATATTTACAGAAATAATCACAATCAATAAGGAAATATTTTCACTATTATGCGGTTTAAATACTTCATCTGTTCTAAATTATAAGATCACTATTGACTTTTGAAAGTTAAAAAAGACAATTTCATACTCAAAATTGATAAGATTTGGTAAAAATTACAACGTAATAGATCTTATAATTAGTAGTACTTTACTATACTCGGTTAAAATTAAATGAATCTCTGTAATTTTGAGATTGTAAATATCTCAAACTGACTTCAAAGGGTCGGTCTTTGGAAAGGAGGTAGTATTTTTTCTCTTCTGTTCTTAAACAGCTTTGTCCAGCTAAATCACTGGTAAAAAAACAAGTCTTTTCGGGAATTCTAGCAGTCTAGCAGTCTGATTCAAAAGGATAATACATGGTTAAGAGTGTTGATCTTTCAACTAATTTCAAACATGAAAAAAAAGAATCCATTGATCTATGAATAGGAGAAAACTTCTGATAATCCTTTTTTTAAAATCATTACTCCAATCACTGAATACTAAATAAACCATTGGTAAAAAAAAAAACCAATCATGTTCTAATTTACAAACAAGATCCTAGCAATTCCCAGAATATTAATCATTGTTTTTCCCAATTCATATCAAACACACAGGTTAAATGAAATTTGTGGGTACCTGTGATCACCATGGGAGGTGCAGCAGGAAATAGGGTCATCAACATAAGCAATAGCTTTGAGGAAAGAGAAAATGTTCCCAATAAAAGAGGATCCACAGGCCATATCATCTAAAGGGAAAGATGAACAAGACAAGTACTTTTGATTTGCCCTCTTGAAGAATCCATAAATGGCAGCAATTCCACCCATGGTTACTGTAAATACCAACCACCCCAAATCATGGCCTTGGTATTCCATTTTTAACCTAATCTTATCGGAAAACACGAAATGGATAATGGGCACAGAGAAAAAGGAGGAGTGGATTGGATTGATAGATAGATAAGATATACACAGATTGTTAGGGGAGGAGTCGTTATATAAACTAATTGGACTTGTACGGACAACGTTAATGTTATGACTCAATTCTGGCTTTTGAGAGACTGACACCTGGCATTTCAACTTGGGGAAGAATAATCCTCTCCTTTGTCTTAAAATTGGTGTCCCAAAATAAGAGTACTATTTCAAACATATATATATATATATATATATATATATATATATATATATATATATATATATATATTGTAATAAGAGTACTTTCATGCTTTTATTATCAATAATAAAGTTGTAGTTGTTTCTATACCGTGTATTGACAACTCAGAATGAGGGATGTAGACCTATTTTGGGGGTGTCACAACTTTTGTTTCCTTTAGTCTTTCTAATGAATTTATAAAGATAATATAAAAAATTTATACCTAATTTAATCAATTTAACAAAATATTTGTTACATTTTTTAATTTACATATTATCTTTTAAAATGTTAAAAAATAAATTTACTTGTCGGATACGAATACGAGAGAAGATGTTGTATAAATACTTATTTTTGCGTATGAAAAAATGTTTGCAATCTTAAATTAATCCTTCTAAAACTCAAATACCAACTTTCTTAAAATGTTATTTTTTAAATAAGATTATAATTTTAACAACATTATAATTATGCTCGTTAACTATAATGAGAATGAGAATGAGAATGAGAATGAGAACATGTGAGTTGAATAATTGAAAAGAAGTAATATATATAACATCCTTTTGAAAATAATAAGATTCTTTTCATTGGTTTGAACTTTGATGATAACCATCTCTAGAAGCTCTTACCCACAAAACCCAAATAAATGCATTTTCTCTATAAGCTAATTTTTAGACTTTTCAACCACACATAATCAATGTTTGATGAGATCTCTTCTCTGACTAAAATTTTTCATGTTTGCCCTGTTTATAACGTAATTGATGTTGTCATATATATATATATATATATATATAGTTCCCTCTTGAAATGAATTGAGGGAAATGAATCCCAGAATCGAATCGTGATAGTGATTTATTTTTTCCGTCACGCTATAAGATGTAAAAATCGATTTTTGCAGGCATTTATATAATACACAATTATGTATATACATATAGTCATATATGCATATATATTTACTCTCCTCAATATATGGACTCCACCATAATTAATAGACTTGATGAGGACATCAAATAACAACTTGTAATTTCTATTTCTATTACTAAATTTTATTACTTACATTTTATTTTATTGAATTTTCAACTTGCAATTATTACTAAGAAGAAGACACATCATATATATGTGACGATTGATAGATACATCCTCCCGCTTCAAAGAATACAAATTTTAAAAGTGCATTTAAAATATTTTTAAACTTAAAATTAATTAACAAAATTCACTTAATTTGAATCAGTACAATTAATAATTATAATATTGTTTTTTGTTTGATAATTTTAATTAACCATATCAATTTTGAATTACAAAAAACAGATAACAGACAGTAAATTATCTTTACCCCCACCAAACCCTTCTCTCTCTAAGTTAAGATAAATTATTGTTAATAGATTAAAAAAATAAAAAATAATTTTATAATTAAGGAGGGGTGGAGTTTAAATTAAGGAAGAGCAAGGCGTACATATTGCATAGATAGCCTACCATAAACCTACCTGTCCTAAAATTTATATATATGTTATGATTTGTAGGGTTAGGAAAGAGGTGCCTGAAAAAAATCGAGGGGGGATAAATTTTCCTTTGTTTGGTAAGAATAAGAGATAAAAAGCGTAAGGAAAAGAAAAGAAAAGAAAACAACTAATGGGAGGATGCATTTTTTTTATTTATTATTATTAAAATTAAAAGAATAGGTTTTCTAACACTAGTTAATATTAATTTATTTAGTGGTAGAAAGAATGATAATTAATTTTAATCAAAAACAAATTATAATATGGAGTATCGATGGTGGTGGTTGTGGTGGTGGACCGGTGGTTGTTTTCTACACTTATGTCACGTCGTCGAGGTATGATAAAAAATAATAAATTTTAATTTAATTTATCGTAATCGATTAGTTAACGTATTGTTCTATAGAGTGGTAAAACCAAATCCATATATAACACTTGGATTTTGCTTCCATAATCATAATCATAATCTAGGGTGTGGAGTACTTAATTATACCATGCTTATCCTTGAAACGAAGAAAATTTATAATTTTGTGTTACGTATAGAATTGTTCTATTTTTAATTTGAGACATGAATTAAATTCAAGCAGACATGTGTAGTTATTGTTTTCTACGTTCATGTCACGTCGAGGTATTGTAGAAGAATTTTTTTTACAAAATCCGATTTTATTTATCATAAGGAATTAGTTAACATATCTTGAAATGCGAAAAAAATTTATTAGTTTATAAAATTATATATCTAGTACTGTGAAAACGATTCAACAAAAGTTTAAAATAAATCGTGCTAGTTTTTTTTTTTTTTTTTTTTTTGTTGGTAAAATCCGATTATTATTTTTTTTAGCAAGTTAACAACATGAGTTGATATATGAAGGACCCAAAAAGATTACTATGGATTTTTTTCGAAAAGGGCGGGAATACTAACTATGTCTATTATTAAATTCACCCGACTCGATCAACGCATTGATTGCCAAAGTCACGTAAATCGTCAATCCGATGATTAACGTAGATTTATTACTAAATCCATCCATAAGACTTGAATTTTGCTTCCATAATTCATACACCCTCAATACCTTTACGATATATCTTGCAAATAAATAGTAGTGGTAACTTTTTTATAAAGAGAGATGTGTCTTTTTACCAATATTAATCTCATCACATGTAATTCGGTGTAAATTTATTAATAAATTTTAAAAAATATAAAAAAGCCACGTACAAAAAATAACAATTCTTTTTTTTTAAAAAAACTAAGAAGCGTGCATCGTTTTTCCTTTGTTTTTAAAAAATATTTAAGATCGTACGGAAAATGCCAATTTCTTGAAAGAAGAATTGAATTGTGGTGGAGCTGTTAGTTGATGTTAGCTGCTGCCCCTTGTTTCCTTGATCACTCATTTAGACCTCCCTCCAATAATGGAGTTAATCTGCCGCCTAACTATTTTCATCCCACACATTGACTTTAGTGTCCTCATCAATTGACAAGTGATTGACATAGACACACTTATTCATTCTCCTTCTAGATGTTCAGATGCATAATTTCATGAAAAAGTTTATGTAATGGTCCAAAATGCTATAACTAACTTACTCGAGAAGCACTTGCACCGAAAATAAGATGCTAATTAATTAATGAAGCATGGCACCTTTCTACGATACATACACGGCCTGTTTAAGCTTATCAACACGTTAAGCTTACACAGATAGGTAGGTTCTAGTTGAACCAATTAACAAGCGCAACAAGTTAGGCCACACCAAATCATCCATATCAATTAAGTTCCCGAAATTCTGCTTTAACAACTAGTTTGTTTGTTTGTTTGTTTAACCTGTTTCATTAATTACTCCATGCACAACCGACACAAAAATATACTCATACAATTTCAATTACACAACGCAATGCACCCCACACAAAATTTATCTTTTATTCAGACTTATCTCATCATTATCTTTTATTCAGACTTATCTTATCATTATCTTTTATTTTTACATTATGTATACCTAAAAATAAACTCATTTTTATATTATAGCTATATGAGGCCCTTACTGCCGCAGCTACAGTTTATGTAATACTAAGAGGAAAAGGATCTGCCACTACCTTATTATAATGGCGGGGAGAACTTGTTTCTTTGAAGCATACGTATGCCATGGATTACTTCCAATATATATATATATATATTGTTGACAGTAACACAGAACATGAAGCTCATCCTTTTTCATTAAACAAGAGAGCTGTACATATAGGGTAAGGTAAAACTACTTTACATCTAGATACAAGGAAAATATCCTAGTCTTAAGGAAGACTTAACAAATTGTTGAATATAAGAAGTGTTTGAATTCAAAATATAGAGGATAACATCTGACTTAATCTATTCTGATATGCCCCCTCAAGATAGGCCACGTGTAGAGATGTGAGACCCCAGATTTTTTGAATAAAGATTAAATTTTCTCAAAATATATTTTTTAATATTATGGTGTGGATTTGATATAATGTTATAGTTGTGGGTAATATTTATAAATTTTGCAAAGTACGCAAGTTGTTATATAATATTCGATTGGTCGGGAATATTCGTTTTAACGAGGGAATATTTGTACAACCAAGACAATCATTGGTGGACCCCACAATGTAATTATTATCGGATTGAAAAACGTCAAAAATACTTTATGAAAATAACTACGGAAGTTTTACTGTTAATCTGTTGAAACACCCGGTGTTAAAAGTACAAGAATATCGCTGGCGGTCGTTGCGAAGTACACCAACGGTTTGATTATTGATGCTTACGTGAGAAGTCACCGCTTATACTCAATTATTGCTACAGATAATTCTTTGCATCATATCTATCATATTATTGATTCAATTATTGTCACAAGATCATCCTGCATAAAATGTTTTTTATTAAATCAATACTTGAGACGACAAAGTTATTCATATTATAAATTGCAATATTTACAATGTCTGTAAGTTCATCGAGGAGAGGTTTTGTCACCTAATCATTGCGCCCAATAGGAGAAATCTTTATTGAAATCCCTCTTTCCTAGGAACGACCTGGTTGATAAATATTATGAGTTATAATATTAATAATGAATGTTGTTCGGAGTTGAATTTGGAGACACGGACGTGATATTTGAGTCCGGAACGACGAAATTAGTAAAAATAGTCTATAAACACAATTTTCTAGGATTCACTATTTGGTCAAAAAGTCAACAGTTGACTTTTTCGGGAAAAGTCAAACTTTAAAATTTCAAAATTTATATTTTTGATAAAAATAGTTTCATTATGTTGGAATTGTTTGTGTTAGTGAAAATCGACATTTATTCCGATGATAATTGATGTCTAGGGGTTATATTGATAATCGGGTAATTTATCGGATAAATGAGCAATTAATTACTACTAATTCACATGCTTATATAACTATTTATTCACATATGTGTACTATTGAATCACATTATTTACTATTAGGGGAGTTGCAAGAGATTGATAATACTTGCATGACTAAATTAAAAATGGAGGTATAGATGGAGGTACTTATAAAAATTTATATTTTCACATGATTATACTATTGATTCACATGATTGAACTATTAATTCACATTATTTACTATTAGGGGAGTTGGTGCAAGATTGATAATACTTGCAAGACTAAATTATAAATGAAAGAAAAGTTGGAGGTATTATCTCAGTAACTTTCGAGCCCCCAAAACGTCTAATTATCGAAACTATATTTTCCTATAAATAAAGCTCATTCTTCCTTCATTTCTCACCAATTCACAAAAGCTTTAGAGCGATTATTATAGAGAGAAATTATAGAGAGAAAGAAGAAGAAATCTGCTACTCACTTTTCAAGATCCAGCTTTTTTTCACGGTAGGGAATATTATTTGTTGTACTTGTAGGGAGTATTATTTCTTTCTTATCTATGAAGAGAACTTCATTATTCCATCCTTTATTATTCTGTGGAATAACACAGTACGTAATGGGCTACCCTATACTTGGTGAAATTCTTACATTGTTCCATTTTTATCATTTTATTGGAACATCACATGCATGCGTTCTACGCAGGACTTCGTTCCGCCTTTATTATTACATTTGGAATATCATATGCATGCGTTTCTGCCGGACCGATTCCGCTTTTTTATTATTCTCATTGGAATATCCTATCTCGCATGCGCTCTACACCGACACTGATTCCGCCTTTTTATTATTCATTGAAATATCCTCGTCTACATGCGTTTCTGGCGGGACTGATTCCGATTATTTATTATTCATTGGAATAACTCCGCATGCGCGGTCTTATCGCATGCCCGGTGATTTCTTTTGTTATTCCATTCCTTATTATACTCGGTTGGTTAAAGTTTTGACTTTTATACTCCATGAAATTAGTGGAATATCCTTGATATTTGCGCTTCATCCAAAGATCTTTTCATGGAAATATTCTTACGAGCATTCTTGAATTTTACTCTACAAAGCAAGATCATGTTGACAATTTGGGCGTTATTAGTTCCTGGATAAAATAATTCTTGAACTTGTTTTATTGAATTCTTATATCATTGTCATCATCCTCATGTTTATATTTTGTTGAAAGTCATCTCGTGGCCTATAAGTGCATAGATGGACTTGGTATGATTATGACCAGGGATTATTCGGTGTAATCATGACCGTAATATTACAAATGATGTGGAAAAAGTCCTCATTGGCCCGTAGAACATTGATGGACAGTTGTTGGCATGATCATGATCATTATTGAATACACAAATATTCTTGGCCCGTAGTGCATGGATAATTGTGGTCGTGATACTAAAGAATATCCTTGAGTCGTAGTCTGCGGGGGTGATTCGATGATGTGGATTTTTATTAAAATCGAGTCCCAATGATAAAAAGTGATGAAAACCTTCTAAATCATAAAAGATAGTAGATTTTATTCTCTCTTGACTCTTTTAATGGATTGCTTGTTCCTACCGCAGCTTAAACTTGATGGTTGTTATATTGTATCGGTTTAACACTTTGTTGAAGGCTAACGATAATATATTCTCGCATTATCTTAGTCATAATATTTCCTCTTCGGGCTAGTTGAGCTCACCCTTTTACTTTTATTGTTCTCTTCAGGAAAAGAGAACGTAGCAGGGACTAGTCGGGGAACGGAGTGATGGACCAGATGATAGCATTAGTAGTTATCACTATTCTGTGAAATAGTGTAATAATAATTGTAATAAGGACTCCTTTTGAGTTTGTATAATCTCTAGTATATAATATTTGTATTCAAACTCACAGTTTATGTTTTGTCGTATTGTACACGACAGTTGTATTATTAAGTTGTATTTGAATTTTATACCATGTACGTGGCGACCCAAGATGGGTGACGTATACCTAATTTTGGGGGCGTCACAAGAGAGGCCAATCTTGTCTCGTAATTTCTGAAATTGGGAACGAGGCAGAGGTTTGGTGAGAATATCAGCAAGCTGGTCTGTGGAGGAAACATGCAAAGATCACCAGATTGAACTTGATCACGAATAAAGTGATAATCAACTGCCACACGCTTCATTCGAGAATGAAAGACTGGATTTGAACTTAACTGTGTTTCACCTACATTATCACAGTAGATAACTGGTGGGTTGATCATATTAATGCAAAGTTCAGATAGCAAGGAGCGAATCCAACATAGTTCAAATTGCATGGCGATGCGATGAATCGAGCAATATTCACCTCGAGAGAAGAACGAGCCACAATTTTCTGCTTCTTAGAGCTCCAGAAAATGAGATTGCGGCCAAGGTAAATAAGGTAACCACCAGTTGAAGAGTAGTCATCTTTGTTACCTGCCCAGTCAACATCAGAAAAAGCATGAAGGGATTCGGAGAAAGCATGAAGAGATAGCGGTGAATTACGGTGAAGAAGAAGACCATCATTTAAGGTACCACTGAGGTAACGCAAAATTATTTTAACAAGAGTCCAATGTTCGTCTGTTGGTTGATGCATAAATTGAGACATCTTGTTAACAGCAAAAGAAATTTCTGGACGAGTGAGAGACAAGTATTGAAGGCTTCCCATGATTGTTCTATATTCAGTGGGATCCGAGAGAGGTGATCCAGATGATAACTTGAGGGAGGACGAGCTGGCTGGTAAAGGATTAAGTACTGGGTTAGCCTCTTTCATATGTGTACGAGTAAGTAGATCCTGTATATATCTCCGTTGGGAAAGGAGGAAACCATGCTGATGAGGAACAACTTCAACACCAAGGAAATAGGAGAGAGTACCCAAATCCTTGAGAGAAAACCGATGAGCTAAACAAGCAACAAATTGAGATACCAAGTCATTGTTGTTTCTAGTTAGTATAATATCATCAACATAGACCAAGAGATAGATCAATTTGGTGTCAATATTGAGAACAAACACTGAAGTGTCAGAATGAGAGTTTTAAATCCGGAATCAACAAAGAATTGACGCACTCACGATGATACCACGCCGAGGAGCTTGTTTGAGGTAAGTAAATGGCTTTGTGAAGTTTACATACATGAGTGGGATTATCAGAGTCAATGAAGCCAGGAGGCTGAGCCATATACACAGTTTCTGATAAATGACCTTGAATGAAGGCATTGTTGACATCTAATTGGCGAAGGGACCAACCATTACTGACAGCAAGACTAAGCACCAATCGGACAGTAGTTGGCTTGATTATTGGACTGAATGTTTCAATATAATCCACACCCGGACGTTGATGAAAGCCTTTGGCCACAAGACGAGCTTTAAACCTATCAATAGAACCATCAGAATTCCTTTTGATACGAAAGATCCACTTACAACTTACAAGATTAGTGATACTAGAGGGTGAAACAAGTTCCCATGTGCCATTACGAACAAGAGCATCATACTCTTCTGACATTGCTTTTCGCCAATATGGGTCTTTTAAAGCCTGGGTAATGGATGATGGTTCTGTGCTAGGTGAAGGGGCTAAGTGAGTGTGAAGGTTTAGTTTTTGAGTTGGTTTGGTGATATGGTTTTTGGATCGGGTAGTCATTGAATGGCGAGGGGGTCGTGTAGTGTTGGAGGGAGAGGCAGGGGAGTGATGTGGGGGAGAGTCTACTTGAGAGGATGTGGATGGCGTTGTTGTAGAGGGATCTGCAGTAGGGGGTAAGTCAGGAACTTGTACTTCGGAAGTGTGAGAAGGCGGTTGTTCTTGAAGAGGTATGGAAACTGTAAGAACCGGTGGAAGCCATGTTGAAGTGGTAGTGGAGTTTGGACGAGATAGCTGATTTTGGAGAGTGGTGTAAGGAAAGGCGGATTCTACAAACTGAACATGGCGAGAGACATAGGTTTTAGAAGTTGATGGTTCAAAATAGAGATAGGAACTTTGAGATAATGAGTAACCTATAAAGACACATGGTTTAGATTTGGGTTCTAGTTTGTGGGATGAATAAGGACGAAGCCATGGATAACATAAGCACCCGAAAATTTTGAGTTTAGAATAATTTGGTGTGGTTTTGAAAATTAATTCAAAGGGACTCGCGAGGTTGAGTTTTGGGGTGGGCATTCTATTAATTAAATAAACAGCAGTAGTGAATGCATGAGACCAAAAGGTTAATGGAAGGGAGGCATGAGAGAGTGGGGTGAGTCCAGTTTCGACAATATGACGATGTCTACGTTCAGAGTAGCCATTGTGTTCAGGTGTATGAGGTGGCGTGGTTAGATGATTGATACCAAACTTTTTAGAAATGAACTCTTTGGGGCCCGGATATTCTCCCCATTGTCCGAGTAAGAGTGATGATTTTGTGGTGAAAATAATTTTCAACAATGGTTTTATATCTCGAAATACTTATGAACATCGATTTTCGTTGGAGAGGATAAAACCGGATGTATTTGGTAAAGTGATCGACAAAGATGACATAATATTTGAAGCCATTAAAAGACATAATAGGAGAAGTCCATACATCAGAAAAAATAATTTGAAGAGGATGTGTAGACACAAGAGATGAAACAGAAAATGGTAATTTATGGCTTTTATTACATAGACAAGCATTACATCAGAAATCTTTTGTCAAGGATGAAGATGATTCTAAGTGGTATCTAGATAGAACATGCTGTAAAATAGGAGAAGCTAGATGTCCTAAACGATGATGCCAGTTGGTGGATGTTGTTTTCGTGGTAGAGAATGCTAGAATCGGGGAAGGCACATGTGTGGTAACCGGCCATTCATACACTCCATCCTTAGTACTGCCCTGAAATAGAATTGCCCCTAGCGAAGATCCTTTACAAAAAATGAAGAGGGTAAGAATTCAACAGATACATTATTAGTGATGCAAAACTGAGAAATGGAAATCAGATTTTTTTTCATAGATGGTACACAGAGTACATCAGACAATTTAAAAGTTGAGTTGGGAGAAGAAAGATGTGTAGAACCGGTGTGTGTGATGGAGAGACCTGTACCATCTCCAATCATAACATCATCTGATCTAGTGTAAGGCGAATGAAGAGACATATTGTTTAAATCTGCTGTGACGTGATGAGATGCGCCACTGTCAAGTAACCATGTCGGGTTGGTGGCTGTGGTGTTGGCTGCAAAGTGGACTCTGGGCTGCCAAGGGGTTGTGGGATTGTTGGATGATGTAGGCGCAATGGTAGAGGACTGAATTGGTATCACCTGGAAGGAGGGACATCTCTTGGCTGTGTGTCCTTGAACGCCACAGATTTGGCAAAAACCTTGATAGGGGCGGGATGAAGGGTGGTTGCTGCGATATTGGGAGCGTGTGTCTGAGAGTAGAGGAGGACGACCAGTTGGGTCAGCTGAAGGCCGCCAATTTGAGTAACCAGCATGTGAGGAATGGGAGGGACGCCAATTGTTGTTGATTTTAGGTGGACGCCATGTGTGATTGGTCTTTTGTGTGAGATTGACTGTAATGGGAAAATGTGTTGCTAAACTGTTGGATGCTGGTGTGGAGGCCTCGAAGGAGAGAAGCTTTTCATGGAGGTCATCAAAGGAAATGGATGTGTCACGAGCTTGGACTGCACGGACAAGTTCTTTGTAATCGTCTCCTAGGCCATCCAGTATTTTGTCTGTGAGATCTTCGGGATCGAGTGGGGCACCTAATATGGCAAGTTCATCAGCACAGGCTTTCAAAGAGTGTAGGTATTCAGTGATGGTAAGTGTGACACCTCCAAAATAGGTATACATCACCCATTCTGAGTTGTCAATACACGGTACAGAAACAACTACAACTTTATTATTACAACAGTAAAACTGTGAGTTTAAATACAGATATTGCCATCTAAACAATATCCACATACAAATAAATCCTCATCATAATTATTGATTCATTATTTTACAAAAATGGTGAGGACTACTAAACAACTCTCTAAAACCATCATTCCATACCCCAACTCGTACTCGCTACATTCTCGCCTCCTGAGAAGAAAAATGGAACAAAAAGGAAAAGGGTGAGCTCAACTAGCCCAGTAAAGAATATTATGACTAAGATAATATACAACAAAATTATCGTTAGTCTTCAACAGGGAAAAATCTAATAGAATACAATAGATAACAAGTTTTAAATCAATACTCATGACGAAAATATTAATTCATAGAAGAGTTACGTAGAGGATGAAATCTACTAATATCTATGAATTTAACAGTCCATCATCAATATTTTTATCCCTGTAACATCAATCAATATATATCTGAAATCATATATTCATCCTTGCACTACAGGCCAAGGACATTCACCAGATTAATCATGTTTTATCTAAACACTGCTCATCTTTTTACACGGGCCAAAGATATTCATCGAAATCATTCATCTTTTTGCACTACAGGCCAAAGATATTCAATAATATCATCATTTAAGACCGAGGATGATGAAAATATTTTTTTAAAAAGCGAATCCAATTGAAACAAAAAAATGACAAGGATTAAGGATTAAGGATTCGTACTTTGTTTTATCCACGTCCAAAAATACCTCAAAAATAATCATAGTGGTGTAAAATTCAAGAATGATCAAAACATGGATACAATCAAAGCTAATATCCACAATAGATATTTTAGGCGAAAATGGAAAATTTTTATTTTTCGATGAATAGTCTTGAAGTATTAAGTGAATAGTCTTTATATCGTGAATAAAGTAACTCTCAGACACCAAAAGTTCCAAATTTGATAAAACTTGAGATCAATATTTGACATAATGATATTGAAGAAATAATATCATTCTGAAAAAAAATAATATCCACTTACCTCGAAAGCGCAAGATTTCTAGTTGAAACAGGATATAAAGCTTTATGACTTGAACTTGCCAGATAGTATAACAATACTCAAATTATACTCAAAATACTCACAAGAATAAACTCGATAATATAGAGAAAAAACTTTAGTTTACGTGTGATTTTCAATTCTAACCTAAGCACTTTATTTATAGAAATTGCTTAGAACACAAAAGCGAAAAATTTAATATAATAATAATATATATAATCAAATTTTTTACGCACACAAATCTGGTCCAAACTTCAAATACCACACATGTTAAATGAGTTTAAAAATGAAAAAAATGTTTTTGTAATTAAAATATTTTAAACTTCCAAAATCAATTATTTGAACTTGAATTTCAATAATTCATAATAAATAGCCCTTTTATCGAAAATTGAATCTACTTAACTTCTTATAGGAAATTCAATTCTCTACAACTTTCTGGAAGAAAGTTTTTCAAATTCCAAATGCAATTGATTGACCTAAATCCACAAAGACGATTTTACGATTTATAATCAAATTTGATTCGATAATGGTGTCCACCAACACACAAAATATGTGTTAAACATTTAATGCCACAAAAATACTCTTCCTCCTCATATACTCATATATTCCACATTCATTATAAAAATATCACCGTTAATATATTATTAAAATAATATATTTAAATGAATTATTTTATCAGAAAAAGATAAAATATTAATTTTCAACAATTGTCACATTGAAAATTTTCTCCATCTATATCCACATAAAATCAATATTTTTCTCATCATATAAATCAATAATTAATTATTCACAAATAATATTATAGAATCACAATATTGACAACCAGGCAGTTCCCAGGAAAGAGGGGGCTTTCCAATAAGGATCTCTCCTTACTGGCGCGCAAATAGGTGACCAAACCTCTCCTTAGACAGAACTTTCTAGACATTGCCAATAATGTTATCTAATAATATTATTCAGATAATATGAATTATTGCTTCGATAATGAAATATCTTTGTGTAATGACAATTATTGAAACAACAATGATAATATAAAAATATCAATCGCAAAGAATTATTGAATCAATAAAATAAAATATTGAGCGATAGAATTCTTGTAACAATTATTGAGTAGTGCCTTCTTATGTAAGAATCAATAATTGGTGCAATACCGCTGCCATCTTCTTGTTCAACAATGCGTATTAATGTGTTTTAACCACGGGTTATTCCAACAGTATTAATGGTAACAACTACGCCGTTATTTATAAACAACTTATATTTGTCATTTTCTTCATCCAATCGCTTTCCGTTATGGGTGTAAGATCCCAAATAATTAATAAATGAAATTTAATTTCCTCTAATTATTATTTTGAAATAGTAAGGGTTGATGTGATTAATGTGGATATTCACGGGTAAAATACGCAAATATTTCAAAATAAGCAAGTGGTTATAAAATATTCATTGTTGTTTGAATATTCGTTTGGTCGTGGAATATTCGTCTTTGCTTGGGAATATTCGTATGCGACGGTAGCACCATTTATGGGCCCCATAACTAAAAAGCGATTGGAGGAAGAAAATGACAAATATAAGTTGTTTAAAAATAACGACAGGTTATTACTGGTTATTTACATCGTTGGAATACCCTAGTGGTTAAAACACGAATGTCTGGCGTTGTTGAATGGTAGCAGACACGGTATTGCACCAATTATTGACTCTTACGTAAGAAGGCACTACTCAATAATGGTTACAATAATTATCGCTCAAAGGTTTTTTATTTTATTGATTCAATAATTGTCGCGTTGATATTTTATATTTGTCATTGTTTTAATAATTGTCATTACACAAGATTTTTCATTGTCAAACAATAATTCATATTATCCTAATAATATTATTAGATAACATTATTGGCAATGTCTAGAAAGTTCTCGCCTAAGGAGAGGTTTGGTCACCTAATTGCGCGCCAAGAGTGAGAAATTCTTATTGAAAGCCCCTCTTCCCTGAACCGCCTCATTGTCAATATTGTGATTCTCGTAATATTATTTGTGAATAATTAATTATTGATTCATATGATGAGGAAAATATTGATTTTATGTGGATATAGATGGAGAAAATTTTTAATGTGACAATTGTTGAAAATTGAAATTTTATCTTTTCCGATAAAATAATTCATTTATATATATATAATATTATATTTTAATAATATAATAATGGTGATATTTTTACAACGAATGTGGGATATATGAGTATCTGAGGAGGAAGAGTATTTTTGTTGCAATAAATGTTTAAAACATGTTAAACATGTCTCGTGGACCCATTTATTAATCGAAATTTGATTATAACCTGAAAAATCGCTTCGCTTTATGGATTTCGGTCATTTTCTGTTTGGAATTTGGAGAAACTTTCTTCTGCAAAGTTGTAGAGAATTGAATTTCCTATAAAAACTCATGCGATTCGAATTTTCTGATAAAAGGGCTATTTATTATGAATTATTGAAGTTCAAGTTCAAATAATTGATTTTTTGAAAGTTTAAAATATTTAAAATAAGAAAAACGTTTTTTGGGTCTAACATGTGATTTGAATGGGTTGAATTCTAGATTTTTAGATTCAAGAATGGCGTAGAGAATTTTGATATATATATATATATTATTATATTAAATTTTCTCTTTTGTGTTCTAAGCAATTTCTATAAATAGGTGCTTAGGTTAGAATTGAAAATCACACCGTAAATCAAGTTTTCTCTCTATATTATCGAAATGTATTCTTGTGAGTATTTTGAGTATACTTTGAGTATTGCTATACGGTGAAAGTTCAAGATATAGCCTATATCCAAGATTCCAGCTAAGTATCGATCTTTCGAGGTAAGTGGATATTATTTTTTCGTAATGATATTATTTCTTCAATATCATTATCTTTGAAATATTGATCTGAAGTTTTTATCAAATTTGGAACGCTTGGTGTCTGAGTTACTATTCACGTATACTCTGCACTATTCACGATATGGTACTATTCACGAATACTAAGACTATTCATCGAAAAAAAAAAAAATTCTTTTCGTCAAAATATCTATTCGGATACTAGCTTTGATTGTATCCATGTTTTGATCATTCTTGAATTTTACACCACTATGATTATTTTTGAGGTATTTTTGGACGTGGATAAAACAAAGTACCTAATCCTTAATCCTTAATCCTTGTCATTTTGTTTCAATTTGGATTCGCTTTCTTTAAAAAAATATTTTTCATCATCCTCTACCTTAAATGATGATATTATTGAATATCTTTGGCACATAGTGCAAAGATGAATGATTTATGATGAATATCTTTGGCCGTAGTGCAAAGATGAATGATTTCGATGAATATCTTTGGCCGTAGTGCAAAGATGAATGATTTCGATGAATATCTTTGTCAGTAGTGCAAAGATGAACAGTGTTTAGATGAACATGACCAATCGGGTGAATGTCCTTGGCAGAAAGTGCAAGGATGAATATTTGATCTCGATATATATTGATTGATGTTACAGGATAAAATAGACGATGAACTTTAAAATTCATACATAGAAGATAGTAGTTTGCATTCTCTACTTAACTCTTCTAATGAATTATTATTTCACCGCGAATATTGATTTAAAACTTGTTGTCTATTGTATTCTATTATATTTTTCCTGTTGAAGACTAACGATAATTTTGTTGTATATTATCTTAGTCATAATATTCTTTATCGGGCTAATCGAGCTCACCCTTTTCCTTTTTGTTCCATTTTTCTTCTCGTGAGGCGAGAATATAAATGGAGTAATGCGAGTCGAGGTATGGAAATGAAAGTTCTTGGGAGAGTTGTTTAGTAGTCCTCACCATTGTTGTAAAATAATGTACCAATAATTATGATGAGGATTTATTTGTATGTGGATATTGTCTCAGATGGCAATATCTCGTATTAAAACTCACAGCTTTTACTATTGTAATAATAAAGTTGTAGTTGTTTCGCACTGTATCGACAACTCGTAATGGGGGATGTAGACCTATTTTGGGGTGTCACAATGGGGCCTACACATGGTCGCTACTGTCGCATTTAATATTCCCCGACAAAGATTTAATATTCCACGACCAAACGAATATTCTCCTACAACAATGAATATTTTATAACCACTTGCTTATTTTGAAATATTTGCGTATTTTATCCATAACTATCCACATTAATCACATCAACCCTTACTATTTCAAAATAATAATTAGAGGAAATTAAATTTCATTTATTAATTATTTGGGGTCTTACAGTAAGAGTGCCTTTGGTTGGGTTTTTGAGTTGATTTTTGACCTGTTTAATACGGCCACGAGAGGGTTTGGCTTACGTGTTTGCAAGTATGGTCCAGGCTTCCTTAGCAGCTTTTATACGAGCAATAAATGGAATGATGGTAGGGGAGAGAGAGCCAATCAAGGCATTGAGTAGTAGCCGATCCCGCAAATCCGTAATTTATGAGACTTGATTGTCTCATGTGATGTTGTTGGCGGTGATGGTGTCTCAAAGACATGGTGTAGATCCATTGATATACCCAATGAGATCATATCCAATGAATAGAGTTTCAAATTGAAGTTTCCAGAAATGTAGTTTGTGGATGTGAGTTTAAGAGGTGCTTGAGTGGAGATATTTATTGTGACGAGGGAGCTTGATAATTTTGAAGGGTTGGTTTGGGTGGTCATGATGAGGTTGGATGAAAACAGAATAAACAAATGGAGGAGAAAAGAAAATTAATGGAGGAGAGTATTAGATCGCTTTGATACCATGTTGACAAAGAATACGTAATATGAAGCTCACCCTTTTCATTAAACAAGAGAGCTATACATATAGGGTAAGGTAAAACTACTTTACATCTAGATACAAGGAAAATATCCTAGTCTTAAGGAAGACTTAACAAATTGCTGAATACAAGAAATGTTTAAATTCAAAATATAGAGGATAATAACTGAATATATATATAACGTTTGCTACGGACACTGTTCAGCAAACAAGCTCTCATCCGTTGATCTAGACATTTAATGGCTTAGATTGGTCAAAAATTCCACCTGCCGCTACAGTTTGTAGCGGCAGTCCCTTTTCTATTTTGCCTTTAGCCTTTTTACATTACTGCCCCTACCATTTAATAGACGATGAACTTTAAAATTCATACATAGAAGATAGTAGTTTGAATTCTCTACTTAACTCTTCTAATGAATTATTATTTCCGCTGCGAATATTGATTTAAAACTTGTTGTCTATTGTATTCTATTATATTTTTCCCTGTTGAAGACTAACGATAATTTTGTTGTATATTATCTTAGTCATAATATTCTTTTTCGGGCTAGTCGAGCTCACCCTTTTCCTTTTTGTTCTATTTTTCTTCTCGTGGAGGCGAGAATATAATTAGCACGCCTCGGGGTATGGAATGAAAGTTCTAGGGAGAGTTGTTTAGTAGTCCTCACCATTGTTGTAAAATAATGTACCAATAATTATGATGAGGATTTATTTGTATGTGGATATTGTCTAGATGGCAATATCTGTATTTAAACTCACAATTTTACTATTGTAATAATAAAGTTGTAGTTGTTTACATCTTAGTGTATTATTGACAACTCGTAATGGGGGATGTAGACCTATTTTGGGGTGTCACAGTTGGTATCGAGCTTAGGGATATGATCTCCAAGCGAGATCGGGGAATAGAACTAGGAGGGGAGAGACGAGTAAATCCTTCGCTAAAGTGTCCTACCTAAGCTTATTTGATAGTTGGTCAGTATATAGGGATATTATGTGATATATTGATTTCCTTAATTAACCCTTGTTTTATGACAAGATTTGAGAATGTCGACCGAGAATATTAACAATGGAAATGAGACCGGGAGACGCCTGACTCACCAACGAGGAGAACGCAACAACAGTGGTGGCAATGTTCCTCCCGTGAACAACACCAATCGAAAGCAGATGATGAACGAGGGATATTTAGAAGCTTTTTGCGAGCTCATGCAAAATCGCACGAGGGAGACTCGTGTTCAAAACATAGGAGGAAATGATAGCAATTCACGGGTTGTCACAAACCAAGCAATTCTCAAAGAGTTGGGACCACCAGAATTTAAGGGAAAGCCAGATCCGATCATGGCGTAAACATGGGTCAAGCAAATTACCAAGATATTCGATGTCTTGGGATGCACAGAGAACAGAAGGTTCCATTCGCCACCTTTATGTTCCGTGGCGAAAGCGGCATCATCGGTGGGAGTCTCGTGAAGCGTACTCCATCCACCGGCTGGCCAAAGATGTCTTGGGAGACGTTTGAGAACTATTTAATGACAAATACTTTCCGAAAGTGTTCGTCATATGAAGGAAGTGGAGTTTATTAGATCGAGCGTAATAACATGACGGTGTCTCAAAGACGAGGCGAAATTTGCGAGTTATCCGTGTTTGCACCTCATTTGGTGGAGAATGAGGAACGATGACGCGGATGTTTCGAGAGGTTTGAAACCCGGATACGCCAAGATCTCATCTCTCATAAATTTTCTCTATTCAGATGTTATTAATGTGGCTCAATTGTTAGAGCGAGATAACGAGATACGGCCAACCGAGGTACCACAATCGTGGATCATACCGGAGATAGCGGTCAACAAAATAACAATAATCGGTGGAGAAAGAAAAAGGCGGACAAAAATGGTAACCACTCTGGTGGTAATCATGGCCATAAAAATAGAAGAAGCGAGTCAGGAGGAGATTTTAAAAAGAGGAGATTCAACAACGACCATGTGAAGACGACAGTGCCAGCAGCAACTGGTTCCAAGGGAGGAGAACGACCACCGGTCATATGCTATAAATGCGGAAAAGAGGGACATATCACCCAAACGCGCCACAAAGTAGCCGGTATGCTTATAATTGTGGAAAGGAAGGACATATCGCTCGAGATTGCACGTAGAATAAACCTAGTTCAAAGGGGGATTTGACTCAAAAGATCGTCCCGAAAAAGTCAAAGTCAACGGTTCTGGAAGAAGCGTTTGTTGTGACCGGTAAAAATGCGAGAACCCAAACGAGGTGATCACGGGTAAGCTATTTATAAATTCTTGTGAAGTTTATACTTTACTAGATATCTGGGTCTCTACCCATTCATTTATCTCTCCGCTTGTGTGCTCAACGCTTAAACTTGACTCGGAGAAATTAGACTTTGACCTATCTCGTGGAAACTTCAGATTAGAGAAAAACTTTCATCACATCCACCGCTTATAAATCTTGTCTAATCCATGTTGGCACCCTTATCTTACCCGTTGACCTTATCTCTTTAAAGATACTTGCTTTTGATGTGATTTTAGGGATTGATTGGTTAACTACTCATCATGCCAAAATTGATTGTTTTCGTAAGGTTGTTAGCTTTTCATATTCCTAAACAACTTTGTTGTTCAATTCAAGCAACTAAACCATTAAAATCAATCACCGTCATATCTAATCATAAAGCTATTCGCTTATTAAAAAAGCGGATGTCAAGCTTTCTTAGCCCATGTTATGGATTTGAATAAAGACACGCCAAAATTGAATAATATTCCCGTTGTTATTAACTTTCCCGACGTATTTCAAGAACTTCCCGCCTACCCCGTAACGTGAAGTTGAATTCTTTATTGACCTTGAACATGGTACAAAGCCCATTTCTAAAACCCCATATCGAATGGCTCCTATTGAACTTCAGAGTTAAAGGTCCAACTACGAGTTGTTGGACATTGGTTTCATTCTGCCCCAGTACATCTCCTTGGGGTGCTCTGCTTTTATTTGTAAAGAAGAAAGACGGAGAGTATGCGACTTTGTATTGACTATCTGGGAATTGAACCATGTCACTATCAAGAATAGGTATCCTCTACCTCGTATTGATGACTTGTTTGACCAAATTGCAAGGAGCACAATTCTTTTCAAAAATCGATCTTCGCTCGGATATCATCAATTTGAAGATTAGAATCGAGGATATTCCAAAGACGCGCTTTAGAACTTCGATGACGGGCATTATGAATTCTTAGTTATGTCTTTCGGATTGACTAATGCTCCTGCGGCTTTCATGGATATGATGAACCGAGTATTCAAAGAGTATTTGGATCTGGTTCGTTGTTGTCTTTATTGATGACATCCTCATATATTCCAAAAGCCGTGAAGATCATGAGCACCATTTGAAGTCGGTACTCCAAAGGCTTCGTGAAAACAAGCTTTATGCCAAGTTAAAGAAATGCGAGTTCGGCTTGAAGAAGTAGCATTTCTTGGGCATGTGGTGTCAAAACATGGAGTATCTGTTGACGGCCAAGATTGAAGCAATACAAAGTTGGAGCAACCAAGAAGTCCATGGATCAAGACGTAGCTTTTTGGGCTTAAATGGTTATTATCGGAGATTCGTGGAAGGGTTTTCTCGAATCGCTACTCTGCTAACTCATCCAACTCGGAAGGATACAAAATTCGTTTGGAGGCGAAGAGCGCGAGAAGAGTTTCCAAGAGCTTAAAAGGAGACTTATTTCGCACTGTTACAACAATACCATCCGGTTCGGATGGATTTGTTATCTACAACGATGCTTCCTAGCAAAGGGTTAGGATGTGTTCTCATGCAACGTGGGAAAGTCATAGCCTTATGCCTCGCGACAACTTAAAGAATATGAGAGGAATTATCCTACTCATGATCTAGAGTTAGCGGCAATGTTTTCGCTTAAAGATCCGGAGGCACTATCTATATGGAGAGAAAGTGGAGATATATTCGCACCATAAAAGTCTTAAATATTTCTTCACTCAAAAAGAACTTAACACGCTGGCAATGACGTTGGCTCGAGCTATTGAAAGACTACGACCACACTATTCAATACCATCCTGGAAAAGCGAACGTGGTAGCTGACGCGTTGAGTAGAAGATCATATGCAGGAACGAGTGCGATGATGTCAAATATACGCATAGAGCCAACTTTAATAGAAAAAAGTTAAGGTTTCTCGAAGCCACCGACCCGGATGTGATGCATATGAAGGAGAAAGTACAAGAAGGAGCTATTCCAAAGCGAGAATTGATGAAGAAGGAATACTTGAGTCCACTCTAGACTTTGTGTTCCTAACGATTCGATTTGAAGTACAAGATTATGATGGAGGCACACAATACACCATTTGCAATCCATCCGGAAGTACAAAATGTATCGTGATCTTCACATACATTTTGGTGGAACAATATGAAGAGAGAGATTGCAAAGTTTATCTCAACATGTTTAACTTGTCAACGTGTAAAGGCATAGCATCAAGTGCCTAAGGGACCATTGCAACCACTTGAGATTCCGAAATGGAAGTGGGAACACATTACCATGGATTTCGTTACGGGACTTCCCACGGTTTCTCAAGGCATAAATGCTATTTGGGTTATTGTTGATAGATTAACCAAGTCCGCTCATTTCTTGCCAATACGGAGACTTATTCCCTTGAACGCCTCTTGCTCAAATGTACGTAAATGAGATTGTGAGATTGCATGGCATGCCAAGATCCATAGTTTGGGATCGTGACCCAAGATTCACTTCAAGATTTTGGGTTAGCTTGCAAAAAAAGCTATGGGTACGGATTTAAGATTCGATTCGCATACCATCCTCAAACGGACGGACAATCGAGAGAGGATTATTCAAACTCTTGAAGATTTATTAAGACTCGTGTCCTGACTTCAAGGCGGTTAGGGATAAGTATTTACCATTGGTGGAATTCTCCTACAACAACAATTATCGAGCAAGTATAGGTGTGGCCCCATTCAAGCATTATATGGACGAAAGTGTCGCTCTCCAATATGTTGGGATGAGGTGGGTGAAGCAACATTGTTGGGACCCGAAGTTAGACGTATGACTCACCGAAAAGATCCAAATGATTCGACAAACGATACAAACGGCACAAGATCGACAAAAGAGTTATGCGGATCTTCATCGAAAGGATGTGGAATTTAGTATGGGGGATCATGTATTGTTGCGTGTTGCCCCATGGAAGGGAGTTACAAGATTCTGGAAGAGAGGAAAGCTCAATCCACGATTTATTGGTCCATTTCAAATTCTTGACCGAGTAGGAAGTGTAGCCTATAGACTCGCGTTACCTCCAAGTATGTCTCGTGTTCATAATGTGTTTCACATATCTGTACTTCGTAAATATGTGAAAGACCCAAATCACGTTATTGAGTTAGAACCCAGGACGAGATAGCCAAGACTTTAACGTGTGAGGAAGTACTGTCAAGATCTTGGATAGAAGGGAGCATGTCCTACGACGAAGGTCATACCACAAGTTAAAGTCTTGTGGAGAAACCATCTTATAGAGGAAATGACCCGGGAGTTGGAAACGGAAATGAAAGCGAGGTATCCTCATCTTTTTCAAACACCAGTATCGTCACGCCAATTTCGAGGACGAAATTTCATAAGGAGGGGAGGTTGTAAGATCCCAAATAATTAATAAATAAAATTTAATTTCCTCTAATTATTATTTTGAAATAGTAAGGGTTGATGTGATTAATGTGGATAGTTACGGGTAAAATACGCAAATATTTCAAAATAAGCAAGTGGTTATAAAATATTCATTGTTGTCGGAGAATATTCGTTTGGTCGTGGAATATTCGTACTGTCGGGGAATATTCGTACGACGGCGCAGCCATGTGTGGGCCCCATAACGAAAAGCGATTGGAGGAAGAAAATGACAAATATAAGTTGTTTAAAAATAATCAGGCGTAGTTATTACTGGTTTACCTTTGTTGGAATACCCGGTGGTTAAAACACGATGTACGCGTTGTTGAGCGGTAGATTACCAGTATTGCACCAATTATTGACTCTTACGTAAGAAGGCACTACTCAATAATGGTTACGATAATTACCGCTCAAAGTTTTATTTTATTGATTCAATAATTGCTTTGCGTTGATATTTTATATTGTTTGTTGTTTTAATAATTGTCATTACACGATTATTTTTCATTGTCAAAACAATAATTCATATTATCCTAATAATATTATTAGATAACATTATTGGCAATGTCTAGAAAGTTCGCTTCTAAGGAGAGGTTTGGTCACCTAATTGCTTGGCCACCAAGAAGAGAAATTCTTATTGGAAGCCCTCTTTCTGAACCGCACTCGTTGTCAATATTGTGATTCTCGTAATATTATTTGTGAATAATTAATTATTGATTCATATGATGAGGAAAATATTGATTTTATGTGGATATAGATGGAGAAAATTTTTAATGTGACAATTGTTGAAAATTGAAATTTTATCTTTTCTCGATAAAATAATTCATTTATATATATATAATATTATATTTTAATAATATAATAATGGTGATATTTTTACAACGAATGTGGGATATATGAGTATACGAGGAGGAAGAGTATTTTTGTTGCAATAAATGTTTAAAACATGTTAAACATGTCTGTGGACCCATTTATTGACTGAAATTTGATTATAGCCTGAAAAATCGCTCGTTTATGGATTTCGGTCATTTTCTGTTTGGAATTTGGAGAAACTTTCTTCTGCAAAGTTGTAGAGAATTGAATTTCCTATAAAAACTCGCGAGATTCGAATTTTCTGATAAAAGGGCTATTTATTATGAATTATTGAAGTTCCGAAGCTCCGAAATAATTGATTTTTGGAAGTTTAAAATATTTAAAATAAGAAAAACGTTTTTTTTGGGTCTAACATGTGATTTGAATGGGTTGAATTCTAGATTTTCAGATTCAAGAATGGCGTAGAGAATTTTGATATATATATATATTATTATATTAAATTTTCTGCTTTGGTGTTCTAAGCAATTTCCTATAAATAGGTGCTTAGGTTAGAATTGAAAATCACACCAGAAACTGAAGTTTTCTCTCTCTATATTATCGAGCGTATTCTTGTGAGTATTTTGAGTATACTTTGAGTATTGCTATACGGTGAAAGTTCAAGATATAGCCTATATCCAGTATTCCAGTTAGAAGTACTGATCTTTCGAGGTAAGGGATATTATTTTTTTCGTAATGATATTATTTCTTCAATATCATTATCTGAAATATTGATCTGAAGTTTTTTATCAAATTTGGAACGCTTGGTGTCTGAAAGTTACTATTCACGTGATACTGAAGACTATTCACGTATATGGTACTATTCACGAATACGGCACTATTCATCGAAAATAAAAAAAAAAATTCTTTTCGTCCAAAATATCTATTCTGGATACTAGCTTTGATTGTATCCATGTTTTGATCATTCTTGAATTTTACACCACTATGATTATTTTTGAGGTATTTTTGGACGTGGATAAAACAAAGTACGAATCCTTAATCCTTAATCCTTGTCATTTTGTTTCAATCGGATTCGCTTTCTTTAAAAAAATATTTTCATCATCCTCACCTTTAAATGATGATATTATTGAATATCTTTGGCTTGTAGTGCAAAGATGAATGATTTATGATGAATATCTTTGGCCCGTAGTGCAAAAGATGAATGATTTCGATGAATATCTTTGGCCCGTAGTCAAAGATGAATGATTTCGATGAATATCTTTGGTAGTAGTGCAAAGATGAACAGTGTTTAGATGAACATGACCAATCGGTGAATGTCCTCGGCTTTTCAGAGTGCAAGGATGAATATTTGATCTCGATATATATTGATTGATGTTACGGGATAAAATAGACGATGAACTTTAAAATTCATACATGTAAGATAGTAGTTTGCATTCTCTACTTAACTCTTCTAATGAATTATTATTTCATTGCGAATATTGATTTAAAACTTGTTGTCTCATTGTATTCTATTATATTTTTCCCTCGTTGAAGACTAACGATAATTTTGTTGTATATTATCTTAGTCATAATATTCTTTTTGGGGCTAGTCGAGCTCACCCTTTTCCTTTTGTTCCATTTTTCTTCTCGTGAGGCGGAATATATAAATGAAGATGCAGTCGAGGTATGGAATGAAAGTTCTTGGGAGAGTTGTTTAGTAGTCCTCACCATTGTTGTAAAATAATGTACCAATAATTATGATGAGGATTTATTTGTATGTGGATATTGTCTGCAGATGGCAATATCTCGTATTAAAACTCACGCTTTTACTATTGTAATAATAAAGTTGTAGTTGTTTCGCATGCTGTATTGACAACTCGTAATGGGGGATGTAGACCTATTTTGGGGGTGTCACAATGGGGCCCACACATGGTCATACTGTCGCATTTAATATTCCCTACAAAGATTTAATATTCCACGACCAAACGAATATTCTCCGACAACAATGAATATTTTATAACCACTTGCTTATTTTGAAATATTTGCGTATTTTATCCATAACTATCCACATTAATCACATCAACCCTTACTATTTCAAAATAATAATTAGAGGAAATTAAATTTCATTTATTAATTATTTGGGGTCTTACAGTAAGAGTGCCTTTGGTTGGGTTTTTGAGTTGATTTTTGACCTGTTTAATACGGCCACGAGAGGGTTTGGCTTACGTGTTTGCAAGTATGGTCCAGGCTTCCTTAGCAGTTTTTGTACAGGCAATAAATGGAATGATGGTAGGGGAGAGAGAGCCAATCAAGGCATTGAGTA